>CP092867.1:125061247-125075190 GCA_030710605.1 Cordylochernes scorpioides
GACAATCTGGGTAGTCTGGAAAATGACAAATTTCTATATTTCCTATAAAATCTTATGATTTGTGCACAATTTCAACTCTAAAACTGTCAGGAGTAGTGACTGGAATTCTTCAGTGATTGTTCAAGACTTCAAAGAAAGAAGAAATCCTAATATTCAGGTTCCTATCTTAAATCTCTTTGGAATTTTAAATGCACATTCCATAAAAGGAATTAATATTTACAAGGTAATAAGACCTAATCCAAATAAATAAATATTTATATAATACAATGTAATGCTGCTTATGATTGTAAAACAAAATTAGATAATTATACCACAAATGTTTCTTTTAAACGAAAAATCGAAATTTATTTCAAGGAGAAATAACGATTATTTCTAACCTTAGGGATGAAGTATGAAAGAATGAATTGTGAAGAGTAATGTTGAACGGAAAAATAAAGTGTCCAGGGATGGGAATTCCTTTATTTTTACGTTTATCATTACTCTTCAAAATTCATCCTTTCATACTTCATCCCTAAGGTTAGAAATAATCGTTATTTCTCCTTAAAATAAATTTTGATTTTTCATTCAAAAGAAATATTTGCGGTATAATTGCAAATTTCATTCTACAAGTATTTATATAATAATTTATATATATATATAATAAAAAATGTATTTAGATTTGGTCTTATTACTTTGTGTTTATAATCTATAATCCAAATTGTGCCTTATCGGATTAATATTTACTTTTCAAATAAGCCTTGCTGAAGTATTAAGATGAAATTGATGAATACATTGAAGAGGGAGAGATTGAAATGACTGTGTGCAGTCCGGGAGTCCACCATGGCAAGAACTGCATCAACTACTGCTGCTGCAACAACGGACTAGAGAAGGTCCAGATCTCCGAGGACACTGTCAACCCTGGCCAGGATAAAACCGGAACCAAGGATTTTGAGCTGCTCAAGGTCTTGGGGAAGGGAGGATATGGCAAGGTGAGTGGTGGTTGTTATAAGAACTGAAACAGAACACATTTTGGCTTGCATTAGATGCACTAAACAGGACCTTTGGGAGAGGCCGCTGCTCATCATAAAACAGCTCGAGGAGCATGAACTCATGGAATTCGTGTAATCTTTACACAAGGGGATAAGAAACAACAACAGAATTGAAACTATGTTGTATCTAGAGAGCTAACATTAGGAATTTATTGAGAATGATTAATGCAGTTCTTTGCTGCCAATATTTGTTCCTGTATAAAACTCTTGTTTTATAAAAACCTACCTCCACAGTATCAGTCAAGTCCCACCATGTAAACCCTACTTCATACCTGATATTTCAGAAACACCTAGTTGTTTCCATCATCAATTGTGTGGAACCTATAAAGTAACACTTCCCTCCCATCTGATGACCTTTGTATAAAAACTTAACCTCCAGGAGAGATTTCAGGCTATGTTGATTTTAAGAGAAAATTGTGAGTGAGCAATTACAACCTTATTACTTCAGTAAGGTAAGTTTCCTGGTTCCCTCTGTAGTTACACCATCTATAGCAGGAGTTATGTGATGTTCTGCCAATGTCCATCCTCCTATCCCAGTATTCCCTGAACTTATTCCCTGTGGGTCCCATTCTAAACTCATACAATATAACCAACCTTGCATGAGTTTTATGAAGGCCTACATATGTAAATGATGATTTGTCCTGATTTAAGTCCTTTGATGAAGGACCACCTCTATCAGGGTGACATTAGTCTCTGATGGGAGGTGTTGCTGTGGTCGTCACACCACCTTCCTACCTCCTGAAAGATTTATTTTCTGTGTTAGCTGATTTTTCCCAAAATGGCATCTTCATTCTTCACATTTATTACAAGATTGATATTGGAAGTTTGAAAAAGAAATATATATATTTTTTTCTGAAAAGTTATTTCAATAAGCCTTGAAAGGCATATTTTATTAAGCCTTTTAACATCCCTAAGGGGGAGTTGAAGTGAATGTTAAAATATAAAAAACTAGTTAAAGTAGGGGATTTTATTTTTTATTTTATTTATATTTGTAATATATTAGCTTCAAAAGTTTTCCATCTTCAAATCTGACATAATTGCTGACAGAAATGTACAAAGTATTGCTTGTAGAATTCATGTGACGCAGGCCAATGCATCCATATGGACCACGAGTTTACCCTCTTCTGAGCAATATTTCTCTTCATATTCTGATCATCAGGGAGGTGGGGAGTTAGATTTATGAGATGGGTTGCCCCATGGGAAGTTTTACTAAGTATATATAGATGTAGGTAGCATTTGAAAAACTATTCTACTAGAATGTCCAGCGAGGAAGAGAGGCACTTATCTGATGAGTGGCCAGTCACTTTGGTAAATCAAAAATGACCTGAAATTTCTAATTAAAGGCCATATACAGCATTGATAAGGCACAATTTGGATTATAGATTATAAAACAAGGTAATAAGACCAAATAAATAAATAGTGTGTGACGTTTCGGTAACAGCGTTGTTACCATCTTCATGATATGAACTATGACTATGAAGATGGTAACAATGCTGTTACCGAAACGTCACACACTATTTATTTATTTGGATTTGGTCTTATTACCTTGCCATATACAGCAGAATGTTGTTATAACAGCAATGATTCTAGGTGAAGGTGTTCTAATCACCTGTACATATGTGGTTTTGAGATATGTACAACTAGTTTAGCTATTAAAGCATATCCAGCATTGCTCCTTTGCCAAGACCACAACTCTAATGTTTTGAGATTTTAAGTTCCGTAGTAATATGGAGTCATTGTGTTATATACTAGTCTATGTGTGTGTGTGTGAAATTTCATATATATATATATTTTGGAGCTTGGAGGCTGTTCCTAGAATAGCAAGAAGAGTTTTGCTTTGTTTCAATTAGGCCTGTGTGTGTCCAGGTGTTCCAAGTCCGCAAGACCTCTGGGAAAGATTGTGGGAAGATATTTGCTATGAAGGTGTTGAAAAAGGTGGGTTGTTCTCTCAGCCTCCAACTGGTTGTTGTTGTAATGAGATACTTTGTGTGAAATCCAAGATGATTCCAGTTGAATTGAAAGTCACCTTAAATTGAAGTCTTTGGTGGGGATTTAAAAATGTCTGAATTATATAGTCTGTTAAATTAAAGAGGTTATACACTAGAACCTCCTTGTAAAGAACACCTAATTGCAGAGCCAAAGTGTCCTTTAGAGAGAGGTGTCCTCTTACCGGATAGTTGCTAAATTGTAAAAATAGTAATTTTGCAAATTAAAACTGTACTTTGTAAAGAGGTGTCCACTAAAGTGAGGTTCTACTGTACTATATATATCAGTACATCTTCTTTAATTCAACACCCCAAGGAAACTGGGATTTTGGTTGAATTAGTCTGTTTTCAACCATAGTCAGGGGTAAGAATGATTATCAATTCATCACAACATTTACTACCTGTGGACATTTATGACTATATTTTGTTGCCAACAATTAAAAAGTTGTTGAATTCAAGTAAGTGTTGAATCATAGCTACATACAGTAAAACCCCGCTAATACGAACCCTGGATATAGCGAACCTTCCCTTATAACGAACCCATGGTGATTCCCAATTCCATTCCATTGAAAATACCATCGTTGTAACGAACTTTACGAATTTTAAAATAACGAACTACCCCTATAACGAACCTATTTTCGGTCCCAAAATGATAAAATCAATTAAAAATACTAGGCTTATATAACAAACTTAAAATTGTGATTTAAAAAAAATTTAAAACAACAAAATTTTGATCATGTTTCAACTCACGGATCGCGATTTCAAAACAAAAAATTAGCGGCATTGTTTGTTTTCATTTCCATTCTATTTTTGCTGTATGTTGTGTAAATTTTTACACATTATACTTTTATTCAATATAATATCTTTGCATTCGACAATTTTTAAATAGGAAAAAAAAAATACAAATGGCTTCCAAAATAAAGAAAAGAAACAAAGAATGGCATTCTAAAAAAGTGGCAGCATGCACTTTTAGAAGCATTCTATATCAAGTTTAACCTAGGCTAAAAAATAATTTTAAAGCCAGAAATGGTTTGAATATAGCAGGTTAAAAACAAAACTTAATCTATACTTCAGAAGAATATGTGGAAACTGGAATTAGAAGAAAAAAAAAAAAATAGTGCCCCGTGTCTTACAAGCCACAAACAAAATTCAACTTATAAATTCTCAAAAACTACCACTACAGTTCTATTTTCAGAACGGAAGTCTTGGTAGGTATATGACTCATTCAGGGTTCGCAGATATTCCCCCTGGCCGGCCATTTTACCACCAATTTTTTGTTTGTAAATTGGCGTTTTTTTTATTCGCAATTTTACCAATCGCGCTATCATATCAACATGTTTCGTGTCCAATTTTTCTGAATTGGATACTTTTGATTCATCCTCAATTGATTCAGAATACACGGAGCTTTATTCTTTTGATGGAAATAACAATATTTTAAGACAATTCTGATTTTCAAATTTTACTTTTCACTTTCAAACAACAAGGTATTAGAGGCATTTTTTCAAATAAATTTATTATTATATTATTTGAGAAAGATTTTTCTAAAAGACTCTTATACCTTTTGAATATATAATTAATAAAGTTTTGCCTAGGGGATTTGGCTTAATTTATAAATTATACATAGGTTTATATATAAACACTAGACGAATGGCCCGGGCAACGCCCGGGTTTTACCCGAGTGCGTATATATTTTAAAAACGTTTTAATTCAAATACTATTCGTTACAATTATAAATTGGCGCCATGGATGTCACTCTTGTGAAACGTCCCGTTCCAAACTGTGTGTTTTTAAAATGTTTTAATTAAAATACTATTCGTTACAATTATAAATTGGCGCCGTGGATGTCTCTCTTGTGAAACGTCCCGCCCCAAACTGTGTGTGTCTTGAAAATATAAAAATAAAAATGTGAATTTTCATAAAGATTTCATCATGTCGATATATTTTTTTGCATTTCACCTACTAAATCGATAGAGATAATTACATTTGCAACATGAACTTAGGTATATTGACTAAATAGAAAACTGCATAGTAATAAAGATCATTTTTTAAAGGCACCATATCGTTTTTTTTTTCAATAAAATCGAAACAAAAATTAACGATAAATAACGATAATTGCCTTAAAAAGAAATTGCCTTAAAAAAAAGAAACATTCGCGGTGATTTTGTCTTGCATTCGTTTATACAATTATTATATACGAATGACCCGGGCAACGCCCGGGTTTTACCCGATTAAATGCTTTTATTCAAATACTATTCGTTACAATTATAAATTGGCGCCGTGGATGGCATTCTTGTATAATATATAAATGAGTTTTGAAAATTGTAAAAAAAAAAAAAAAAAAAATGCATGGGAATCGAACCCGGGCCGCCCGCGTGGCAGGCGAGCATTCTACCACTGAACCACCGATGGTTATGAAAAATCCCATCCGTGAGCTTCAGACAGACAGAATAAGGCAAATATATAATAAACATGTATGCTAATGATAAGAAGAACATATTATCAAATTACTTCTTTTGAAATTCAGCATTACTGTAAAGAAATAGGTCAATTTAGGAATTAAAACAAAGTGACCATTATTAAGTGGCTGCCTTTTCCAGTGTGTATGGCTCTTTTTTAATTATACGGTCTAAAAATTTTGAAAAGTAAAAAAAATGGCCAAAACCGTGGCTATAGTGAACCATGACTTTAGTGAACCAAAAGCTCTGTCCCATTGGGGTTCACTATAGAGGGGTTTTACTGTATAAAGTAAATAGGCTAATTGGGATTCAAAGACTTGAATTATAGTAATTTTATTAGGATTGAAAAGAGCAGAGCTCGCTGGGCTAACCTGTCACAATGTAGAAAACAACCCTATATATCACACAATATGTTTATTAAGTAAACAATTGGAGAGATTTTTCACATCACTTCTTAGACATTTAGCTTTCTCGAGACCTTTTCAATATATATGCTGCAGTAGAGAGAGCATGGACTGCATTAAGTTTTGTTGGTTGTCACAAAGAAACTTCTTGTTTTCTTTTTACCCACCAAAGTTTGTGTGCAGGCGACCATTGTGCGCAACCAGAAAGATACTGACCACACCAAGGCAGAGCGTAACATCCTGGAAGCAGTCAAGGCAAGCAGTGCAGTCTAGTACTGATGAAGCTGGTCTAACTGATGGTTTGCTCAGCATCCCTTCATCGTGGATCTGATGTATGCCTTCCAGACAGATGGCAAGCTCTACCTCATCCTGGAGTACCTCAGTGGAGGGGAGCTCTTCATGCATCTGGAGCGGGAGGGCATGTTTCTGGAGGAAACGGCCAAGTGAGTTCCATGATCTTCTCTGAACTACTTGTTGTTTAATCACTTGTGTTCTAATTAGGGCTTCCAATCCCGGTACATATTTTCAATCCCGGGATTCGGGATTGCTTTTTTCTCAATCCCGGGATTGAAAAACATTCTCGTCTTTCTACGCCAAGAGGTATATCGTTTCGTTCGTTATATTTTTAATTTTTTCTTTTATATACTGCCAATGACGTGGCACTTACTTCGATTAAAACAACCTGAAAGCCATATATTTTGCACCTGCTTATGAGCTAAATCATTGCTTTAGGGTTACAGTTTGAAATTATCTGTCAATTACTGTACACACATCTGGGAAAAATTACTGTTCTTGGAACTCTTAGACCACATCTCTTAATGCAGTGTTGGGCAGTAATCCATTCAAAGTAATACATTACCTTGTAATTACGATTACTTTGCAATGCATTACTTTGCAAAAAAAATTAATTGCATTAGAATGTAAACATAATTATTCGTAATTCTATATATAATTATAGCAATTTTGATTAAAATTACTTGTAATTGTAATTATAGCAAATTTAATCATGATTATTTGCAATTGTGATTATAGAAAATGTAATCATTATTGCATTTTGCCCAACTATGTATTAATGTTTAGAAAGAAGACAGCACCGTTTTAAAAACCATGAATTACTTTATTTTAAGGATAAAAATGCAATTTCTAGAAAGATTTGAGCGTAGGAAATATAATTTTTCAAGAGTGTCATCATGCAAACTAGAACGTATCTTATTGCATAGGTATCCAGAGGAGGAGAAGACTCTTTCCGATTCCACAGACGTTGGAGGAATTGTCAGCAAGTATTGATACACACTCTCTAAATGGGGTCCTCGTTTGCCTGACTGAGAAGCAATATTAAGTTCGTGGTTAATCATAGTTAAGTAGGATGCGGAGTCTGGTGTAGGTATTGCAATTGAAGTTGAAGAGGCAGCCTCAATAGCTTCTTGCAATCGGCGCTCAATTGTAAGATGGTCATTCAATTGTGATGGCTCATGGTGTTCTTGTAAACTCCGAGGAAGTTGCGAATTATCAGCCTGAATTCTTACTTCGGCCATTTGTTCCTGTAACGGTTTAAGACGCAAAAGCAATTTCACGCTAAAGTCTTTGACCATCTTCTTTTTTTCTAACTGTGCTTGCGGATTGTGCAGATATTGGAGGACTAAAGATGTTTTATTGCATCGCTCTTCTAAAATTCTATTTTGAAAAGATTTTTGCAGATCTTTGCTGAGAGAATGAGATTGTGCTTGCAGCTCCTCTAGAAGAAACTTTACTGTTGCTTCTGCAGTCAAAAGCGTAGCGTCGCGTCTACAGATAGCCGCCACAGCTGCCCGAAATGGTTTCAGTGCGGAAATTACTAAAAGAAAAAGACCTGAAATGCAGCTGTATAAACCAAACGTCAAAAGTGTGCTATCTCATCATCTGTTTGATTACCAAAATGCTAGATAAGAAAAATATATTTTTGCGCTGGTTTTCATGCACTAACCAGTAATCCCGGGATTTTTCGAGCATAATCCGGGATTTCGGGATCAATATTTGTCTCGATCCGGGAACGGATCCGGGATTGGAGGCCCTAGTTCTAATCCAACAACTTCCACTGGAGAACCACCTCTAGGAGAACCAGTATCTATAGAATCAGTATCAGTAGAACACCAAAGCTCACGGATTTTATTGAAACAAATATACTAAAAATGAATATTGGATACAAAAATCAGATCCAACTAAAAGAAAAATGATATCTAATTTATAAACCAGAAATTTGAGGAATACTATGGAGGTGCCAATGATAATTTCAAGGGATTCTTTGATACTTCAAGAATTCCTAACTATGTTCAACCCAACTTCTATAATGTTCAATTTTTTACTGGACATGGTGACTTCAACACATATTTGTTTAGAATTGGCAAAATTGGTTCACCTGCATGCACTTGTGGAAACGAACAACAAACCCTGAACACCTTCTGATAAACTGTCCATTAACTTCTGATCTAAGGGAAGAAAACCAACTTTACCTGACTAATACAAAACAAGCTGCTTGCAATGAAGACCAATACATCAAGTTTAATAGATTCTGCAGGATGTATATTTTGAGGCGAAAGTGTTGACTCTACATATTTAAAGCTACTACTTATAATTTCTATATGTAAAATTTGATATCGAACGTTTAATTTTAATGATTTCCAATGTTCAATTGTATTAATTGTATATAATTTAAAATATACACGCAATTATCCAAATTGTGGATATGGCGTGTCTCTCCCAACTGTTAAATAAAATAAATAAAGTATCTATGCTGTTTTAGGTCTTCTTCTTTAGGAGGGCTCTCTTCAGGCACTCTCTCATGGAAGGTTTAGCTTTTATAAAAGGGTGGTTTCAACTGTTCTCCATTGTGAAATAACCTCCATCTCTGGTATCTACACTGGGACACATATCATTCCTGAAACCTTAATTTGGAAGAGACAATTCAAACATTTTCTTGAGACAAGTTAATTATAAAATTAAAAGGTGACATGCAAAAGTGCTGCATATCAAATAAATTGGGGATGATTACTAAAATTATAATGAGGGGAAGACTATATGGTATATTGACTTTTCATGTACAATGTAAGGGTTGGTCTGAAGAGGTGAAGCAGGTTACTAGCATTTCCTGGTCTGGAAAGCTTATTTATATTGCATGCTTTGGTCCTCTGATGCCTTGGTCTATTTCTATTGATGCCTTTATGAACTCAGTCCAACCAGTGATCTATCTCCTGTTGTCCTTTCTATTATTGGACTCCCTGGAAATTCTCCTCGATTCTACTATCATCAAGGTATTTGTTTGGGAATGTGGTGGCCATAAGTATTTAAAGTATAGGAAAGGCACACACCACATGCTTTAGTTACTAAAGAGCTCAATTTGTCACCATAAATTGGAAAGTAATATATATTTTATGTGGTTTGTTTTCTCTCTTGCACACATAACTTGGTGTTTCTTCAAGAAGTTAGACTTGAGAATTCCCCTGGTTGAGGAATGTTGACCCATGTAAATGTGGCAGCTTCTACCTGGCAGAGATCCTCCTGGCTCTGGAGCACCTCCACAAGGAGGGCATTATCTACCGGGATCTCAAGCCTGAGAATGTCCTGCTGGATGCCCAAGGTGGGATTGTTGTACATGTGATAGGATGTACCAAAACTGTCATTGTGAGGGTATCATCAACATTTTGCCACAACTTGTCACACAGTATCCATATTCAGAGATATTCTCTGAAACATTTCCACATTGGAATCTTGTGTATTGGTCCCTAGAATGGATATCAAAAGTTTCTGACCTGCCTGCAGATTGATGACTTGTGTGAAATCCATTGAGAAATCTCAGAGGAACAGGAAAATCTCATTTGTATCAAATACTGGTGAGTTGAGTGTCTTGGATGATGACCATCATCTAGACTATTGTCTTTTGCATCAAGTATATTTTGAATGGGATTGTCTCTTCTTTTTCACAGCATAGTACCTTGATATCACAACATCTCTTAAGAACAAGAATTTTGTTGTTAGGAGGACTGTTGAAGCAAGTTGTTGTTATAAGGAGATTCTACTTTATGTCAATATTCTGCCTAGGACCTGTACCCAGATGTCTTGAATAATGGATGTAATCAGTCTAGATTGTTATGTTTCTGAACACTTTACATAGACTGGCACATTCATGCTAATCCTACCTTTGACAGGAATCATTGATACCCTCTATTGTTATATCTTGTCCACCTGTTGTGAGGTTCTGTAAGTCATGGTAAGTGTGTGTGCAGGCCATGTGAAGCTGACAGACTTTGGGCTCTGCAAGGAGTCCATCCAAGAAGGCTCTATCACTCATACATTCTGCGGCACCATAGAGTACATGTAGGTGTACCTGTGGCTGGCACATGTGTGGATGTGACATGTGCGGGTGTCAGGGCCCCTGAGATCCTGACCCGCTCCGGCCATGCCAAGGCAGTGGACTGGTGGAGCCTGGGAGCCCTGCTGTACGACATGCTGACTGGAGCTGTGAGTTGTCTCCACTGCTCTTGTCTGTCTCTCTGCTGACTCATCTCTTGTGGCAGCCTCCCTTCATCTCAGACAGCCGCAAGAAAGACTATTGAGAAGGTCAGCATTTGCCCAGTTGTTGTTCTCAATTGTATTTCCCCCCATCCTTATTGGTGCTACTACTGTAATGCCTCCATGAGCACCCAGTGATCCTCTGTGTAAAAAAACACCTATCACCATCAGGAAGCCAGGTTCTTTCAGGAGAAGTTTGTTCTACAATTCTAAGTAACTGTAACAGGCCCAGCATATTTACACTACTTGCTATTAAAATTGCTACACCAGGAAGAAATTGCAAATAATAAAATGATATTTATTGGAAAAATACATTATACTGAGGAATCACAATGTTAAAGCACAATTTGGATTATAGATTATAAATACAAAAAATAAGACCTAATCCAAATAATTTAATAGTGTGTGACGTTTCAATAACAGCATTGTTACTATCATCAGACAAAAAAATAAATGGGGAAAACATACTGTGATATTTTTCCCATTTATTCTTTTGTCTGATGATGGTAACAATGCTGTTACCAAAACATCACACACTATTAAATTATTTGGTTTAGGTCTTATTTTCTCGTATTGAGATCACAACGATTAAATTTTAAAGAAATATGGAGGATTGGATCCTTAGAAATCATTACCCAGAAAAACCACCTCTGGCAGCAATAACAACACTTTTACATTTGGGCATTTAGTCAAATAGAGATTGGATGGCATGTACAGGTTTGGCCTCAACACAATGCCACAGTTCATCAACAGTAGTAGGCCACCATTGACTGGACTATTGGTGAAAGTTCAGGAGAGCCTGCCAGGGCCCAGCTAAGCATTTTCTATATGTAGGAAGGTTCATATAATAGCAGCAGCATGCAGCCGTGCATTATCCTGCTGAAATATAGTGTTTCTTAGGCCTAGAATAAAGGGTGCTTCCATGGGCTTTAGCATATCAGAAATGTAACCGGGGCTATTCAAAATGCTGGGAATACCAACAAGAGGTGACATGTACCATCACTCCTGATGATTAGCCAGTATGACAATGTGGCAATGGGCCTTCTCCATAACAGCACCAAGCACAGATATAGCCACCGTGGTACTGCAAACAGAACCTGGCAACAAGAGGTGACAGTACCCAATGCTATCACTCCTGATGATTAGCCAGTATGACAATGTGGCAATGGGCCTCCTCCATAACAGCACCAAGCACAGATACAGCCACAGTGGTGCTGCAAACAGAACCTGGGTTTATCTGAAAATACAACATCACAACATTTATGTATCCAGGTTCATTGTTGGTCATTGAAGATACTCCTATGCACATCAAGGGTAGCTGAAGCCATAGTTGCCAATCTAATAGTCTATGCTGCTGTAGACGACTTCACAAACTTCCCCATTTCTTGACTGCAAGCTCTTGACATTACTGTATGATCCATTAAGGCCATGCTGGTAACATGTCAGTCTATCAGCTGTTAGTGATAGCGGGCCGCTGATATCCAGTATGTCATTCTGTATGACCGTCCTGGACCCATAGATTCCATACTCTGCTAACAGTCATGGGATCTTGACAGACCTTGCAGGAATATTGTGGCACAATGAACTGCAACCCCAATAGGCTACAACTCTCAAATTAGAAACATGTTGGTAAGCATTTTTCTCCTCGCATAAGGCATCACAACTTTTCACAATGAAGCAACATTCCAAATGGAATTACTGTAAGAAACCTGCTGAACAATCTCTTTTCAACACATTGTAAGTGTTGCTATCAACACCTATTTTGTATAAATGCATTGAAAATATAATCATTCACATTACAGTGATCATTTACATATCGCAGCATCTTCTTCCAATGGTGTAAATTTCATGTCTGTATCAGGTTGCCTTCTTGGTATAGCAATTTTAATGGCCAGTAGCATGGAATTGTCACATATTTCCTGAATAGCTTATGTCTTGTTGAATTCCATCTGTAATCCCCTAGCCATCCCTGTGTAGAGTGAACTAAGGCACCTTAGTATAGTTCCATTAGAATGAATTACCAATTTACCTCTCCTTAGGTTCAATTCTCGCCTAGCTAGATTCATGGTTCTGTGATGTTTCCTACATCTACACTGAGTTATGTAGATCCTGAGGTGCAAGCTGCTACTACCCCACTACCTGGGACCTGATGCCAAGGATCTCCTCAGGAAGGTATGTCCTCTCACTGCTTTACCAGCAGCAGTCCATACATCACTGTGCTGTGGGCAGCTGCTCAAACGGCAGGTCACCCAGCGACTGGGCAGTGGGCCAGAGGATGGGGAGGCCATCCGCAGACATCGGTTCTTTACCAGCGTCAACTGGGATGACATGTTGGCTCGGCGCAAGGAACCTCCCATCAGGCCTCAGCTGGTAACTAAATCAACATCACTCTTTGAAAACCACCCATTTTCTATAATAGGTTTGATCAAATAAATCACACACAGTTCAGGTTTGTAGAAATAACAAGCTATAAATAGCACACAAAGACATTATTGTGTCATTTGTTATAAGGAATTCTAAATATTTTTGACATGTATGTTTCTTTTTAAATAAAATAATGTTCCGATTGTAGTAAGGGCAAAATAGAAAATTATTTTATTTTAAAAAGAAACATGCCTGTCAAAAATCTGTTAGAAAAACATGTAAATTTTTTAATAAAGTGTGTTTACAACCATTGAGCTATTCTTGACCCCTGGCCTAGGTTAAATCAGCTAGATATAGAACACTTCTGATAGAGAATATTTATATGTATGATCAGGGCTAAAGTTGGGGTTGATTAGAAGAGCAGATTTGCTCGAAAATTAGCTCATTTGCTTCTTCTCAGTGTAGAAATTTTTAATAACCTTCTATTTTTATCTCTTATAGCTGAAAGTAATTATTTTCTTATTTTTTAACATTTTCTGAAGTTTTGCCTGTTTTGTTTCACTTTGAAAAGCTTTTATAATAGTTTTTTTTTTTCTAGTGGTAACTTGTTAAGAACACCCGTTACTTTTTTTCTTCTTTATTTTTGAATTTTGCCATTTGCATTTTTTGAAAATTTTAAATTTGAATGAAATTCACAAAAATTGAATGAAAGATATTCTTTTAAAATAAAAAGTATATTGTAAAACTTTATATAAAGTGTATATGGAAAAAATAGAACATAGATGTAAACAAATAATGCCACTAAATTTATTACTTTGAAATCGTGATCTGTGAGCTGAAACATGCTCAAAATTAAATAAAAGTTTGTTCTATAATCCTTGTATTTTAGTTAGAATTTATTATTTTGGGTCTTAAAATTAGGTTCATTATAGTGTAGTTCGTTATTTTAAAAAATCTCAAAGTTGTTTTTAACAATGATATTTTCAATGGAACAAACCTTAGGTTGGTTTTAAGGGAAGGTTTGTTATATCCTGGGTTTGTCTTAGCTGGGGTTTCACTATCTATATATATATTTTAAAGTAGAATGAAAGAATAGCCCCTCCCTTCAATTTTTCCATTGCAGTAAGTACAGTAGAAATTGTTTTATTTCAAAAAGTATTA
>CP092867.1:125075290-125116949 GCA_030710605.1 Cordylochernes scorpioides
TTCTTACAAACACAACACTAGTGGGAGGAATCTTGGTTATATGGTATTTAAACAACTAAAGACAGTAACCCTCGGCAGAGCTGATGCTACAGGGCATGTCCCCAGGTGGTGGATAGACCTTAGATTGAAGGCCAGTAGTGAAACAAGCAGAATAACTGATGGATAAGCAGTCGCGGACAACAGTGGCATTGTTAGAAGTGGAGAAAGGACCTCTTTTTCTTAACATCCTGAGTTCAACTGACCGGTTGATGGACCTCAGCAAAGGTCCCTCTCCAGGTATATGGAGGAGCTGCATCTGTACTCATGTTAGAGTCAGAAGCAAGGCATCTGCTTCCATGTTAGGAACAGCCTCAAAACTACAGGCAAAGTCAGACTTTCACCAAAGTGTGCCTGGATCATGGTGCCATGATCAACGAAAGCTACACCCCATTTTCATGGAATTCGTGTAATATTTACCCAAAGGGATAAGACAACGACAACAAAGACAGTAAAATACAAGCAAATATTCGCATTGAACAGAGTTCTGCAGACATTTGAACAAGGCCAGGGTTGCATCTATATTCAACAAATGAAACCAGTGAAGCATGGATGATGAGGCAGGCCCTCCAGTATTTTTTCATCATAGTTAAGGGCTGTAGGAAGTGTTTTATTTGATAGGAAAAATTTAATGAGCTTTCAGCTCTTGATATGACATTATATTGCAAGTTTTGAATTGGAGCTGGACTAACTTGATGGTTTGAACTTCAATTGTTTCTTTGGCCTTGCAAGGGACTCCAACCCATGACAGTAGATTCTCCCTGCATGCTTCTGCTTACTTTTTCTTTATTATTATATTTATATACTACATTTGAAAGTATAAAACATTTTTATAATTATCCCTAGTACATGTGATACAGGCCATGATAATCATGGTAGGTAGAAGTTGGCGACAGCTTTTACAGCAAGTGCACTACATGTCTATACATGTGAAAAGCAGTTTGACTTTTGCACATACAAATGTGCCAGAGCCCCATTCAGTCACTTATACTTACTGATTCAGACTATATATATATTTGACCCCAATGTTTCATTTCATATAAATAATCACTATTTCTATTGCAAACTATACAAATTTTATTAATGATAGTTATATTGCAAATTTGAAAATTGAGTGTAAAATTCATTTTATAGCCTAATTCAATTTAAATAGCACCAAACTAAAAATATATATATATATATAAATTATATTTTTGTTGCCGTTTCATCTCCCCAAAGTGATGCTCTGAGTTTGGAAGGTTTAATTCTCCACTCCTGGAATCCAGGTTCAGACCACAATCTTATTGCCATTTACCAAGTAATTTGGAGATTTCAAAAGGTCAGTTGTACGGTGGTGATGCAAAAGGAATCGAGAGCATTTATATAAGGTTTTAATATAATAGAAGAAGCCCACTATAAACATAATTATGCCCTGCTTCGGGCGTCATTGTTTAAATCGTGATGATTTTATACTCTTACTAACTATTTCCAGATCTCTACATGTCCAAATATTAGGGCGCCAGTGGCTGCAGAAAAGCAGACCACAAATTTATTCATCTATGGCACATGTAGAGACCTAAAGCTGGGCCGGCTAGCAGTTAATGTTAAAAGGGAAATCAACCAATCAATATTTTGGCTAGACAAATCTTTATTTAGACTAATAAAATCTTTCAATGTACATCACACAGATATATATAAGATTAAAAAAAAGGTATTTAAAAAAAACTATATGGTTAAAAGGGAGGAGTTTTAAACTTTATATATACTTTTTACAAAAGGACTAACATGCCAAAGTCCCGATTATCCCCCAACCTACCTAGTCATCCAGCCACCCAGTGTCCATCATTCGAAAAAATGGGCAGCCAAGGCCGCACCTAGCGGCCTCCGCCTCCGCAACTCCAAGTCTTTTTTGCTTCTAAAAAAAAATCAAATTTTTTGTTAAGAAAAAAAATATCAATATCAAAAATGTAAAAATATCCCAGAATGTAAATATCCCGCTTCCTTTTCCCCAGTGTTGCTGAACTCACCCCCCAAGGCTATCATCACTCTTCTCTCTATGAAAATAAAAAAATTGAAAAGGCATCTTAAAAAAAAATGATAAAAATAAATTAAATATAAAATTATTAAAGATATATTCACAAAAAATAATAATAATAATTATGAAAATATTGAATTAAAAAATGATTTGAAGAATATAATTATTATTGTTGATTCTGGGCATCTTGGGGTCAGAGCTTGGGAAAGGTTCAGGGCTCGTGGTGGAGTCAGGTCAAGCACCATAGGTCTGTGGCTTGACTACAGGGAAGGGGCTCCATCTTGGACTGGCTTGTGGTCAAGTCGGCCACCATCGGACATGTGGCTCGACCAACAGGAAGGGGTGTCTGAGTCCATCTCAGACTAGCTTGGTGTCGGTGGGGCCAGGTCACCCACCACAGGTCAGGTGTCTTGACCACCAGGAAGGGGATCTCAGTCTCTGGCTCAGTGCTGCCAAGGCTAAAGGTGGCTTCAGGCTTCATCTCGACACCTCGCAATCACCAGAGGTTTGTGGCTTAGATGGACATAGGTGGGATATGGTTAGGTTAGGTGGGGTTCTGGGTTACTTTGGCATATTATGGTCACGAGGTGTCCCAACAGTGACAAGAATACATTCCGGACAAATGCATGTGTGCAGCTTTCTAGTCCTTTTTGAGAAAATGGGTTGTCCTTGACATCCATGATGCTTAACAATTAAAGGCCATTCGTGAGCCATTTGTTTTTTTGAGAGTATGGAGTTCATAACAAAAATAATCCAGGATTTGTGCCGTATACTCTCTGTAGCTTGTAAATCTTTGAACAGAGTGGAAGCCTAGAACTACTAAAACTAAGTAACATTTGTGCTTTATCATTACATGGAAAACTCCATCTTGTCTGGTCCCAAGCCCGGAAGAAAAGGGAGAAGGGGGAACAATAACAAGTTCACTAAAAAACTTGGGCTCAGCTGGCCCTGCTGATAATACCCTGTAAGAACTGATACAGGATGAGCAGCGCCTGTACTCTATGTTAGGAGTGGCTGCACATTTCGTCTGTTCCTCATGCTTGAGTAGTGCTCCCAGTAACAAAGACAGACACATCCTACTTCACCCAGTCATGATGGTTGTTGAGATAAGAAAGATGGCATGGAAGCACAGACTGGAGTTGTCTGTGTAACCGTTGAATTATGCTGTGAACTCCAGTGATTTAATCACAACATATCAATCAAACTAGGGACATAAGCTTTTAGGAGAGTAGAATTACATATAAATATTTGAATCGAGCAAACAATACTCGAATAATATAAAAATGCAATATAATAAAGACAAAATCAGGCATAAATTAATATAAATCAATAACGAACCATTTATTTACGGCAAATGAAAACATTAAGACACGACATTTTCTTTCACACATTAATCAAACTTCTACTGTCCTTACTGCTATGAAAAAATATTGGGAGGGCTTGGCTATCAGTGGTGAACCCCCAGCAGTTTCACCAATTTAATCTACCAGATTACTCTTCTTAGAGCTCGAATACGTATTGGACAATTCTTATTATATATGCTACACTGAAGGATGGAATCTTAGAAATGGTATTCAATAAAACTATGGATATAAGCTTTTAGGACAGTAGAATTACATATAAATATTTGCATCGAGCAATGCTCTTTCGCAAACAATAAGCACGAGGTCAGTTAAGAATAAATTAATTATAATTGCACTAACATCACAACCATCTTCTATACATGAGAAATGAAAGCACGAATGTTTCTTTTATACATAAAACAAACTTCTACTGTCCTTACTGTGATTAAAAAATATTGGGAGGGCTTGGGTCATCAGTGGTGAACCCTCTTAGCGATTTCGCCAATTTAATCTACCAGACCGCTTCTTTGAGCTCTAATACTATATTGAATTGGCGAAACGGCTGAGAGGGTTCACCACTGATGAGCCAAACCCTCCCAACGTTTTTCATCGCAGTAAGGCCAGTAGAAGTTTAATTTTTTTAATTTTTAATGTTTAAAAGAAACATTCAAGCTTTAGTGCTTTTTATTTTTCATGTGTAGATGAAGCATTATTGTATTATAAATTTACATATACATTTATATATACCTGTTTTATGTACTTTTATATATATATATATTTGCTTGATATAATATTCTAATCAGAGATATGTCTCCTACGTTGATCTTACAAAGTGAAAGTGGTGCACCTGTTCACGTGTGTTTGTTTTAAAACACCAAAATCCTCGATAAAAAGAGGCGAGTTGCATACGCGCATTTTCTAAATACGAGGTGTGTTCAAAAGGTATCGAGACTTTTGTGTTTTTTCAAAAATTATTTATTTATTCATGAATACCTATTTTGTTCTCTTCAAAGTAATCCCCATGAGATATTATACACTTGTGCCAACGGTTTTTCCAATCTTCGAAGCACTTCAAAAAACATTTTTAAAATCTTTTTCAGCTCCTCCTTCGATGCCGTCTTTATCTCGTCAAGCGTAGCGTAACGTCGTCCTTTCATGGGCCTCTTCAGTTTAGGGAACAAGAAAAAGTCACAGGGGCCAAATCTGGGGAATACGGTGGCTGCGGCATCATTAGTGTGTTGTTTTTGGCCAAAAAGTCGCGCACAAGCAACGATGTGTGAGCAGGGGCGTTATCGTGGTGCAAAAGCCAATTTTTGTTCTTCCACAAATCCGGGCGTTTCTGGCGGATTGCTTCGCGCAAATTGCGCATAACTTGCAGGTAATATTCCTTATTGGCCGTTCTACCCTGTGGCAAGAACTCATGATGCACCACGCCCCTGCAATCGAAGAAAACTGTCAGCAAAACTTTCACATTCGACCGAACTTGGCACGCTTTTTTCGGTCTTGGTTCGTGCGGCAGATTCCATTGAGATGATTGAGCTTTGGTTTCCACGTCATAATCATAAACCCACGCTTCGTCACCAGTTATGACCCTCTGAAACAAATTTGGGTCGTCGCGGACAGAGTCCAACATCTCATTAGCAATGTTCATGCGATGCTGTTTTTGGTCGCAATTGAGCAATTTTGGTACGAATTTCGCGGCGATCCGTCTCATTCCCAAATCATTGATAAAAATCGAATGCCACGAGCCAATCGATATGTTTAGGTCCTCAGCAACTTCTCTAACGGTGATTCGACGATTGGCCAATATCATTTTCTCCACTTCATTAATTTTTCCGTCTGTTATTGAAGTGCTCGGGCGTCCGCACGCTCTTCGTCGTTCACATCTTCTCGGCCTTCTGAGAACATTTTGTACCACCGATAAACGTTGCTTCGGTCCAAGGTAGCTTCTCCGTATGCCACAGCCAACATTCGGAATGCATCAGCGCACTTAATTTCGTTTTTCACACAAAATTTGATACAGGTTCTTTGGTACATTTTTTTTAATAGGTAAAAATCGAAGACGATCCAAAACACCTGCAAGCAAAGCAGCTGTCAACAATTAAGTGAACATTCAAAATGGCCGAGCTTGTCGGCATAAGTGAGAGACATGAGTACCAACATAAAGCCACAAAAAGATCGAAATTCGAATATGCGTAACCCGCGAAAATTCAAAAGTCGCGATACTTTTGAACACACCTCGTATATAAATTATGTTTGGAAAAACAATCTTTCATAGTTTACACCTTCTCAACATAGATATTAGGACAGGGGTAATTTGCATATTTCGTTTACTCTGTATGTTTCCACACCATTTTACATATCTGAGTTTGATGCAATATTCAGGAATGTCTGTTTTAATCCCCGAAACATACAATTCCGGAGTCCAAAATGATTATGAAGATAGTAAATTGACAAATTTCAATATCCATTAAAAAAATACGCTCTATCTAAAAACACTACTCCTAAGAATTTGGATAATTCAAACGTCTTTAATTCTAATATTCAACTTGGTCCCAAGTTTGTCCAAAACGTTTTCAATACGAATTTTGGATAATTAGGTCTCTTGGGCTACGAATAATCAAAGTTCGACTGAATTTTTATATTAATATTACCAAAGGATTGTTTGCAAAGCTGGTTGCTATGCGACATAAAACAAAATATTTACAAGCGGCTGGCTCTATTCAAGTTGTCCTCACCCGTTCAGTCAGTTGGGATCTAGAGGAAGATGACGCAGCAAAATTCTGCCCAGTCGGATTACATTGGAAACCTTCCGTTTTATCTGAAGACTCTTCTATGGATAACTGGAACAATGAACAACAATCTGTTCATCTTAAAGCTAAGACTTTTACTTAACATTAGCCTATATATATTTATAATTTGTTTACTGATTATAGACTCTCGTGGAATCGAAGAAAGGACATTCGCTATGATAAATCAAATATTTATCATATTTATTTTAATATATTTTTATTCTAACAATTCGAATATTATGAATCTATTCGCTTCCTATCAGGATATGAAAAATAGCAAAACAGATATAACCTATCCTATAATATTTTCTGCCAATTTGATCCTCATTGTTGGTAAATTTATTTTTTGGACTTATTATTTAAAGCTAACTGGTATTAAGCTTATTGCACTCCCCATAGTTGCAATCTTTGCTCAACTTTTACCTTACTCTCATTTATTATTATATTCCTATTTCATATCTAGACTTTATATTTCTCTGAAAGATATGAAAACTAGCTGTATAGAAGATGCAAATATCGTGAAGGAAAGATTAGAAGAGTATTTTAGATTAGAGAAAATGTCTTGTCAATTGAACAAACTCTACTCACTTCCCCTTTTAATACTTTATTCTATTTTGTCTTTTAGTAGTCTAGAAATGTTTTATAGCTATATTTATTACGACATTGGGAAAGAAAATCGAGAGAGAATCGATCCAGCCATGATAATTGTGGCATTACTTTTTATTTCCCATGTAGCTATGTCCTTATTGCTGCAGGCCGAGTTACTTACAAACCAATCTGCCCAAGTTTCAAAACAGTTCATTGATGATAAATATTTGTTCACAATCTACCAGAGATATCTCGCTCATATGACTTATTCGAATAATCCGAACACGATAATTCTTTATGCCGGAAGTTTTATAAAAATGAACCTTTCAACACTTTTAAGTTGGTTAGGGTTTATTATCACTAATATAGTAGTAGTTTACCAAATTAAAGCTTCGAAAAAATGTTAATTGATAAACTATAAATTAACATGACATTAATTTATTCATGTTTCTATTGCCAATTTATAATATTCGTTGTGGTGTCTTGTCCACGGAGCAGATCAGATCGGTCCATTCACCCTGATATCTTGATTTTGTTGTTCCATGGAAAGGAGAGCGTGCCATTGCCCCATTAGTAAGCCATATTCCAGAGTTCCCTGTAGGCCTTCACGGTTACTGTAGCGGCTCGGGGTTCACGTACTTCGCCCTACAGGGCAATCCTTTACTTGTGCTGCTTCTCCCGTCCGCCACGTAAAGAAGGACTTCTGGGCGGGATAATATTCGTTAAAGTTAGTTACGTTACCCTTAATGTTTACATTCGAGTACTCATGGTGTGTGTTCCATAAGAAATATTTTTCTGAACTGAAGAGCTAACGCTCCCAAAATCTTCTATTTCAAATCAGAACCATTTTTTCACAAAAATATATATTCCGGATATTTTTCCAAAAGTAACTGAGAAAAAGTTGTTTGCTTATAATGTGAGTTATGCGGGGATGAAATTTAATATGGGATCTCCTATTGTATTCATACCATGTCCCAGTTTCAGGAAGAAAATAAAACATTGGAAGTTTATAGGCTTAATCTCAACGTATAAGTTAAAGATTTACAAAACTCTTGTCTGATTCATTGGCCGAGCTTTGTTTACTTGAATTACCAGTTTTTCTGTGTTCATCAGAAAAACTTAGAATATCGTTAGAGATAGAAGGAAGATAAATACATGAAGTAGTTGTTGTTGTGTTGTTTATCTTTTATAAACTACAACTTATATATTTATTATTTAATTATTTATTTATCACACACATTTAACTTTAGTAAAGATTAATTATATGTTTACAAAACACCGTCAGTCTATTGTTCTTCATTCCATTTTTCTTATATTCACATCACTTATATATTTCACACTATTCTACATATTCCTCCCTTGTTTAGTTAGTATCTAATCATGTCCTTAAATCTAGAAGGAACATGTATTTGTCTTCCACTTCTAGTGATGACAGTCTTGTTTTCATTCTCATTAGGTGATTCATTTGGGTATAAACAGTCCATATCAGATATAGCAATCTGCTCTTCTGGTACAATATCTTCTAAGGTTGCTTCTTGTTCTGGTAGATACCTTGAAGTACTAGGAAGTTCCATTCTAATTTCTGGAGTCTTAATCAAAGTGGTATTCAAATCAATTCCTTTGTTAAAATCTTGTAAGACATTGGCATGTCTTAAATGCTTTGCATTCCTAATGATAAAGCTACCTGTCTCAGTATTAACTAACTTGAATGAATTTGGAGATATAGTCTCTAGAATGATAAATCTTTGGTTGTCATAATTTGGTGTCAACTTGCTTTTCATTTCAGTGTTTGCGACATAAACAATATTACCTTTCTTGAAGTCATGAGGCAAGGCCTTATTCTTGCTATCAGCAATTACTTCGGTAGGTGCATTCATGTCAAAATAGGCTAAACATGGATTTTTTGTAAGAGCTTCTTTCAATTTTCTGAATGAGTCCTCTTCTTTCTTGCTCCACTTCCATTTTATGTCCTTTCTTGTCAAATTATTAAGTGGTTCGGCTAACTTTGAAAAGTCTGGAATGAATTTTCTTAAAAATCCGCATGTACCTAAAAATGATTTTAGAGAATCTACATTTTCAGGTTTTGAAAAACTTAGAACACTTTCTATTTTCTTTGGATCAGGTCTAATTCCATCTTTACTAACAATATGGCCTAATATTTCCAATTCATTTAGAGCAAATTTACATTTACTTTTGTTTAGTTTGAGTCCAACTTGTTGAAATCTTTCAAATACTTTTTTCAGTCTTTGATCCAATTGTTCTATAGATTGCGCATATACAATCACATCGTCTATGTAGCATAACACTCCTTCTAAATGAGACAATATTGAGTTCATAACTTTTTGAAAAGCTTCAGGTGCGCTGCAAAGTCCAAAAGGAATTTTGCAAAATCTGTAGCATCCTCTGGGTGTAATAAAGGTGGTCAATGGCCTGGACTTTTCATCAAGCTCAATTTGCCAAAAGCCTTTCTTCGCATCAAGTTTAGCAAAAACTTTTGCTCCCTGCAATGCTTGCAATATATTGTCAACTATTGGTATAGGATATCTCTCTCTAACTATGGCTTTATTCACTTCTCTCAGATCAACACATAGTCTGATTTCTTCAGTACCCTTTTTTGGAACTGCCACAATGTTTGAGATCCATTCAGAAGCTTCATGGACTTCCTAAATAATGCCATCTTCTATCATTTTGTCTAGCTCTTGATTGATGGCTTCTACCATTTTATATGGAAAATGTCTGCATCTCTGAGCTACAGGAGTAACATTTTCTTTTAGAGTTATTTTTTGACTATAACCCTTCACATTTCCTTGACCTTGAAAAAGGTTCATGTTTTATTGTATCAAATTATATATATCCTTCGGAATAACTTCCTGTTGAATATTCCTTATTTTTGTTCCACACTTTATAATTTCTAATTCGAAACTTGCTTTCTTTCCTAAAAGAGGTTCTGCTTTACCTTCAATCACAAAAATCTGTTCCTTTATAGACCTTTCACCCCATGAAACATCTGCAAAGAAATATCCACAACATGGAAGAGGTGAGGTTTGTCCATAGGCATAAAATTTCCTTTCTGTACCATTTAAAGTTGGCATTTGAGACTTAGGAAAAATATTTTTCAAATTTTCAAGTCCTATGAATGTTGTATCAATAGTCATTGTTATTTCCTTTCCATCTATATAGATACTTTCTTTGTTATCAGAGCCTAAAAAGAAAGTGTATTCATCTGAGTCTTCATTATTTTCTGAATTATTTTGAATATTTCTTTTCTTTCCTTCAATATTTTTATCTTTATTTTTATTTCTACAAACTCTATTAAGATGACCCATCTTGTTACAAAATGTGCCTTTCATATTTCTAGCTCCACATTTATATGGAGGATGTGTAGTTAAGCCACATCTATAGCATTCTTCCAAATTAGGTGCACTTACCTTGGAGGTGCTTCCTTTTTGATGGTACACATTATGAGCTTTTGGTCCTTTAACAGTTGATTCATTAGCTGCTTGGAAATTATTTTTATAGTTTATTTATTGAGGTCATATCTTCATTTGTCAATACTCTAAATTCTTCTTTGGCTGTGTTTCAAACATTCTTGATATCTCAATTTTTCTTTGAAGATTCAAATTATCTTGTTGCAACAACTTTTCTTTTAATTGCCTATTATAGCATTTTTCTATTATCTGATCTCTGATCATGTCTTCTTCTAAATTTCCAAATTCACAGGATTTGACTAATTCTCTTAGGGCAATGACATATGAATCAATATTTTCATCTGTATTTTGTTTTCTTTGCCTAAATTTAAATCATTCTGATACAATATTTTTTTTTGTGGTGTGAAATATTTAGTTAAAGCTTCTTTTGCTTTTTCATACGTATATTTTTCTTCTGGCAAATTAAAGAAAATTCTTTGGACCTGTGGTCCAAGGCAATGCAAAAGTGTTGCCCTTTTAACGTCATCTTTCTTTGTTGAAACACCGCTTGCTAATTCATAAATTAAATATGAATTCATCCAATGTTTGTATTCGGAATACAAATCTGTAGCATTAAAAAAAAAAAAAGGTTCAACGGTAATGGAGACGTCAAATTATTTGCCATCTTCTTTTACGCTTATTTAATTATTATACTTTTTTTTTTTTAATCCTCGTCGCCAAATATGTTGTGTTGTTTATCTTTTTATAAACTACAACTTATATATTTATTATTTAATTATTATTTATCACACACATTTAACTTTAGTAAAGATTAATTATATGTTTACAAAACACCGTCAGTCTATTGTTCTTCATTCCATTTTTCTTATATTAACATCACTTATATATTTCACACTATTCTACAGTTGTTATATCTCTCCATCAAGTCTGTGTATAACTTATGTTTGGATATTTCTTGATTCTTTCCACATTGTTTTCCTTTCTAGGGCTCTATGGCAAGTTAATATAAACTATTTTAATAAAAGGCTTGTTGCATCTCTATCTGGGCTTTAACGGAAACTTTTTAGAAATTTCTTTAATCACTCCAAAGTTTCAATACATGCTTCATTTTTTTCAAAAGTTACAAACAAATTCCAGCTGTAATTTCATAATGGGCCAACCAAACTCAGGATAAAAATCATTTCTGATATCTGCTGCCAAACTTTGTATAGACTTAGATATAAAACTATTTTCTGCCGAAGAGATTGGAGTTGATTAGGAAAAGAAACAAACTTAAAGGAGTTAACGGGTGGTAAAAAAAGGATAAACACAAACGTGCAGTTGGTACTATGAAAAAGTAGGTAGTGGATGTCGTAGAGGGAATTGACAAGGGAAGAAGAGAAAAGAATGACATGCGAACAGAAAATTGGGCAGCTGCCGTCGTCAAGAAAGGATGTATGCGGGTGTAACAACAGGTAGAAAGAAGTGGGAAGTTCACTTAAGTAGCCACCCGGTGTTGGAAGAGACAAGCGAGATCGTACAGACACCTCAGTGGCTACATTCAGACTCTAAAAAGCTTTGCTGCTATATATATATCTCACTTATATTCTCTGAATATTTATTTTATAGTAAAATTAAACTACAATTTTTATTGAAATCTTGAGTGTTCCTTCAATTTTTGACACAAGGGTACCACAACTTTAGAATTAATGGGAGTCATTCCCCCTATGTATTGCATTGCCCTTTATTTTTCATCATTTTCAATAAATCGTCAAGGACGGTGGTCCTATAAAAATTTGGTCTGGTCTTCGGAGATCTGACTCTCGCTCACGCGGCGCGCGATGGAGAGCGGTTTAAACGCCAACATTCAATCCTTTCGAGTTGTTGAAGGATGGCCCTGTCAATAAAGCAGAGTATGGTAATAATTTTACCAAGATGGAAAACTCAGTAATTGAAGTATTGAATGAAAAATAAATTTCAATGGAGGTTTCAATTTTCCATGATCAACAATCGACGCAAGAAAATGTAAATTTGATTGCGTCGGAAAATAAAAATGTAAATTGGGCAGAACGAGTCGAAGCTTTCGAGAAGAATTGACATCTCAAGGTTGGCAAAGGCCCAAGGCTTCAAAAAGAAGAGGCCAATAGTCACCAATACAACCATCAAAAGTTGCGAAAGCGGAATCCATCGCAGCCAGGCCACCTCAGCAGTTGAACAGGGCAAAAAGAGATCCTGTAAAAGCGGTTAAAAACAGCAGACAGCAGCAAGATCTCGCCAAGGCTACGTCGGCAGCTTCAAGATTCGACCAGTGCTGATTCGTCGAGTGGAGCGCGGACTTCTATCCGGTCCAATACATGATGGTGCTGGAGCAGTTGCTGGGAAAGACATCAGTGTACCAGGTGATGATGATGTCCGGCCAGTTATTGGTTGGGCTGCCCAGCGTCGACTTGGCGGAGAGCCTGATTGAGGAGGGCCTCACAATCGGAACCACCCTCCTGAAAGCCTTCCCATTTAGCCAAAGAGAATAAAAGATTGTAGTGCGGAACCTCCCACTTGCTATCAACGACGAAGACGTCGTCGCGCGCTGCAGCCCTACAGCAGGGTTGTCTTCCTGACCCATGAAATTGTGTCCAGTGGCGGCTACACCTGTACCCCCGGCAACGTCTTTCTGAATGAAGGATGGAAACTCCACCACAGCTTCCTGCCAAGCTGATGATAAACTCCCAAAGGAGAATCCACACCTGCCTACATCATCTACGGCGTAAGGTGTAGCAAATGTCACCGCCAGGGACATAGGCGAGCTACTTCTCCTTGGGGATCAATGGGGACGTCAGGCTCATCATCAGGACACCGGGTGGGGTCCGGTATCGAATCCTCCCTTCCTCAAGCCAATGCCTCCAACAACTCCGCCTTCCCTACATCAGCCGTGGAGCCATCTGTACCAAGCAGCCCCCCCCCTTTCCCCGTATATCCCCAGGAGACTCCTACCCATAAGCCTTCTTTTCCTGCGTCGAGCACCAGCCAGTTGCTGGTAGTGACCAACACCCTCAATAGCCATTACTGAGCCAACAGTGGCTCCCTTTAAATATATCCAAGATATCCAAGATTGAAACATCCATTCAGACTCCATGGCCCAAATCAAGCTGCCTCCTCAGACCTCTCAGAAGAAGGAGCTCGATGATCGGGTAGAGAAACATTTTTACCAATTGAAGGGTGACTATTTCATAGACCTCTTCTATGAGGAGGTTTATAAGGATGAAATATTGGACGGGGTTTTATACCGCCTTGAAAAGGAGGAAATCCTAAAGCAACTCTCGCCTGGACGTAAGACCATTCTGTGATAATTCCTCTACATAGCAATTGAACGTGTTGAGGGGAAAAAAACCCTGAGCAATAAGCAAGGGCTTACCCAAACTCGGGGCGGATTGCAACTCTGGATGAGATCCAGACATCCCTTCAGAGAAGGCTTCTTCTGGTGCAAATATTTTCTTTTGTGCGTTTCGTGTGTGTGTAAATACTGTTTATTTTATTTAAAATTGTCTTTGCTGTTGACTGAGAGTCAATAAAGTTGTTATAATTGTCATTGCCTCTCTCTCTATATATTTTTTCTATTATATATTTTTTATTATTATATTTATTCTGTATTTAACATTATATAATCTTATATGGACATTGTAATAAAAATCAGTTTCAATCTCAATCTCTCTCGGCCACGCGGCGCACGAGCTCCTCGTTTTCGCCGATGGAGGCGAGGAATATTGAGCTGACCAACCAATATGCCTTATTGGCGGAATGTTCGGCTCAAGAGCTATCCAACTGTGTAGGTCTTGTTGACAGAAACCAAGAAATGGCTGAATTATCGGATAAAGTTGAAAAATCGAAAATTGTTAGCGTTAAAAGCAACAAAGAAACAAGAAAACATGCAAATTTTGCATCAAATGCTAGCATCAGCTTTGCAAATTTGGCTGACCGTGTTGAGGCTTTGGAAAATACATCTAAATCCGAAGGTTACCAAAAGCCTAAAGGCGCTAAAAGAAAAGACCGGGACCCCGAAGGCAATCCAGCTAATGTCCCAAAGGCCTATTAACATCCCAGCAAGGCCAATTCAACCACCAAAAAGGGTGACAAGAGACGCTTGTGATAGAGCTGAAGAACAACCGACAGCAGCAGGCTCTGAGCAAGGCCAGGTCAGCGGCAGCATCATTCGACCAATGCTGCTACATTGAATACTGCGCTGACTTTAGCCCAGTGCAGTACATCAAGGCACTGGAGGAAATACTGGGAAAAGGCGCTGTCTTCCAGCTGATGAAGATGTCCGGCCAGGTAATGGTCAGGCTGGCCAACGTCGACTTGGCGGATTGCCTGGTTGATGAGGGCCTCACTATCGGAACCACCTTCCTGAGAGCCTTCCCATATAGGCAAATACCAGAAAAGTTAGTAGTGGGGAACCTCCCACTTGCCATAAAAGACGAAGACGTCATCGCGGCGCTGCGGCCCTACTGCAGGGTTGTCTCCCTGACCCATGAGGTAGTGGCGAGTGGTGGCTACACCTGGGACCACGGGAAACAGGGAATTATTCATCTTTCTAAAAGATGGAATGAAACTCCATCAGCTCCCTGCCAAGCTGGTTATCGTCTCGAAAGGCGAATCAACGCCTGCCTACATCACCTACGGCGTTAGGTGTAGTAAATGCCACCGGCAAGGACATCGGCGCTCCACATGCCCCTTGGGGATCAGCGGGGAACGTCATCAGGACGCCCGCCAGAGCCCAGTGTCGAGGTTTCCCTCCTCCAAGCCTATCCCCTTCAACAAATCCGCCCTCTCTACACCACCTGCGGAACTGTCTGCACCCTTCAAGCAGACCCCCTCAACACCCTCCAGCCCTGCCGCGCCTGCGTCCGTGGCGAACTTCCCAGTCCGTCCCTACGAGACTCCAGCCCTAGAGCTTCCTGTTTCGGCGCCGAGCACCAGCCAGTTGCCGTCATGACCAGAGCCCTTCTTGACCAATACTGAGCCATCAGCGGCTCCTGCAAAGGAGAACCAAACCATGACTGTACCATCCATCCAGTCTACTACCCCCGTGGCCCAAATCATATCTCCCTCTCAGATCCTTCAGGAGAGGGGTCGGGTAGAGAATATGTTCATAGAGCTAAACGCTGAATCTATTCTGGCCCCTCTCTATGATGAGGTTGATGATGATGAGGTAGTGGGCGCGGTTCTATACGGCTCTGACAGAGAAGCACTCCTCGATGAACTCTCCCCTAGAAACAGGAAAATTCTGTACGAATTCCTCGGCGATGCAATTGAGCACGTTGGGGACAAAAACCCCTTTATAAGCACGGGCCTCTCAGAACTCAGGGCGGCCTTGAAAATTTGACAAAGTCCAGACGTCTCTTCAGAGAAGGCTCATGTCTAATGTAAATATATATTTATATTATTGTTATTATTTATTTATTTTTTCCTGTCTTATAACTTTAAATTTGGCACTATATATAATGTTGTATGAACGATTAATGAATCAGGTTTCAATCTCAATCTCTCTCATTATATACACAGAGTATATACAGGTCCATAAGAAAAATACCACTTTTGATTTTAAAAAATTGCTTTTTTTTCATTCCGTAAAAATATTCATGTTAAATGTAACGGCATATGTGTAAAGTGTAGTGATGACAATAATAGAGAATTCGAGCAGCCATCATCGTTGCTCTGCGCGCCGGAAGGAGCCCCAAAGAGACAGTGGACTTTCTTAAGTTGATCAAAACCACTGTTTATCGTATCAAGAAGCAGTTTTTCAATAGTTCGTATCTTTTCGATTCTTCAACATATTCTTCTGTTTCCTCTATCAATTTTACTATTTTTGAGTCTTTGTTCAGCCTCGAAGCACGTCAGAGCAGTTATTGAAGGTATGTCATCATTGTTGTCTGCTTCTTCTGATTCAAGTTGGAGGGGATTTCGTGAAAAGCAGTCGGCATCTTGGTGTTTGCGCCCATTTTTGTAAATGACTGTAATGTCGTGTTTTTATAGTTTTAAGGCCCATATTGCAACCAAGCATTCTCTTTCCGTTAAGTAATTCTTATCCGTCTTAGAGAAGGTTATTAAAGCATAACCAACTGGCTGTTCTTTCCCATTGTTGATCTGTACGAGGACAGCTTCAATTCCATAACAACTGGCGTCATTATGGAGCTAGGTTGGCAGTTGTTCTTCGGAATAAGCCAATACATGCCTTCAAAATATTTTCTAAGATTAAAAAGCATCCTGTTAGTCAGATGTTTCCACACCAATTTCTTATATTTTTAGGACTTATTTTTTGATATTTTTTTTCTATTGTTTTTTTCATGTCTTTAGCGTCTTTACGCAAATTTGGCCTTAAAATACCCATTTATTGATTTTTCAGGAAGCCTCTGGGACCAAAAAACCTTTTGGTTTATATATAGATGGAAAATTTGCCGGGAGGAAATTAATCTATGGAAGCAGTGGTCGCCTCTCCCGTCAAAATAAACGTCAGAATCTGACGCCATCTATTGAGCGTCGCCGCAACTAGCGGCATCGGGTCGGTGACAAAGCCACAACACCAAATTTGGGCAAACTGATAAGCGTCCACCTAGAGATCATTGTTTCGGGCTAATGGCCCCCGTCAGTCTAGGGCGGACTCTAGGTGGACGCTTATCAGTTTGCCAAAGTTGGTGTTGTGGCTTTGTCACCGACCTGATGCCGCTAGTTGCGTCGACGGTCAATAGATGCGTCAGATTCTAACGTTTATTTTGACGGGAGAGGCGACCACTGCTTCCATGGATGAATTTCCTCCCGGCAAATTTTCCATCTATGTTTTGCCAATAGATTTGGTCCAGCCACATTGCCAGCAAAACACCTCTTTGGTAGATTGTGAGGATTCCATTAGATCCCGTGTGGATCTCATGGAATAAAGTCCGCCCTAGACTGACGAGGGCCATTAGCCCGAAACCATGGTCTCTAGGTGGACGCTTATCAGTTTGCCAAAGTTGGTGTGGTGGCTTTGTCACCGACCTGATGCCGCTAGTTGCGGCGACGGTCAATAGATGGCGTCAGATTCTGACGTTTATTTTGACGGGAGAGGCGACCACTGCTTCCATATATATATATATATCGTATATTTTAAACTGTATGACACTTTTAGTATATGTCACATATCTTCCAATTAGAGCCGATGCCTTGAAATATCCTACCTTCTATTAAAATGTATAGTTTCTATTTGCTACCACCCCCATATTTGTATATAGGCTATATCTTTTTATTAATATAACCTGTACATCCTTATTTGTATTTAAACTAAAAATGGTGACGTCTAAATAAAAATACATAGAGCGGTCAGCTGGGGACAGCTGGGGAGAGAGGAAGAAAATGGCAACGCCCAGCCCATGTGGGGCCCCCAGGGACTCTTTATAAACAACCCCTGTAAACAGGACAGATTTTGGCAGGGGGTCAGCAGCCGATGGTTCTAGGGTGTGTTTCTCGGCAGTTCGCTTCAGCCTGTCTGTCTCACACAAACTCTCTCTCCATGTCTCGGTGATAAGCATTCAAGTTAGTGTCATGGCCTCTACCTCTGTCCCGTGGGCTGTCCCCGATCCCTCTTTGTGCTAACATCTAGCCCTGCCTCTGCTTTCTTGTTGTCCGCGTGTGGGAAGATCATCAACACTCGCCTCACGTACACGACTGCCAGTTCATCCATACGTCGGCACATTGCAACAATATTACAGAAAGTCGACAGATGACTGAGGACAACAACATGCAGAGGACGATAGAGGTGTCGGAGGACGACGAATACTTCGTGGATGCCTCCGCCTACATGCAATCCCGCCTCGACCACCTGGTATGCCGCCTCACAGACGCTATACGAGGACTAGCCGCGCCTCGTGCTGGGGAGAACCTCATCGCCCCCTTCGACGGCTCCTACGCCGCAAACACCTTCTTCCAACAACTAGAGCAGACATCCGAGGCGCCGAGCGACGACACCACTCGGCATGTAAAGCTCCGAGCACAGCTAAAAGGTGAGCCCCATTCCCTCTACAATGAGTTGAGTCTGCCTCTCGGCAATATGATCAGGCAAAACAAATCCTCATTGACCTATACCCCGGAACATCTGAGGTGACATTCACCAAATTCATAACATATAGGCTCAATAGTCAAACGGCCCTAAGTGACTACTACCGCCAAAAGGTAGTGATGGGGCTACAACTGGGCGCAACCAACCCCATCATAGTGGAGGCATTAACCGAGGGCCTCCAGGCAAATGACCAACGCCTAATGAAGGCTGTAGTACCCCAGACATTGACCGACTGGTACGCTACCATAAATAGAGTAAAGGGCACGAGCTCACTCCCTATCCTGTCAGAGCAACCCCAACGTACCACCAACTTCAGTGTTGCACCACATGATGCCAGAAAACCACCCTCACAATGCAGACATTGCCGTGGTGACCACTGGAACAATGAGTGTCCCATGGTCAACAGGCGGCTCTCCAGACCACAGGCCTACCATGGCCAGAATAGCTCGCAGAACTTTCGGCCAGAACAAAGTGGTGCCCACGACTATCCCGTGCCAAGTTCATCCCACACCACACAAGGCAGCGGAACTTTTCGTCCCTGAACCACATAATTATATATGCAATGCACATATTTTAGACAACCTACGTTGTCCATTCCTCTTAGACACAGGAGCCTCCATTAATATAATTAATTGGAATATTTTCAATCACCTAAGTATAAATTTACCCAATCCTTTAAAATTATACCCATGTGATATGCTAATCAATTCTATATCTAATCATGTGCATACAAAAGGGTATACCCATTTAACCATTACTATAGGAAAATAACCAAATCAGTCAAATTCTACGTAATAAATAATTCATTACCTTTTGGTATCTTATCTTTAAATTCAATTAGTAAGTTTTGTTTAACGTTAAACTTTTATAATCAGTCTATCTACCAATGTGATGCTCCTTTGTCTAAGAGATGGTACCATATAACCTAATTGACCCCATGTAATGATGGAGAAGGTGGCCTCAGTCCTTCCAACATGGACCATGACATTACTAACTCACATTCCCCATCATTGCAAGAGGAAAATGTCCATCCCATACCATGTCCCACTACCTTGTCTAAGACCTTTACCCATTATGACAAAAATGCGCCCCAGCCAAACTTTATTTCATGCCCCCCATTCATATTCATTATCACCACCATGTTCTTTCGAACATCAATGTAAAATGTTCAAATCAATAGGCTTGAGGGATAAGTCTCTTTTAAATACATTTATTTCAAGCTTTCGGGCTCAACCGCCCTTCGACAGGAAAAAATTATATTAGCTACTAAAGTTTTCAGATCCAATCTAAATATAAATTTGAATTTGTGAGACGCCTGTGTCTCGAGTGTAATGCGAGGCTTGCCGCGGGAGGGGGGTGAGATCTTTGAAAAAGATGGCCGTTTAGCCCATTGAAATATCGGAAATAAAAGATTATTTAATGAATCGCAAAGTTCATGATACCGAGGGGGGTGTGGTGGCTGCAGGGAATATTACATTGTAAATTTCAGGTAAATCAATTTTTCTATTGAGGCTATGTAATTTGCTTGATAGGATAGATTCAATGATGTCTTTGGTGTTTGTTGGCAATATTGGAATAGTGAATTTTCTGTGATGTAATGTTGAAGGAATGGCCAGTTTCGTTTATGTGCTGTACTATTAAGGATCTATGGTCTAAGTTATCAATATTTCTTTTGTGTTCATGAATTCTATATTGACTTGTCTCCCCGGTTTCGCCTACGTAGACTTTTGGGCAGTTCAAACTATTCTATGGAGTAAATAGCGTTTCTTGGTGTGCTGCTAGGTTCATTGAGTTTCATGATCTGGTTTCGGAGAAGGGATCCAGAGGTAGGTGCGCAGGTGAAGTAGGTTTTGATTCCAAATTTCATAAGAATCTCGCTATTGTGGAGGATAATGGTGAATATGGCATATTGCAGATAGATCTGTATATTGGAGACTGTGTCTTTTAGTTGGGTCATAAAAGTGTCGCAATATAAAGGATATCGGGTATGTGCAGTCCCTGAGGTTAGCTAATATGTTCTGTGTTTCGAGGTTCTTGTACATCTGGAGGGGAGCAGTGGGTATGGACTCGTTTTGATAGAGCAATGACTGTGTTGATTTTGTGACTGATAGGGACAGAAGGACTAGTATTGAACATAATTAGGACGGAAGGATGGTTTATAATAAACGGTGGTGTGCAATTCATGTTGGTGCCGGATGATTTTAACGTCGAGAAAATGGGAAGGGTATTATTGGTTTCTTTTTCAACAGTAAAGTGAAGATCAGGGTGATAATTGTTTAGATTGTAGAGGATGTCATCGGTTTTGGTGGTGGTGCAAATGCAAAAGATGTCATCGATGTACCTGCGCCAAAAGAATATATCATTGGGGAAATTGGCGGTAATCTTTCGGTCTATTGCGCGCATAGAGATCTCAGCAATTGTGGTCGATAGAGGGCTTCCCATTGGGGACCCTTTTGCTTGCCTGAATGATTCGGAGTTATATGTGAATATGCAGTTATCTAGACATATGGAAATTAGTTGTGTGATTTTTTGGATGATATCTGTATCAATATGCTGTTCCTGCAGAAGTTTCTATTGTATCACTTATGATCAGAGGATGTGGAAGGCTGAGGTTATAAGGCTTGCACGTCAAAAGACACCATGATGCGGTCAGATTCAGGTTTGATCTTTATTACCTCTCCTATAAAGGTTTGGGTGTTGGATATGGGGAATGGGTCAATCTGTAATTGGAGGAACGGTTTTAGGAAGTTGGCTATAAATCTGGAAAGAGGGGCTGTTGGAGAAGAGAAAAATGCCACTATAGGACGCAATGGAGTTTCAGGTTTGTGTGTTTTTGGGAGACCATAAATATAGGGCTCATTGTGTGGGCTGGACAGGTTAGATAGGAATTCTTTAAGTTCATCGTCTGAGATCTTGTGGTCGGTATTCATCTTTTTCAGTTCTTTTTTGAATGATTTATAAGCAGATTTTTTTTATCACTTTCGGATATTAATGAGAATTGTAATTTATGTTTTAGAGTGATATTCCCTTAGCTTTTATAGATATATATGTTAAAATGTATTCGAATATTTTTTCACTCACAAATATGATATTCCAATATTGAAAATTCCCCCATTAATATTAGGACAATTTCAGATAAGATAATCACACTCAGGCCGTATCGCACATCTCTTTCAGACCAGCGTTAAATACAGGAACAAAATAGATAAAATGTTAGAGTATAATATTATAGAGCCTTCTTTCTCTCCCCCTAATCCTCCCCCGTTACTTTACTCACCAAAAAGGATAATACAAAAAGGCAGTTGATATCAGTAATAGATCAATTTTTGATCCCTTAGGAATTATATCTCCTTCCATAATTTTACTCAAAATATTAATGCAAGATGCTTGGAAGCTCCAACTGGATTGGGATGATTATCTACCTGATGATATAGTAAACCTATGGGCTCAGTTTAAAAAAGAAATTGGATATTTATCTCAAGTTATGATCCCCAGATATTTAGTTATTATTCCTAAAGAGGATGAAGTCCGGATGCAGCTTCAATGGGTTCGCTGATGCTTCAGCTAAGGCCTATGCTGCAGGATGTTATCTGAGATGTGAAACACAGAATGATGTAAAGATCCAGCTTCTAGCAGCCAAAACAAGAGTTGCATCACTCAAGGCTCCTACTCTTCCATGTTTAGAACTCTGTGCAACTCATCTGTGAGTCACCTAGTTGATTCAAATAAGTTAACACTTCCATTCCAGATAAAAGAGACTTTTCTTTGGACAGATTCTAAAATCACTTTGTGCTGGATACAATCCAATCCTTCAAAATGGAAGGTTTACATATCAAACAGAGTTGAGAAAATTCAAAAACTTCAAGAGTTGATCAATGGCATCATGTTCCCGGAGTTGAAAATCCAGCAGATTGTGCAGGCAGGGGAATAATGCCAAGTAAGCTTGTTGATCACCATTTATGGTGGAATGGACCTTCCTGGTTGACTACATTTGATTCAAGGATATTAAATAATAAGGCATCAGTGGTTGAAGAAAGTGTAATTGTGCAATCATATGGAGAACTAATTCAAATACAATATTCAAGTGCGGAAGACGTCCAAATCACATAGTGTACCCGATTCTATTACAAGATTTCCTTCTTATAGCAGAATGAAAATAACTCTAGCATGGTGCTTAAGGTTCAATAATAATTCTAGGTATTCCATCCATAGTTTAGTGGAACTTTAACCACCAAAGAAATTAGATCATCAGAGTTAAAAAATAACCAAACTTGTCCAAGAATGTTATTTCTCAGTTGAAATTAACACCCTTTTAGTTCCAAAGCATTACAAAGACCAACAAACTTTTATGTTTAAATCCATTTATTGATGAAAATGGCATTCTAAGAGTTGGAGGACGGCTTAAACTGTCTTCTCTGTCTGAATTCCCAAAAACATCCGATAATTCTTCCGCATAGTCACATGTAACTGAACTCATCAAAAGACAATGTCACCAGGAGCATTTTCATTCAAGTGTTTCAACTTAACCTGCTCAATTTTAAGGAGAACATATTGGATAATTAATGGAAGATCTTTTGTTAAACAAATTTTGAAAAATTGTGTTCAGTGTTTCAAAGTCAATATGCCCGGCCTAATACACAACTAATGGGTGATTTGCGTTCTTCAAGAACAACCTATTAGGCCCTTTGCAAGAACAGGTGTTGACTAGCAGGTCCAATACTGACAAAATCCAGTTTACCAAGATCCCGAGTTAAATCAAAATCTCATATTGCCCTTTTTGTATGTTTTGCAACTAAGCACTTCATCTTGAATTAGTGTCAGATCTTTCAACTGGTTCATTTATCGCAGCATTAAGAAGATTCACATCAAGACGAGGTACTCCCTCAGATATATATTCTGACAATGGAATCAATTTTGAAGGAGCAGCTAAATTTCTCAATGAATAATATGCATTGCTACATGCTTCTGAAATACAAGATTACATAGCATATTCAGAGATTAATTGGCATTTTATGCCTCCCCATGCACCCCATTTTGGGGGAATCTGGGAATCAAACATAAAATCTGTAAAAATGATACTCAAGAAAGTTATTGGATCTTCATTGTTAACCTTTGAAGAACTCACAACTTTTCTCACCAGATTGAAGCAACACTAAATCAAAGACCATTAACCCCCTTGAGTGAAGATCCTAATGATCTATGAAGCTCTAACTCCAGCACATTCCTTTCAGGCCCAAGCACATCTAACTTACCAGAAACAGACAACCAGCAAGCAAATTTAAGTATTAACCTATCTTCAAGATGAAAACATATCCAAGAATTTAAAAAAATATTCATTTTGCGTTGGAAAAAAAGAATATGTCATAAATCTCCAGAAAAGAGGAAAGTGGAAATCAGCCAAACCAAATGTAAAAATTGGAGATTTAGTCTTGATCATGGAACAAAGCATCAGTTCTCCTTCATGGATACTTGGTAGAGTATCAAAAACCTTCCACGTCCAGATATGCTGGTCAGAACTGTAGAATTGAGTACAGGTAAAGGACTACTTCATCGTCCAGGTGAACAAGGTAGCTGTTTACCTGTGCAGAGTGATTTGACCCTAACCACAGTCCCGGCCGGGAGTATGGAGAGGTTAGATTGACCAAATCTAGCTTAGCTCGCCTGGCGGCGCCACCGCCTGTGAGAATGTGCGCCTCCGTAGTTGGTGACGAAGAATCAGAGGTGGTGCGCATGCGCGGCGGAAAAAAGAAGCAGAAAGAACTTTTACCAAGAAGGGAAGCGAAGCCATTTAAACGCGCGTCGTCCTCCGTTATGTTTTTAATTAAAGTACCTAAATTTAATCCAATGTCAATCTTAAATTATCCAAGTTAAGTACACTATTTTAAACATATATTTAAGCAAGTTTTCTACCAAAAGGTTTATAAATAGTGTTTTTATTCACCAATAAGTTTTATTACATCTAAGTTTTTTATCTAAAAGTTTGAATACTAACAAGTTTTATAATCTATAAGTTTGAGATTACCACAAGTTTTTTAATCTATAAGTTTTATTATCACTAAGTTTATTATCCTAAAGATTATTTATCAAAACTGGATTTTTACCTATTAATTAAGCACAAGTCAAAGTTATTTTTATCATTTAACTACAACAATTTTGTTAGCACGTTTCTTTGAAGTTTCTTCTAGAAAGAACGAGCTGACTCAATTCGATTCAATTCGATTTATTTCAAACAACAAAAGGGAATTACATTACGATTTAATGCGATTTAGTTGTATATATAACACAAAGAAAACAGAAGAAGAAAAAAATAACAAAAAGAATGGTGATAAGTAACAATAAAATTCTATGAATATGAATTATAATTAATTAATAAAATACAATAATAATAATAAAATAAAACCTAACATACTCCACCCGGTGGACTAACTTGGTCCTCAGCAAAAGGTAATGGTACTATTTAGAGACAGTACTAGTAAGGTGTTCTTGGTGCTTGGTCTTCACCTCGACGACTCGAACTTTTCCGTCTGCTTCCGGAAAGACTTTGGTGATGCGACCAAGGCTCCAATACATTGCTGGTGGTGATATGGTATCCTTGAGCAAGATGAGGTCACCTTCCTTAATGTTGGTGGGATTTTTGCCATTTTAGGCGTTGTTGCAAATTGTTGAGGTATTCTCGATTCCAACGTTTCCAAAATACATTTTTAATTTTTTATTTAGGCTCCAGCGATCAAGGTAGTTTATTGGTACATCATCGTCATCATTAGATTCTGGAGGGGCAGTTAAGGGTCTCCCGATTAAGAAGTGTCTGGTGTAGAGGATTAAAATCGTCTGAATCTGAACTTAGAGGACAAATAGGTCGCGAATTTAAACAAGCTTTTTGAGTTGTCAGAGTACTCAGCTCTTCAAATGTGAGTATCTGAGACTTTAAGCATCTGAGAAGATGAAATTTGAAGGATTTTATTCCAGCCTCCCAGATACCTCCGAAATTTGGAGCGGAAGGAGGTATAAAATGCCAGTTGATTCGTTCATTAGATATGAATTTTTGAATTGTTGAAGCTTTCAAAATATATCAAACTGCCCTCGGAGAATGCTGTTAGCTCCCCTAAAGTTGGTCCGTTATCACTAAATATATCAGAAGGCTTTCCTCGACGAGAAATAAACCGCTTGAGAGCTGCGAGGAAAGCCGCTGAAGATAGGTCTGATACAATTTCTATATGAATTGCTTTTGTGCAGAAACTACAAATAAAGCAACATATGATTTTAATTTTACTTTGGATCTTTTGATGTTTGGTTTCATCAAAAACGGTCCTGCAAAGTCGATTCCAGTTTTAGTGAACAGATTTGATTTCACAATTCGGTGCATAGGCAGATCTCCCATGATTTGCTTGGTAACTTGGCGTTTAGCCCTGAAACACACCATGCATTGGTGGATTATTTTCTTGACCAAACTTTGCTTGCAGGAATCCAATATCGTAATCGTAGTGCTGACATGGTCAGTTGAAGACCAGAATGTAAATGATCCAGATGACACTGTCGCACTATTAATTCCGTGATAAAATGATCTCTTGGCAATATTATTGGATGCTTTTCATCAAATTGCAGATTTGAATGACGTAATCTTCCTCCAACCCTTAATAGTCCAGATTCATCAATGAAAGGATTCAAAGATAAAAGCCTTGAGTTAGTTGGTAAATATTTCTTTTGTTTGCAACAGGTAATTTCTCATTGAAATTCAGAACTTTGGATGAAACGAATGATATTGTGAATTGAACTTGTTAATTCGCTTGAAGATAGATGTCCTTTCTTTCTTTTATTGTAAGAACATTGGACATTGAATACAAATCTATAAATCCATGCTGTAATTCTAACAAGTTCGTTGATATTTGAGTATTTGAAAATGAAGTCTGGGAAAAGAAGATTAGTGGAATGAAAAACAGAGAATGTTTTTCGTCTTTCACCTGAAATTTCTTTCGGAAAATCATATTGAGTTTGAATTGGATCTTCAAAGTTCACATCCGAGAGCCAAGTTGGTCCTCGCCACCAAAGAGAGTGATCCACCAGCTCTGAAGGAGTTATACCTCTGGAAGCGCAGTCTGCAGGATTATCTTTCGAAATGAATAATGCCAGGAAGAATGTAAAGTCAATCTTTGAACTTCAGCAATCCTATTTACGACAAATGGTTTCCAATGTCTAGATTCAGATTTAATCCAGCTGAGAACAATTTTGGAATCAGTCCATAAAAATACTCTATCAATTTGTAAGCATAAAGAATTGCGAATAGTATCATATAAAGTTGAGAGAAGAAGAGCAGCGCACAGCTCCAGCCGTGGTATGGAAATCATTTTCAGAGGAGCTACCCTCGTCTTGGAAGCAATCATAGAAACTTTCACTTGGCCTGATTTGAAATGAGATCTTATATAAAATACTGCCGCATATGCAACTTCTGAAGAGTCACAAAAACCATGAAGTTCAACAGAAAGTAAAGCTCCACTGCACGAGAAGTATCTAGGAATTTGAATTTTATTTAATACGGATAATTCCTTTTCGATTTTCTTCCATTGAGAGCACAAAGTATCAGGCAAGGGATCATCCCAATTCAACTTCTGTTTCCAAAGTGATTGAAGCAAAATTTTAAGACGAATAATAACTGGTGACAGCCAGCTATAGGATCAAATATTCTGGAGATGTGGGACAACAAATGTCTTTTAGTTTGTTCTGGAATGTCATTAACAAGAATCTGAAAAATGTCCAAGGAAGGATTCCAACAAATACCAAGTATTTTGACACATGAATCACTCTCAAAATCCCAAGATTATGCCTATCTTCAACCTGTTCTGATAATCAGAAAGGACCTCTGGGACGTTTGATCTCCATTTCAAGAGAAAATCCGGCTGAAGAAAGAAGATTATTGACTTCACGAATATGACATGTAGCTTCTTCAATTGTGTCTGCACCAGAAAGCAAATCATCAACATAAAAATCGGTTTGTACTATTTTTGAGGCCACTGGGAAAGTTGACACCTTGTCCCTTGCAAGTTGATGTAGGGTACGCATGGCGAGATATGGCGCACAAGACAATCCATATGTCACAGTTCGAAACAAAACATGTCGAGGATTAAGTATAATAGATCTTACTATTACTAATAGTCATGCTCATGTACTTGTTAATGGATGGAAAACGTTAAATCTTTCGCAAATTACAGACCATCACGCAATCATTCGACATCAGTCTGGAAACAGAAAGTTTATTACATGAAAATAATTCTACATGGTATTTTCAAGAAAAAAAGAGCCAATTGGCAAAAATATGAGCAGGCAATCAAGGTGTCTAGGATAAATGAGGCAATGATGAAATTAGGTAAAATAGTAAATATAAACGATATAAAACTGTGTAGTTTCTCTCATAACTGACATATTAATTGAAGCTGCATATGCATCTCTACGAGTAAAACCAAAATATTTGAATAATAATCCATTTAATTGGTGGACGGATGAACTGGAACTTTTTAAAAATCATTTTAAATATGTTCGAAATCTATATTATCGGGGGGGTAAACGGTCTAATAGACAGCTAGTTGATGAAAAAATGTATAAAGAAATACGAAATAAGTATATGAATATTATTGAAAAAACAAGAAATGTAAGCTGGAGGGTATTCCTGGAGGAAGTTGAAAATACATCTCCTTTTGGTAATACTTATAAAATTTTAAACAAAAAATTTCTCCTAGGACTTTTGATTTACCAATTCTAGATGTATCTCAAGATGTGCTCGAATCAGAAATGAAAAATCTTTTATCTTCTTTATTTCCGAAAGACTGTCAATCTTCTGACACAAACTATCATAAATTAATCAGAGACAAGAGTTATACTTTTTCTAATGATAAAATCATTTATTTGATGATATTCAAATCTGTTCAATAATTTAAAAAACTCAAAAATGACAAGGCTCCAGGAATAGATCATATAAGCAATCAGATGATCAAAACGGCAGTTCAGCATATATCTCCTGTGTTAACAAAATTGTTCAATGTTTGTATTGGACTTAATTATTATCCGGAGGCCTGGAGAAAGTCAGCAGTAATGATTATAAAAAAACCTAATAAAGAAAACTATAAAGATCCGAAAGCCTACGCCCTATAAGCTTGTCTTCTAATTTAGGTAAAATTTTTGAAAGTCTAATTCATATTGAACTTTTAAATCATATTAATAGTAATAATGTTATGCATCCTGCTCAACATGGATTTACATAAGAAAAATCGACAATCTCTGCTTTACAAGAAATAACTAAATTAAGTTCAGAAAAGAGAAACAGAAAATACGGCAATAGTAACAGTGGACATCAGCGGAGCTTTCGACAACGCATGGCATCCGGCAATTCTCCAACAATTGGACAAGGCAAATTTTCCAGGGTACTTATAAAAATAATTAATTCTTACTTTGAAGACCGGAGTGTAATTTAAATATACTAAGGTAAAGTGTATAAGAAAAATAAATAAGGGATGTCCCCAGGGTGGTATTATTTCTCCTATTCTTTGGAATATATTACTTAATGATTTCAACTTATCTTTTAACGAAAGTTTTGCTAGAGTAATTGCTTTCGCGGATGATGTGACATTTGTGGTATGGAGTTCAAACATCTATGATATTCAGTACAATATTACCAATGTTTAATAAAAATCAAAGCCTGGTGTGAAAAGGTGAACTTTCACCAAGTCAAACAAAACAGGTATACTCTATCTACATAACTATGAAAAATTGCCCATTAATTTTGATGGAAAAATAATTCAACCATCAGAAACTGTTTAAATTTTGGGAGTTATTCTAAAAAATCATAGACAAAGGAATAAGATTATTTTGGAACACATGTTGACAATATAATTATGAAAGCTACGAAACTTAAGAATATATTATTCTCATTATGTGCACGTACTTGGGGCATTGATACTCGGCGTAGATTGATCTTATATAAAGCTATGATACGCTCTACAATAAGCTATGCATCAAATATTTGGTTTCCTTTTATCACTGCAGCAAAAAGATCCAAGTTGAATTCTATACAATATCAAATTCTTATTAGATGCATTCATGCTTATAGGACTTCATCTTCTTACATCACACATATACTAGCGAAAACTCCTTACTGTCCTATTATCTTGAATTATTACAAAGTATAATATGACAAATTCTCTCACAGATCGAACACTCAAAAAACCCCTTCAAAAAGAATTAAACAAACTATATCTGGATCTAAAATTTAAGTTTTATCTTTCTCAATCTAATGAACTGTTCAAGAAATTCTTTCCAATTGCTGTCCCAAATTTCATTTCTTCTGATAAATTCACTACTTTATTCTTAACTGGAAAAGGACCCTTCTTAAGTTTCCTATTCAAACTGAACGCTATCAGTGATCCAACATGCGAATGCCGCTTAGATGTTGAATCACCAGAGCATCTTCTTTTAACTTGCCCTCTGACTAATCAAATTGTATGTAGATACTTTGAAACATTACCAAATTTCTCTTTGTGTATATACTCTATCTTATGAGAACTTTGTTAAGTTTAGAACTATTTGTACAATAATTTACAAAACAATACTAATCCATCGTGTAAATAATTAATCATATATATGTAAATAATACTAGCACAGCACAATAGTCCTTTGGACTTCGTGCTTTTGTAACAATAAATAAATAAATAAATAAATATGTCACAGTTAGCAGTCTATAATCCAATAAAGGTTCTGATGGGTTTTTTCTCCATAAAATTATCTGGAAATCACAATCCTTAGAATCGATTCTTACTGGCGATACATTTTCTCTATATCTCCTGAAAAAGCTATTGGGCGTGTTCGAAATCTTATCAGAATGTTGAAGATATCCTGTTGTAGTTTTGGTCCTACATGAGAAGAAAGTCATTTAGAGATTTGCCATTGCTAGTTTTGCAAGATGCATCAAAAACAACTCTCAATTTAGTGGTAGCGCTTTGCTCCTTAAAAACACAATGATGAGGTATATAATAACATTGTCCTGAAGGTGTATCCAGCTCATCACTGGGAATAAGCTCCATATGATTGATTAAAATATATTCGTCCATGAAATCACAATATTGTTTTAGGATACTTGGAGATTTTTGTAATTTTTCTTTCAAGTGATAGAAATCGTTTCAGAGCATTGATCCTAGATTCGCCAAGAGTTGGCAATGTTCTAAATGGCAGCCCAACAGAGTACCTTCCATCTTCCAGAATTTTGAGGTTATTAATATATATTTCTTCACACAAAATTTCTTCTCTGGTTAAAGATTTGGCAGAGGGTACTGACTCCAGCTCCCAGAGATTTTTGAGAAAATCATCTTGTTCCTCCGACGCGAACATAGTTATATCTTGATTGGAATTTTCACCTGACAGTAATATTTTACCTGTAAGTAACCATCCCAATTTGGATCCGCACGCAGTGGGTCCAGATAAATTTTGGAATCTAAACCTTCCCGTTAAATAAGCATGGAGCAAGCTCTGCTCCTATCACTAAATCAATCTGGCTAGATTTGTCAAAATTGGGGTCAGCCAGCAGAAGATTTTTCAAATAAGGCCAATTATCCTTTTCTATAGAGAAATTGGGCAATTCTGATGTGATCTTATCAATGACTATAGGATTGGCGTTGAATATTAGGTTTGAGAAATGTGGGCTAAATTGGAGAGAGACCTCACCCATTGATTGTTCTACAAGTTTGTTTTCCCAAACCAAAAACTGTAGTTTTACATTCAGCAAGGGGAAGATTTAATTTCTTTCGACAACTATTTGTTATAAGACACCTTTGAGAGCCTGTATCTATGAGGGCTATACATGTTTGAAGAACCCCGTTTTCGATTTGACCGTTATTAAAGCCGTAGATTAAAGCCGTTTAGATTTAGAAAGATTGATTCTCAATCCATAGGAATTTAGTCTGCTGAATAAAGTTTCAAGGTGGCTATAATGCTCTTCTTCCGTTTTAGAGGCTACCAGAATATCATCCAAGTAGACAAATGCAAAGTCCAAGTTTCTTAAGACTTCATGCATGAATCTCTGAAAGGTAGCAGTAGCATTTCTAAGACCGAAACTCATTACATTAAATTCGAATAGCCCAAAAGGAGTAATGATGGCAGTCTTTGGTTTATCCTCTTCAGCAATTGGAATCTGATAGAATGCCTTGCATAGGTCTATTTTTGAGTACACACGAGTACCTTTTAAGATGTGGTGGAAATCGTCCAGTCTAGGGATTGGATAACGATCTGGAAGTGTAACTGCATTGAGTCTTCTATAATCACCACAAGTTCTTAGTGACTCGTCCTTTTTGAAACTAAATGTAGTGGACTCGCCCAAGGAGAATTTGAGGGTCTAATTATTCCATTATTTCAACATATATTGAAATTCTGCCTTAGCAAGAGTTAATCTCTGTGAATCTAGGCGACGGGCTTTTGAGTGAATTGGCTGACCTCTTGTAGGAATATAATGCTTAACGCTATGTTTTGCTTCTACAAAATCTGATGGTGGCCTACATAGGTTAGGATATTTGGTTAGGATAGCGCTGACCTTGGATGATGAATTTAGAGTGCTAATATTTCCCATGTCTGAGATTGACTGAATGACGCCTCTTATGGACAGATTAGTTATTCCATCAATTAGGCGTTTATTTTTTATATCAATAATCAATCAAAGTTGTTCAAAAAATCGGCTCCTATTATTGCTCTGTTAGTATTGGCAATTACAAAAGGCCATTGGAATTGACGTCGAAGTCCGATATCCAAATTCTAACCTTTGTTCCATAGGTAACAATTTCTGTACCATTGGCTGCATATAATTTATAATCAGAGCTAGGCATCCTAGTTTTATCCTTTGGAGGTATTATAGATATATCAGCACCACTGTCCACCAAAAAGCGCAATCCGGTGTTTTGTCCGTCACAAATAATCGGAGATTGCGACAATCCTGAATGCCGGCAGAAGAGCTTGTCGCTACTCTGTCCGCCGGTTGGAGTTTTCCGACTCATTCAACTGCACGGAGGCCTGCATTTATTTTGCAAGCAATTAGATCAAAGCGAAAATGGTAGTTAGAAATATCTTCCTCTTTGATCGAAGGATCTTGAGAATACCTTCTCGGCTTGACTGAGTCCTATTTATGGATCGAGATTAGATCTATCCAGTCTCAATTCGGACACCTGCCGTTCAAGATCTTCCAATTTGGCGATCAAGCGATCTGTTGAGAAGAAGGCACTTCCGCATCATATATTTCTTTGAAGAGTTTATTTCATTTATTTTATCGGCCATTATGGCCAATTTGCTAATTCCTCTTCGCTTACAATAAGTATTTCTTTATGATGTGGGCAGTTTATCAAGCCATAAAGTTTTTATTAATTTGTCAGATATATCTGGAGTAGCGAGGATCTGAGCTTTTGTAGTAACTGGCTCGGCTTCATGTCTCCGAGCTCAATACCTGAAATTAACTTTTTAATTCTCAACCTTCACCTTTCTCTGAACAATTCAGTAGGTCGTGATTACATTCAGAGTACTTGTTGTCGCTTTTGCTATTAATTATGTCCCAAATGTTTTCTATATATTTAGGTTCTAATTGGGAGATCAAATAGATTAAATTTAGTGTCTTCCTGAATAATTCCACCTATTTTGAAACTGCGCTTCTACCTGGAAGAACCATATTTCAGGTTTTTCACCCAAAAAAGGCGGTATTTTAACACTAACTTTGCATATTTCTGAGGTATCGCTAGTCTTATTTTCTGTTTCCATTTTACTTAAATTTAAAATTCGACCAACAGCTTAGAGATAAAGTTAAAAATAAAAATATTGAGATAAAATAACAAGGAAGATAATATAAAAAACTTATCTTAGTCTTGAGACTGATATCCCGATATCCTGGATGATGCTCCTTTTCAAAGCTTGAATCACTTTTTGGCATTTCTTTATCTCTTGAAATCTTCGTATGCTTTTTCTTTTCATCACGTCCGGCTCACCAATGTGGTTGTGTCGATTTAACTGGTCCAGCAATGGCTCAGAAAGTCTCTCAAAGTTAGTGTTTATTGGAGTTTCTTGTTGGCTACATTTATATGGGAAGACAAAGAGGAGACAGCCCGGAATGCACGTCTGGTCCTCTCTCGGAATTCCTCCGCTGTGGTGCCGCGGTCGTGGTGATTTATGGCAGCCGTCTGTTTATTTATCTCGGCGGCGGCGTCGGCGGGGTGCTGCATCCCTGGTCCCCACAAGAGTAATATCCGATCATGACTTTTGTTGTCCGCAAAACATGAGACACTGGCATGGGGTCAATGGAGATATGTCCGCAACAGGACTTAACATTTCTGGTTTGAACTGATGCAAAGAGTATGATGTCTCTTATTACATGATTTGCAATTTTGCGTGAAGACGCATGACGATACTCTATGGTTAGATCTTAGAGAGTTGTAGCATAGACGATTATCTTTTACAAATGTCCATCTTTCAGGTAACATCATACCATTAAACTTGGGACATTTTAACAAAAAATGTTCACCGTTACATAATACGCATGACTTGACTCTGCTATCTATACTAGAGCCAGAGGCAAATGTTGCTGAATGAGAATGAGTGGATATATTCATTTTGTAGAATTGTTTTGAATTTTCTTTATTCTGAAAACTCCCGAGACTTCCAGGCAAATCTTTCCAGGAAAGAAATCATCTTTTCATACGATGGATATTCTTTCTCAAGCAAACCTCATCTCCCATTCCTTTCTTATTGAACGATCAAGTTTTGATTGAATTATATGAATTAAAATCATATCCGATAAAGTATTACGTTCCAATCCGAGGATAGAGAGATTCTAAATGCTTTCGTTACAAGTGTCCAGGAGATCAAGTAAATCTTTAGTCGATTCTTGTTTTACATTTTTTAGATCATACAAATTTTGAATTTGTTTAAAGGCCAATTCACTTTTTTGTCGAATCTATTGACCAAGGTTTGCCAGGCAATAGGATAATTTTCATCAGAAATATTGAACGCCTTAATAAGTCTAGCGGCATTTACTTTTAGTGCAGAATTTAAATATTGAAGTTTTTGATAATTTCCCAGTGTTGGATTTTGATCAATAGATCTAATAAAAATTTCCTTAAAACTCAGCCAATCTGAAATATCACCACTAAAGGTGGGCAATTGAAATTTGGGAAGTTCTAAATTGGTTTCACAGAAAATGTATTTTTATTTAAATTTCCCAGCGATCTATTTATTTTTATCAAAAAAGAATTGATTTTAGACTTTGCCTCAAAGGATACCTAAATTTTTCTTCAGCATTAATGCCTTTATATTTTACTAATTTCACATATTGATTATCAAAGCTAGCTTTTTAATTTAACAAGTCTTCTTTATTTGCATAAGTGCGTATTTATCATTGCCTTCTAAATTATATTCTACATATGCTTTATCAATTCTAAACTTTTAATCAGAGATTCAAAAATTGAGATTTCTGTTTCCATATTTTAAAGATTAGTATTCAAAACCTTACCTTTCTTTATTTCTATGGCTTCTAAGAACTTTCTATTTCTTCTACTTCTTTCCCGGGTTTCGGCACCAAAAAATGTTAGCACGTTTCTTTGAAGTTTCTTCTAGAAAGAACGAGCTGACTCAATTCGATTCAATTCGATTTATTTCAAACAACAAAAGGGAATTACATTACGATTTAATGCGATTTAGTTGTATATATAACACAAAAGAAAACAGAAGAAGAAAAAAAACAACAAAAAGAATGATGATAAGTAACAATAAAATTCTATGAATATGAATTATAATTAATTAATAAAATACAATAATAATAATAAAAATAAAACCTGACAATTACCAAAGGATTGTTTGCAAAGCTGGTTGCTATGCGACATAAAACAAAATATTTACAAGCGGCTGGTTCTATACAAGTTGACTCCACCCGTTCAGTCAGTTGGGATCTAGAGGAAGATGACGCAGCAAAATTCTGCCCAGCCGGATTACATTGGAAACCTTCCGTTTTATCTGAAGACTCTTCTATGGATAACTGGAACAATGAACAACAATCTGTTCATCTTAAAGCTAAGACTTTTACTTAACATTAGCCTCTATATATTTATAATTTGTTTACTGATTATAGAATCTCATGGAATCGAAAAAAGGATATTCGCTATAATAAATCAAATATTTATCATATTTATATTAATATATTTTTATTCTAACAATTCGAATATTATGAATCTATTCGCTTCCTATCAGGATATAAAAAATAACAAAACAGATATAACCTATCCTATAATATTTTCTGTCAATTTGATCCTCATTGTTGGTAAATTTATTTTTTGGACTTATTATTTAAAGCTAACTGATATTAAGCTATTGCACTCCCCATAGTTGCAATCTTTGCTCAACTTTTACCTTACTCTCATTTATTATTATATTCCTATTTCATATCTAGACTTTATATTTCTCTGAAAGATATGAAAACTAGCTGTATAGAAGATGCAAATATCGTGAAGGAAAGATTAGAAGAGTATTTTAGATTAGAGAAAATGTCTTGTCAATTGAACAAACTCTACTCACTTCCCCTTTTAATACTTTATTCTATTACGATGTACTAGAACGCCATCTGTTATCAAATTATAAAACTATTTTAGAGGCGTAATATTCTTTTTAAAATAAAACAATGGCGAAACCGCTGGAGGGTTCACCACTGATGAGCCAGGCCCTCCCTTTAATTTTTCCATCGCAGTAAGGACAGTAGAAATTGTTTAATTTTAAAAAGAATATTACGCCTCTAAAATAGTTTATTATAACTTTATTCTATGTTGTCTTTGGGTTTTTTGGAAAGGTTTTATAGCTATATTTATTACGACATTGGAAAAGAAAATCGAGAGAGAATCGATCCAGCCATGATAATTGTGGCATTACTTTTTATTTCCCATGTAGCTATGTCCTTATTGCTGCAGGCCGAGTTACTTACAAACCAATCTGCCCAAGTTTCTAAACAGTTCATAGATGATAAATATGTGTTCACAATCTACCAGAGATATCTCGCTCATATGACTTATTCGAATAATCCGAACACGATAATTCTTTATGCTGGAAGTTTTATAAAAATGAACCTTTCAACACTTTTAAGTTGGTTAGGGTTATTATCACTAATTTGGTAGTAATTTACCAATTAAAGCTTCAAAAAATGTTAATTGATAAACTATAAATTAACATGACATCAATTTATTCATGTTTCTATTGCCAATTTATAATATTCGTGGTGGTGTCTTGTCCACGGAGCAGATCAGATCGGTTCATTCACCCTGATATCTTGATTTTGTTGTTCCATGGAAGGAAAGCGTGCCATTGCCCCATTAGTAAGCCATATTTCAGAGTTCCCTGTAGGCCTTCACGGTTACTGTAGCAGCTAGGGGTTCACGTACTTCGCCCTACAGGGCAATCCTTACTTGTGCTGCTTCTCCGGTTCGCCACGTAAAGAAGGACTTCTGGGCGGGATAATATTTGTTAAAGTTAGTTAACGTTACCCTTAATGTTTAAATTTGAGTAATCATGGTGTGTGTGTTTTATAAGAAATATTTTTCTGAACTGAAGATCTAACGCTCCCAAAATCTTCTATTTCAAATCAGAACCATTTTTTCACAAAAATATATTCCAGATATTTTTCCAAAAGTCACTCAGAAGAAGACATTTGTTTATAATGTGAGTTATGCGAAGATGAAATTTAATATCTATCGTATTCATACCTTGTCCCAGTTTCAGGAAGAAAATAAAACATCGGAAGTTTTTAGGCTTAATATCAACGTCTAAGTTAAAGATTTACAAACTCTTGTCTGATTTATTGGCCGAGCTTTGTTTACTTGAACTACCAGTTTTTCTGTGTTCATCAGAAAAACTTAGAATATCGTTGGAGATAGAAGGAAGATGAATACATGAAGTAGTTGTTATATCTCTCCATTAAGTCTGTGTATAACTTATGTTTGGATATTTATTGATTCTTTCCACATTGTTTTTCTTTCTAGGGCTCTATTGCAGGTTAATATAAACTATTTTAATAAAAGGCTTGTTGCATTTCTATGTGGGCTTTAACTGAAACTTTTAAAATTTCTTTAATGACTCCAAAGTTCCAATACATGCTTCATTTTTTTCAAAAGTTGCAAATTCCAGCTGTAATTCCATAATGGGTCAACCAAACTCAGGATAAAAATCATATCTGATATCTTCTGCCAACTTTGTATAGACTTAGATATAAAACTATTGTCTGCCGAAGATTTTGGAGTTGATTAGGAAAAGAAACAAACCTGAAGGAGTTAACGGGTGGTGAAAAAAGGACAAACACAAACGTGCGCAGTTGGTACTATGAAAAAAGTAGGTAGTGGATGTCGTAGAGGGAATTGACAAGGAAGAAGAGAAAAGAATGGCATGCGAACAGAAGATTGGGCAGCTGCCGTCGTCAAGAAAGGATGTATGCGGGTGTAACAACAGGTAGAAAGAAGTGGGAAGTCCACTTAAGTAGCCACCCGGTGTTGGAAGAGACAAGCGAGATCGTACAGACACGTCTGTGGCTACATTCAGACTCTAAAAAGCTTTGCTGCTATATATATATAATCTCACTTATATCCTCTGAATATTTCTTTTATAGTAAAATTAAACTACAATTTTTATTGAAATCTTGAGTGTTCCTTCAATTTTTGACACAAGGGTACCACAACTTCAGAATTAATGGAAGTCATTCCCCCTATGTATTGCATTGCCCTTTATTTTTCATCATTTTCAATAAATCGTCAAGGACGGTGGTCCTATAAAATTTGGTCTGGTCTTCGGAGATCTGACTCTCTCGCTCACGCGGCGCGCGATGGAGAGCGGTTTAAACGCCAACATTCAATCCTTTCGAGTTGTTGAAGGATGGCCCTGTCAATAAAGCAGAGTATGGTAATAATTTTACCAAGATGGAAAACTCAGTAATTGAAGTATTGAATGAAAAATAAATATTTCAATGGAGGTTTCAATTTTCCATGATCAACAATCGACGCAAGAAAATGTAAATTTGATTGCGTCGGAAAATAAAAATGTAAATTGGGCAGAACGAGTCGAAGCTTTCGAGAAGAATTGACATCTCAAGTTGGCAAAGGCCCAAGGCTTCAAAAAGAAGAGGCCAAGAGTGTCCAATACAACCATCAAAAGTTGCGAAAGCGGAATCCATCGCAGCCAGGCCACCTCAGCAGTTGAACAGGGCAAAAAGAGATCCTGTAAAAGCGGTTGAAAACAGCAAACAGCAGCAAGATCTCGCCAAGGCTAGGTCGGCAGCTTGAAGATTCGACCAGTGCTGATTCGTCGAGTGGAGCGCGGACTTCTATCCGGTCCAATACATGATGGTGCTGGAGCAGTTGCTGGGAAAGACATCAGTTTTACCAGGTGATGATGATGTCCGGCCAGTTATTGGTTGGGCTGCCCAGCGTCGACTTGGCGGAGAGCCTGATTGAGGAGGGCCTCACCATCGGAAACCACCCGATTTAAATTTAACCACCCGCCTTCCCATTTAGCCAAAGAGTATAAAAGATTGTAGTGCGGAACCTCCCACTTGCTATCAACGACGAAGACGTCGTCGCGGCGCTGCAGCCCTACAGCAGGGTTGTCTTCCAGACCCATGAAATTGTGTCCAGTGGCGGCTACACCTGTACCCCCGGCAACGTCTTTCTGAATGAAGGATGGAAACTCCACCACAGCTTCCTGCCAAGCTGATGATAAACTCCCAAAGGAGAATCCACACCTGCCTACATCATCTACGGCGTAAGGTGTAGCAAATGTCACCGCCAGGGACATAGGCGATCTACTTCTCCTTGGGGATCAATGGGGACGCCAGGCTCATCATCAGGACACCGGGTGGGGTCCGGTATCGAATCCTCCTTCCTCAAGCCAATGTCCTCCAACAACTCCGCCTTCCCTACATCAGCCGTGGAGCCATCTGTACCCAAGCAGATCCCCCCCCCCCCCTTCCCCGTATATCCCCAGGAGACTCCTACCCATAAGCCCTTCTTTTCCTGCGTCGAGCACCAGCCAGTTGCTGGTAGTGACCAACACCCTCAATAGCCATTACTGAGCCAACAGTGGCTCCCTTTAAATATATCTAAGACAAGACTGAAACATCCATTCAGACTCCATGGCCTAAAATCAAGCTGCCTCCTCAGACCTCTCAGAAGAAGGAGCTCGATGATCGGGTAGAGAGAAACATTTTTACTAATTGAAGGCTGACTATTTCATAGACCTCTTCTATGAGGAGGTTTATAAGGATGAAATATTGGACGGGGTTTTAATACCGCCTTGAAAAGGAGGAAATCCTAAAGCAACTCTCGCCTGGACGTAAGACCATTCCGTGTGAATTCCTCTACATAGCAATTGAGCGTTTTGGGGGAAAAAAAACCCTGGGCAATAAGCAAGGGCTTACCCAAACTCCGAGCGGATTGCAAACTCTGGATAAGATCCAGACATTCCTTCAGAGAAGGCTTCGTCTGGTGCCAATATCTTCTTTTGTGCGTTTCGTGTGTGTGTAAATACTGTTTATTTTTATTCTAAATTGTCTCTGCTGTTGACTGAGAGTCAATAAAGTTGTTAATTGTCATTGCCTCTCTCTCTCTATATATATATTTTCTATTATATATTTTTTATTATTATATTTATTCTGTATTTAACATTATATAATCTTATATGGACATTGTAATAAAAATCAGTTTCAATCTCAATCTCTCTCGGCCACGCGGCGCACGAGCTCCTCGTTTTTCGCCGATGGAGGCGAGGAATATTGAGCTGACCAACCAATATGCTTATTGGCGGAATGTTCGGCTCAAGAGCTATCCAACTGTGTAGGTCTTGTTGACAGAGACCAGAAATGGCTGATTTATCGGATAAATTTGAAAAATCGAAAATTTTTGTTAGCGTTAAAAGCAACAATGAAACAAGAAAACATGCAAATTTTGCATCAAATGCTAGCATCAGCTTTGCAAATTGGGCTGACCGTGTTGAGGCTTTGGAAAATACATCTTATTCCGAAGGTTACCAAAAGCCTAAAGGCGCTAAAAGAAAGGACCGGGACCCCGAAGGCAATCAGCTAAGGTCCCAAAGGCCTATAACATCCCAGCAAGGCCAATTCAACCACCAAAAAGGGTGACAAGAGACGCTGTGATACAGCTGAAGAACAACCGACAGCAGCAGGCTCTGAGCAAGGCCAGGTCAGCGGCAGCATCATTCGACCAATGCTGCTAATTGAATACTGCGCTTTAGCCCAGTGCAGTACATCAAAGCACTGGAGGAAATGCTGGGAAAAGGCGCTGTCTTCCATCTGATGAAGATGTCGGCCAGGTAATGGTCAGGCTGGCCAACGTCGACTTGGCGGATTGCCTGGTTGATGAGGGCCTCACTATCGGAACCACCTTCCTGAGAGCCTTCCCATATAGGCAAATACCAGAAAAGTTAGTAGTGGGGAACCTCCCACTTGCCATAAAAGACGAAGACGTCATGCGGCGCTGCGGCCCTACTGCAGGGTTGTCTCCCTGACCCATGAGGTAGTGGCGAGTGGTGGCTACACCTGGGACCACCGAACAGGAATTATTCATCCTTCTAAAAGATGGAATGAAACTCCATCAGCTCCCTGCCAGCTGTTATCGTCTCGAAAGGCGAATCAACGCCTGCCTACATCACCTACGGCGTTAGGTGTAGTAAATGCCACCGGCAAGACATCGGCGCTCCACATGCCCCTTGGGGATCAGCGGGGAACGTCATCAGGACCTCGCCAGAGCCCAGTGTCGAGGTTTCCCTCCTCCAAGCCTATCCCCTTCAACAAATCCGCCCACTCTACACCACCTGCGGAACTGTCTGCGCCCTTCAAGAGATCCCCTCAACACCCTCCAGCCCTGCCGCGCCTGCGTCCGTGCGAACTTCCCTGTCCGTCCCTACGAGACTCCAGCCCTAGAGCTTCCTGTTCCGAGCACCAGCCAGTTGCCGTCAGACCAGAGCCCTTCTTGACCAATACTGAGCCATCAGCGCTCCTGCAAAGGAGAACCAAACCATGACTGTACCATCCATCAGTCTACTACACCCGTGGCCCAAATCATATCTCTCAGATCCTTCAGAAGAGGTCGGTAGAGAATATGTTCAAAAGCTAACGCTGACTCTATTCTGGCCCCTCTCTATGATGAGTTGATGATGATGAAGGAGTGGGCTCGGTTCTATACCGTTCTGACAGAGAAGCACTCCTCGATGAATTCCCCTAGAAACAGGAAAAATTCTGTACGAATTCCTCGGCGATGCAATTGAGCACGTTGGGAACAAAAATCCCTTTATAAGCACGGCCTCTCCGAACTCAGGGCGGCCTTGAAACATTTGAAAAGTCCAGACGT
>CP092867.1:125117049-125136087 GCA_030710605.1 Cordylochernes scorpioides
TGGCTTCGGCCACAACTCTGCTCAATGCACCAGAGCTCCCACGTGCTTCCACTGCGGTGAAGGCGGCCATGAAGGCCGTGCCTGCCCCTCAGTTGCCGACTGGCACACTTCCAAGTGCGCCAACTGCTGTGCCAAGGGCCTCCCAGACAAGCACGAGGCGAGAGCCTCAAGCTGCCCCATCTTGAAGCTTAGAGCCCTCAAGTTCTAGGCTTCCAGGACCTCCTGCCTCCTCAACTGGCCTCCATCCAGGCTTCTCACCCATCAAGGCGCTGTTTCCTTGACCTCTCCAGCTTCCTCCCCCCTGCGATGACACCTCCACTGCCAGATCCAAGGATCCCTGGCCACCCATCCCCAGGCCCCCCAACTATGCTTTGTATATATTCCGCTTTATGCGTCCATCGGGGCTCAAAAATCATTCATTTTGGTTAGCAGCCCCGTAAAATAAAGATATTTTCTCTCTTCCCCGTTGGCCGACTCAAAACTTTTGTAATTATGTAAATAATCTTTTGTTTTATTTATTTATACGCCTTAAGACAGGCATTACGTTTATCAAATTGTTTTATATATGTTCCATGGGTTCACAATTAAAACAATATCTGATCAAGACTATTTTTATTATTTTACTTTCAAGAAGATTCATGCCACGACTGCACCACCATGACATAATCATCAAGACGATCCAAAACAACAGTAATCTTATCTTTTTTATTCAAAAATATAATATATATATATATATAAGATAAAAGTTGATAATTATTTTTGTGTTTAAGTTAGATGAGATTAAAAAGTTGTTTATATGTATTATTTTTATATTATTTAGGAGAGAAAAATGTAATAAAAGTAATTATATGTTAGAATAATTATATGTTAGAGCCGATGCCTTAAAATATCCTACCTTCTATTAAAATGTATGGTTTCTATTTGCTACCACCCCCATATTTTGTATATATGCTATATCTTTTTATTAATATAACCCGTACACCCTTATTTGTATTTAAACTAAAAATGGTGACGTCTAAATAAAAATACAAAGAGCGGTCAGCTGGGGACAGCTGGGGAGAGAGGAAGAAAATGGCAACGCCCAGCCCATGTGGGGCCCCCAGGGACTCTTTATAAACAACCCCTGTAAACAGGACAGATTTTGGCAGGGGGTCAGCAGCAGATGGTTCTAGGGTGTGTTTCTCGGCAGTTCGCTTCAGCCTGTCTGTCTCACACACACTCTCTCTCCATGTCTCGGTGATAAGCATTCAAGTTAGTGTCATGGCCTCTACCTCTGTCCCGTGGCTGTCCCCGATCCCTCTTTGTGCTAACATCTAGCCCTGCCTCTGCTTCTTGTTGTCCGCGTGTGGGAAGATCATCAACACTCGCCTCACGTACACGACTGCCAGTTCATCCATACGTCGGCACATTGCAACAATATTACAGAAAGTCGACAGGATGACTGAGGACAACAACATGCGGAGGACGATGGAGGTGTCGGAGGACGACGAATACTTCGTGGATGCCTCTGCCTACATGCAACCCCGCCTCGACGACCTGGTATGCCGCCTCACAGACGCTATACGAGGCCTAGCCGCGCCTCGTGCTGGGGAGAACCTCATCGCCCCCTTCGACGGCTCCTACGCCGCAAACACCTTCTTCCAACAACTAGAGCAGACATCCGAGGCGCCGAGCGACGACACCACTCGGCATGTAAAGCTCCGAGCACAGCTAAAAGGTGAGCCCCTTTCCCTCTACAATGAGTTGAGTCTGGCCTCTCGGCCATATGATCAGGCAAAACAAATCCTCATTGACCTATACCCCGGAACATCTGAGGTGACATTCACCAAATTCATAACATATAGGCTCAATAGTCAAACGGCCCTAAGTGACTACTACCCCCAAAAGGTAGTGATGGGGCTACAACTGGGCCTAACCAACCCATCATAGTGGAGGCATTAACCGAGGGCCTCCAGGCAAATGACCAACGCCTAATGAAGGCCGTAGCACCCCAGACATTGACCGACTGGTACGCTACCATAAATAGAGTAAAGGGCACGAGCTCACTCCCTATCCTGTTAGAGTAACCCCAACGTACCACCAACTTCAGTGTTGCACCACATGATGCCAGAAAACCACCCTCACAATGCAGACATTGCCGTGGTGACCACTGGAACAATGAGTGTCCCATGGTCAACAGGCGGGTCTTCAGACCACAGGCCTACCATGGCCAGAATAGTTCGCAGAACTTTCGGCCAGAACAAAGTGGTGCCCACGACTATCCCGTGCCAAGTTCATCCCACACCACACAAGGCAGCGGAACCTTTCGTCCCTGAACCACATAATATTATATGCAATGCACATATTTTAGACAACCTACCTACAACCTTGTCCATTCCTCTTAGACACAGGAGCCTCCATTAATATAATTAATTGGAATATTTTCAATCACCTAAGTATAAATTTACCCAATCCTTTAAAATTATACCCATGTGATATGCTAATTAATTCTATATCTAATCATGTGCATACAAAAGGGTATACCCATTTAACCATTACTATAGGAAAATAACCAAATCAGTCAAATTCTACGTAGTAAATAATTCATTACCTTTTGGTATCTTATCTTTAAATTCAATTAGTAAGTTTTGTTTAACGTTAAACTTTTATAATCAGTCTATCTACCAATGTGATGCTCCTTTGTCTAAGAGATGGTACCATATAACCTATGTGACCCCATGTAATGATGGAGAAGGTGGCCTCAGTCCTTCCAACATGGACCATGACATTACTAACTCACATTCCCCATCATTGCAAGAGGAAAATGTCCATCCCATACCATGTCCCACTACCCTGTCTAAGACTTCTACCCATTATGATAAAAATGCGCCCAGCCAAACTTTATTTCATGTGTATGTGTCGGGGGGGCATTCATATTCATTATCACCACCATGTTCTTTCGAACATCAATGTTTAATGAGAATTGTAATTTATGTTTTAGAAGTGATATTCCCTTAGCTCTTATAGATATATCGTTAAAATGTATTCGAATATTTTTTCCACTTACAAATATGATATTCCAAAATTGAAAATTCCCCCCATTAATATTAGGACAATTTCAGATAAGATAATCACACTCAGGCCGTATCGCACATCTCTTTCAGACCAGCGTGAAATACAGGAACAAATAGATGAAATGTTAGAGTATAATATTATAGAGCCTTCTTTCTCCCCCTATTCCTCCCCCGTTACTTTAGTCACCAAAAAGGATAATACAAAAAGGCAGTTGTTATCAGTAATAGCTCAATTTTTTGATCCCTTAGGAATTATATCTCCTTCCATAATTTTACTCAAAATATTAATGCAAGATGCTTGGAAGCTCCAACTGGATTGGGATGATTATCTACCTGATGATATAGTAAACCTATGGGCTCAGTTTAAAAAAGAAATTGGATATTTATCTCAAGTTATGATCCCCAGATATTTAGTTATTATTCCTAAAGAGGATGAAGTCCGGATGCAGCTTCATGGGTTCGCTGATGCTTCAGCTAAGGCCTATGCTGCAGGATGTTATCTGAGATGTGAAACAAAGAATGATGTAAAGATCCAGCTTCTAGCAGCCAAAACAAGAGTTGCATCACTCAAGGCTCCTACTCTTCCATGTTTAGAACTCTGTGCAGCTCATCTGTTGAGTCACCTAGTTGATTCAATTAAGTTATCACTTCAATTCCAGATAAAAGAGACTTTTCTTTGGACAGATTCTAAAATCACTTTGTGCTGGATACAATCTAATCTTTCAAAATGGAAGGTTTACATATCAAACAGATTTGAGAAAATTCAAAAAACTTCAAGAGTTGATCAATGGCATCATGTTCCCGGAGTTGAAAATCCAACAGATTGTGCAAGCAGGGGAATAATGCCAAGTAAGCTTGTTGATCACCATTTATGGTGGAATGGACCTTCCTGGTTGACTACATTTGATTCAAGGATATTAAATAATAAGGCATCAGTGGTTGAAGAAAGTGAAATTGTGCAACCATATGGAGAACTAATTCAAATACACTATTCAAGTGCGGAAGACGTCGAATCACATAGTGTACCCCCGATTCTATTACAAGATTTCCTTCTTATAGCAGAATGAAAATAACTCTAGCATGGTGCTTAAGGTTCAATAATAATTCTAGGTATCCATCCAATAAGTTTAGTGGAACTTTAACCACCAAAGAAATTAGATCATCAGAACTAAAAATAACCAAAGTTGTCCAAGAATGTTATTTCTCAGTTGAAATTAACACCCTTTTAAGTTCCAAAGCATTACCAAAGACCAACAAACTTTTATTCCGCCCAAGTCACATGTAACTGAACTCATCATAAGACAATGTCACCAGGAGCATTTTCATTCAAGTTTCAACTTAACCTGCTCAATTTAAGGAGAACATATTGGATAATTAATGGAAGATCTTTTGTTAAACAAATTTTGAAAAATTGTGTTCAGTGTTTCAAAGTCAATATGCCCGGCCTAATACACAACTAATGGGTGATTTGCCTTCTTCAAGAACAACCTATATTAGGCCCTTTTCAAGAACAGGTGTTGACCTAGCAGGTCCAATACTGACAAAATCCAGTTTACCAAGATCCCGAGTTAAATCAAAATCTCATTTTGCCCTTTTTGTGTGTTTTGCAACTAAAGCACTTCATCTTGAATTAGTGTCAGATCTTTCAACTGGTTCATTTATCGCAGCATTAAGAAGATTCACATCAAGATGAGGTACTCCCTCAGATATATATTCTGACAATGGAACCAATTTTAAAGGAGCAGCTAAATTTCTCAATGAACAATATGCATTGCTACATGCTTCTGAAATACAAGATTACATAGCATATTCAGAGATTAATTGGCATTTTTTGCCCCCCCCCATGCACCCCATTTTGGGGGAATCTGGGAATCAAACATAAAATCTGTAAAAATGATACTCAAGAAAGTTATTGGATCTTCATTGTTAACCTTTGAAGAACTCACAACTTTTCTCACCCAGATTGAAGCAACACTAAATCAAAGACCATTAACCCCCTTAAATGAAGATCCTAATGATCTTGAAGCTCTAACTCCAGCACATTTCCTTTCAGGTCCAAGCACATCTAACTTACCAGAAACAGACAACCAGCAAGCAAATTTAAGTATTAACCTATCTTCAAGATGGAGACATATCCAAGAATTTAAAAAAATATTCATTTTGTGTTGGAAAAAAGAATATGTCATATATCTTCAGAAAAGAGGAAAGTGGAAATCAGCCAAACCAAATGTAAAAATTGGAGATTTAGTCTTGATCATGGAACAAAGCATCAGTTCTCCTTCATGGATACTTGGTAGAGTATCAAAAAACTTCCACGGTCCAGATATGCTGGTCAAAACTGTAGAGTTGCGTACAGGTAAAGGACTACTTTGTCGTCCAGTGAACTCCTGTGCAGAGTGATTTGACCCTAACCACAGTCCCGGCCGGGAGTATGGAGAGGTTAGATTGACCAAATCTAGCTTAGCTCGCCTGGCGGCGCCACCGCCTGTGAGAATGTGCGCCTCCGTAGTTGGTGACGAAGAATCAGAGGTGGATCGCATGCGCGGCGGATAAAAAAAAGCAGAAAGAACTTTTACCAAGAAGGGAAGCGACGCCATTTAAACGCGCGTCCAACTTTTTCATATTTAATCCTTATGTTTTAATTAAAGTACCTAAATTTAATCCAATGTCAATCTTAAATTATCCAAGTTAAGTACACTATTTTATACATATATTTAAGCAAGTTTTTTCTACCAAAAGGTTTATAAATAGTGTTTTTATTTACCGATAAGTTTTTTTTTATTACATCTAACTTTTTTATCTAAAAGTTTGAATACTAACAAGTTTTATAATCTATAAGTTTGATTACCAGCAAGTTTTTTATCTATAAGTTTTATTATCACTAAGTTTATTATCCTAAATATTATTTATAAAACTGAGATTTTCTACCTATTAATTAAGCACAAGTCAAAGTAATTTTTATCATTTAACTACAACAATTACCATAAGGATTGTTTGCAAAGCTGGTTGCTATGCGACATAAAACAAAATATTTACAAGCGGCTGGCTCTATACAGGTTGTCCCCACCCGTTCAGTTAGTTGGGATCTAGAGGAAGATGACGCAGCAAAATTCTGCCCAGCCGGATTACATTGGAAACCTTCCGTTTTATCTGAAGACTCTTCTATGGATAACTGGAGCAATGAACAACAATCTGTTCATCTTAAAGCTAAGACTTTTACTTAACATAAGCCTCTATATATTTATAATTTGTTTACTGATTATAGAATCTCATGGAATCGAAGAAAGGATATTCGCTATAATAAATCAAATATTTATCATATTTATTTTAATATATTTTTATTCTAACAATTCGAATATTATGAATCTATTCGCTTCCTATCAGGATATGAAAAATAGAAAAACAGATATAACCTATCCTATAATATTTTCTGTCAATTTGATCCTCATTGTGGGTAAATTTATTTTTTGGACTTATTATTTAAAGCTAACTGGTATTAAGCTTATTGCACTCCCCATAGTTGGAATCTTTGCTCAACTTTTACCTTACTCTCATTTATTATTATATTCCTATTTCATATCTAGACTTTATATTTCTCTGAAAGATATGAAAACTAGCTGTATAGAAGATGCAATTATTGTGAAGGAAAGATTAGAAGAGTATTTTAGATTAGAGAAAATGTCTTGTCAATTGAACAAACTCTACTCACTTCCCCTTTTAATACTTTATTCTATGTTGTCTTTTGGTTTTTTGAAATGTTTTATAGCTATATTTATTACGACATTGGGAAAGAAAATCGAGAGAGAATCGATCCAGCCATGATAATTGTGGCATTACTTTTTATTTCCCATGTAGCTATGTCCTTATTGCTGCAGGCCGAGTTACTTACAAACCAATCTGCCCAAGTTTCTAAACAGTTCATAGATGATAAATATGTGTTCACAATCTACCAGAGATATCTCGCTCATATGACTTATTCGAATAATCCGAACACGATAATTCTTTATGCCGGAAGTTTTATAAAAATGAACCTTTCAACACTTTTAAGTTGGTTAGGGTTTATTATCACTAATTTGGTAGTAGTTTACCAAATTAAAGCTTCAAAAAAATGTTAATTGATAAACTATAAATTAACATGACATCAATTTATTCATGTTTCTATTGCCAATTTATAATATTCGTGGTGGTTTCTTGTCCATGGAGCAGATCAGATCGGTCCATTCACCCTGATATCTTGATTTTGTTGTTCCATGGAAAGGAAAGCGTGCCATTGCCCCATTAGTAAGCCATATATCAGAGTTCCCTGTAGGCCTTCACGGTTACTGTAGCAGCTAGGGGTTCACGTACTTCGCCCTACAGGGCAATCCTTACTTGTGCTGCTTCTCCGGTTCGCCACGTAAAGAAGGACTTCTGGGCGGGATAATATTTGTTAAAGTTAGTTAACGTTACCCTTAATGTTTAAATTTGAGTAATCATGGTGTGTGTGTTTTATAAGAAATATTTTTCTGAACTGAAGATCTAACGCTCCCAAAATCTTCTATTTCAAATCAGAGCCATTTTTCAAAAAAAAAAATATATTCCGGATATTTTTCCAAAAGTAACTCAGAAGAAGTTGTTTGCTTATAATGTGAGTTATGCGGGGATGAAATTTAATATGGGATCTCCTATTGTATTCATACCTTGTCCCAGTTTCAGGAAGAAAATAAAGCATTGGCAGTTTTTAGACCTATATATCAACGTCTAAGTTAAAGATTTACAAACTCTTGTCTGATTCATTGGCCGAGCTTTGTTTACTTGAACTACCAGTTTTTCTGTGTTCATCAGAAAAACTTAGAATATCGTTAGAGATAGAAGGAAGATGAATACATGAAGTAGTTGTTATATCTCTCCATTAAGTCTGTGTATAACTTATGTTTGGATATTTCTTGATTCTTTCCACATTGTTTTTCTTTCTAGGGCTCTATTGCAGGTTAATATAAACTATTTTAATAAAAGGCTTGTTGCATTCTCTGTGGGCTTTAACTGAAACCTTTTAGAAATTTCTTTATTGACTCCAAAGTTTCAATACATGCTTCATTTTTCTAAAGTTACAAACAAATTTTAGCTGTAATTTCATATTGGGTCAACCAAACTCAGGATAGAAATCATATCTGATATCTTCTGCCAAACTTTGTATAGACTTAGATATAAAACTATTGTCTGCCAAAGAGATTGGAGTTGATTAGGAAAAGAAAAAAAACTTAAAGGAGTTAACGGGTGGTAAAAAAAGGACAAACACAAACGTGCAGTTGGTACTATGAAAAAGTAGGTAGTAGATGTCGTAGAGGGAATTGACAAGGGAAGAAGAGAAAAGAATGACATGCGAACAGAAGATTGGGCAGCTGCCGTCGTCAAGAAAGGATGTATGCGGGTGTAACAACAGGTAGAAAGAAGGGGAAGTCCACTTAAGTAGCCACCCGGTGTTGGAAGAGACAAGCGAGATCGTACAGACACGTCTGTGGCTACATTCAGACTCTAAAAGGCTTTGCTGCTATATATATATATCTCACTTATATCCTCTGAATATTTCTTTTATAGTAAAATTAAACTACATTTTTATTGAAATCTTGAGTGTTCTTAAATTTTTGACACAAGGGTACCACAACTTCAGAATTAATGGAAGTCATTCCCCCTATGTATTGCATTGCCCTTTATTTTTCATCATTTTCAATAAATCGTCAAGGACGGTGGTCCTATAAAAATTTGGTCTGGTCTTCGGAGATCTGACTCTCGCTCACGCGGCGCGCGATGGAGAGCGGTAAAACGCCAGCATTCAATCCTTTCGAGTTGTTGAAGGATGGCCCTGCCAATAAGGCAGAGTATGGTATTAATTTTACCAAGATGGAAAACTCAGTAATTGAAGTATTGAATGAAAAATAAATTTCAATGGAGGTTTCAATTTTCCATGATCAATATTCGACGCAAGAAAATGTAAATTTGATTGCGTCGGAAAATAAAAATACAAATTGGGCAGAACGAGTCGAAGATTTCGAGAAGGAATTGACATCTCAAGGTTAGCAAAGGCCCAAGGCTTCAAAAAGAAAAGGCCAAGAGTGTCCAATACAACCATCAAAAGTTGCGAAGGCAGAATTCATCGCAGCCAGGCCACCTCAGCAGCTGAACAGGGCAAAAAGAGATCCTGTAAAAGCGATTAAAAGCAGCAGACAGCAGCAAGATCTCGCCAAGGCTAGGTCGGCAGCTGCAAGTGTCGACCAGTGCTGATTCGTCGAGTGGAGCGCGGACTTCTATCCAGGTTCAATACATGATGGCGCTGGAGCAGTTGCTGGGAAAGACATCAGTGTACCAGGTGATGATGATGTCCGGCCAGTTATTGGTTGGGCTGCCCAGCGTCGACTTGGCGGAGAGCCTGATTGAGGAGGGCCTCACCATCGGAATCATCCTCATGAAAGCCTTCCCATTTAGCCAAAGAGTATAAAAGATTGTAGTGCGGAACCTCCCACTTGCTATCAACGACGAAGACGTCGTCGCGGCGCTGCAGCCCTACAGCAGGGTTGTCTTCCTGACCCATGAAATTGTGTCCAGTGGCGGCTACACCTGTACCCCCGGCAACGTCTTTCTGAATGAAGGATGGAAACTCCACCACAGCTTCCTGCCAAGCTGATGATAAACTCCAAAGGAGAATTCACACCTGCCTTCATCATCTACGGCGTAAGGTGTAGCAAATGTCACCGCCAGGGACATAGGCGAGCTACTTCTCCTTGGGGATCATCAATGGGGACGTCCGGCTCATCATCAGGACACCGGGTGGGGTCCGGTATCAAAGCTTCCCTTCATCAAACCAATGCCCTCCAACAACTCCGCCTTTCCTACATCAGCCGTGGAGCCATCTGTACCCAAGCAGACACCCTCCCCCCCGTATATCCCCAAGAGACTCCTACCTCTAAGCCTTCTGTTCCGGAGCCGAGCACCAGCCAGTTGCTGGTAGTGACCAACACCCTTATTCGCCATTACTGAGCCAACAGCGGCTCCCTTTAAAGATATCCAAGACAAGACTGAAACATCCATCCAGTCTCCATGGTCCAAATCAAGCTGCCTCCTCAGACCTCTCAGAAGAAGGAGCTCGATGATTGGGTAGAGAAACATTTTTACCAATTGAAAGCTGAATATTTCATAGACCTCTTCTATGATCAGGTTTATAAGGATGAAATATTGGACGGGGTTTTAAACCGCCTTGAAAAGGAGGAAATACTCAAGCAACTCTCGCCTGGACGTAAGACCATTCTGTGAGAATTCCTCTACATAGCAATTGAGCGTGTTGGAAAAAAAACCTGGGCAATAAGCAAGGGCTTACCCAAACTCCGAGCGGATTGTAACTGTGTAGGCTTCGTCTGGCGCAAATATCTTCTTTTGTGCGTTTCATGTGTGTGTAAATACTGTTTATTTTATTCAAAATTGTCTCTGCTGTTGACTGAGAGTCAATAAAGTTGTTAATTGCCTCTTTCTCTCTCTCTCTCATGATATACACAGAGTATATACAGATCCATAAGAAAAATACCACTTTAGATTTTAAAAAATTGCTTTTTTTCATTCCGTAGCTATATTCATGTTGAATGTAACGGTATATGTGTAAAGTGTAGTGATTACAATAATAGAGAATTCGAGCAGCCATCATCGTTGCTCTGCGTGCCGAAAAGAGCCCTAAAGAGATAGTGAACTTTCTTAAGTTAATCAAAACCACTGTTTATCGTATCAAGAAGCAGTTTTTCAATAGTGCGTATCTTTTCGATTCGGCAACAGATTCTTCTGTTTCCTCTATCAATTCTACTAGTTTTGATTCTTTGTTCAGCCTCGAAGCACGTCAGAGCAGTTATTGAAGGTATTTCATCATCGTCGTCATTGTCTGCTTCTTCTGATTCAAGTTGGAGGGGATTTCGCGAAAAGCAGTCGGCATCTTGGTGTTTGCGCCCATTTTTGTAAATGACTGTAATGTCGTATTTTATAGTTTTAAGGCCCATCTCTCTAGTCCTCCTGTCGGGTCCGTCAAGTTAGATAACCAGTAAAAGTGATCAGTTTCTATGACAAATCCACGACCAGAAAGGTACGGTCGAAATTTGTTGATGGCCCATATTGCAACCAAGCATTCTCTTTCCGTTAATTAATTATTCTCCGTCGTAGATGAGGTTATTGAAGCATAACCAACTGGCTGCTCTTTCCCATCGTTGATCTGCATGAGGACAGCTCCAATTCCATAGCCGCTGGTGTCAGTATGGAGCTCGGTTGACAGTTGCTCTTTGAAATAAGCCAATACATGTCTTTCAAACTATTTCAAGGATTCAAAAGCTCCCTGTTAGTCAGAGTTTTCCACACGAATTTCTTATATTTTTAGGACTTTTTGTAGAGGAGAAGCTTTCTCAGAGAAATTCTCGATAAAACTACGATAGAAAGAACATATGTCAATAAAGCTTCTACCATCTGTTTTAGAGCTTGGAGTCGGAAACTTGGCGATAGCTTCAATCTTCTCTTGGTCTAGATGAATGCCTTTACCATCGACGAGGTGTCTAACCACTCTGATTCGTTCGGTTTGTAAAGAGCACTTTTTTGGGGTTGAGGCGCAGCTCGGCTTTGTTGAGACATTGTAGTATGATTTCAGGCTGGTGTAAATGTTCGTAGAAAAATTTGGAATACACCACAATGTCGTCTAAATAGCAGAAGAACATTGTCCATTTCAGACCTTTCGGTATCTTGTCCATCATGCGCTCGAATGTTGCAGGAGCATTACATAGGCCAAAGGGCATGACTATAAATTTGTCAGTGGTAATAAAGGCAGTTTTCTCTCTATCTGCTTCGTCGACTTCTGTTTGCCAATATCCCGAACGGAGGTCCACCAATGAATAAAAATTAGCTCCTTTCAAGGAGTTGAGTATATCATCGATTCGGGGGAGGAGGTAAAAGTCTTTTTAGTACCTTTTTTATTCGTTTGTAATCGACACAGAAACGCCAGTTACCATCCTTCTGTTTAACTAGAATAACTGGCGATGACCACTGCTTTCTGAACAACCTATAACTCCAGCGTCTAGAATTTTGTTCACTTCCTGTTGGATTGCTTAGCGTTCGGTAGAGGAGACTCGGTATGGTCTATGCTATGGAGGTTGATGGTTTTGGGTTTTAATTTTATGTTTGGTTACTGGAAGGTTTGCTTACTGATACTCATTATTTTTATTAAATATTTAACATATCTTATTTTAAAATTGATAAGATATGAGATTGCTGATCATCAATTTTGGTAAAAATGAAATTTATTAGCATGATCGAGAGAGAGAGACCTGATTAGCATTATTCACCTCCCTGTTAAAATCCAGAACACTCTGATATAGCCGTCAAGTTATTTTCTTCAACCTCTTGAATTTTCTCAGGCACATTCCTTTAGGAACTATTGGAGATGTGGTGCTAGAATTTACGATCCAAAGTTTTCCTTTATTATGGGTAAGTCTGAATATTTCGCAGGGAAGTGTTAATAAATGTCCTATCAATACCCTTTTTGAAGGTTAAAAAATAGCTGATTTTGCCCATTCAGCTCTTCACTCATAACATTTATCAAATCGGTAGATAACAATCGGTGGGATAACAACGCTTTTGCTAGCTAAATGGTGAATTTAGAACATTTTTGGTCTCTTCCAATCTGTTTTTGGCACGCCTACAATCAATCACGACGTTTGTTGCTTCTAAGAAATCCCATCTGAGTATAATGCTTGGATTACTATTAGGGAGGACAATAAACTCAAGGACCTGTCTTAGGGCATTAAAACTCAAACTGATTGTGCCACGGCCAATCGGTGTGAATTTCTTGCCATCAGAAACTTTAAGAGTAATTCCACTATCCTTGAACATTGTCTACTTTATTTTCGTCTTGATCCGTCAGAGATTACTGAAAATGAAGCACCTGAATCGACTAAAGTAGAAATGCAATGCCATAAATGAGGATTTAGATATAATTTTGTTCCAATTTAGCGGCTGTTGACAAAGGAGGGCTTTTCACACCCACGACCTCACCCTCGATGGAGATCGCGAAGTTTAGTTTCCCAGATTAAAAAAATGTTTGTTCACTTAATTTGAACACCAGTATATTTATAAGGTCAATTTCATACAAACACTCGTATTTACTGGAATTTATAGGAAAATGGTTCTGTCAGCCTGAAAATCTAACTTCTCTCACTTCTGATTCAATACGGAATAACTTTGGCAGTCCATAAGACAAATGCTGCTTTAGATTTTTTTAAAAATGCCTTTTTTCATTCCGTAGCTATGTTCATTTAAAATGTAACAGTATATGTGTGTACAGTGTAGTGATGAACAATAATTGAGAATTCGAAATCGAACAGCCATCATCGTTGCTCTGCGCGCCGTAAGGATCCCCAAAAAGATAGTGACCTTTCTTAAATTGCCCAAAACCACTATTTATTGTGTCAAAAATCAGTTTGATGAGACCGACAGTAACAAAGAAGGAATGGCTGCAAGGAAAAAACACTCGCGTCGATCGGACAGGGTAATAGACGAATAATATATCAAAAATATCAAAGAGAGAAGATTTATGGAAACTTCAGGAAGAGCATGAGCGCCATAGCCAAGGAAATGGACGTTGGCTCTATGATAATTGTCAGAAATATCCATGAAGACCTTGGTCTCAAGTACTATTCTCTTCGGAAAGACCAGTTGCTGACTGAAAATAGGAAGAATAACAGAAAAAGAAAGGCTGCAGCCCTCCTCATAAACCTGAAACATTACTCTTGTGAAATGCCGAGGTTATTCTCAGATGAAAATAACTTTGACGTGGACCAAAAGGTAAATCCCAGGAATGATCGCTGGATCTGTAAAAACCCCTCAGAGGCACTTGTCGTGTAGCACACAACATTTTCTGCTTCCGTGATGGTCCTTGACGTTATCATTAATAAAGGTGATGGCATGCCACGCCATCGTGTCACTAAGTCGTGTTGGAAAACATACTTCTTTCCTGCGGTCACCATGTTCATTCAAGGCTTCAGAAGGGTCTTCAGGACATTGATGTAGGTGTCAGCGTTCATCCTAAGGCCCATCTCAAAGAGATGGCGTGGCATGACATCACCTTCATTAGAGATGGGCCTTAGGATGAACGCTGACACTTACATCAATGTCCTGAAGACCTTTCTGAAGCCTTGAATGGACATGGTGACCATAGGGAAGAAGCATGTTTTCCAACACGACTTAGTTCCAGCCCACAAGGCAAAAAAGACACCATCATGGCTGATATTTAACGTCCCCAGTCACCGGAGTCCTGATATTTGGCCTCCTAACTCTCCAGACTGCAGCCCCCTCAACTAATATGTATGGGACGTTGTTGAGAGAGATGTCGACAAAGATCCCTACAACACCATCCATTCTGCCACGAAAGCGATTTACACGGTGATGACCCGAATTGACAAGGTCATCGTCACCAAGTCCTGTGCTTCATTCCACACTCACCTCGAGACTGTTGTAGCTAATAATGGAAACTACATTGAATGAATCAAAACTATATATTTTTATATCCTGCTGTGTCAAATTTCATTTCAATTCTTTTTACTAGCAATAAATTTCAGTTAAAATATTCCATTGTGATTATTCACAATTTATATAATACATATTGTATATTGCCGGATGTGAATGACACAATAATAAAGGAATATTGGGGGAAATATTTTTGTCAAACTTTTTCTTAAATAAGAACAAATGTGGGGAATAAATACTCAAAAAAGAATAATTTTAATATAAAATAATCATCAGGCCAGTTCTTACGTATGGTTCAGAATAATAGTCGATGCAAACAAAAATTAAATTCTATTAAAAATCAAATTCTTCTTTGGGCGATTAGAGCCTCAAAACCACTTCATCCAACTGTGCCCATAGTTTAGCGAACATCCCCCTTCTTACAGATTATATTGAATCTAAAATAATTGAATATGATTTGGCTCAACTTTCTATAGAGGATCAAAATACTTTTAGACCACATGCTCCAAGTATAATCAGATCTTTTAAAGTAAAAACATAAATGAATTATTTTTTAAAACAAATAAAACATATCAAAGCTTTTTTCCTTTAGGAATTACATCATTTTTTCCGTAACAAACCACGGATATTTTAGAGGATTTTTGGCAACAATCGGAGCTGCTATTGTGGCAAAGAAATCCAGGACTCGAGACACCTACTGTTGGAATTCCCACTTTTCTACAGCGTTAGACAACAGACAGCAAATAATGTTGTAGATATGAATTTGTAAATAGCAGAGAGAATTGTCACAGAATTAATAGCTTTTGTAAATATATTAATGTCTATCTGTCTGATCTGAAAGGAGAAGGTTCCTAATCTATCTCATTGTGTATTTTTTTTCTTGCATGGTGAACTATATAACTGTTTTTATATTAAAAACTGGCGGACTGCTGAGAGGGTCCACCACTGATGAGCCAGGCCCTCCCATTAATTTTTCATTGCAGTAAGGGTAGTGGATATAATTAAAAAAAAAAAAAGAATCATAGGCGTCTATAATAGCTTCGAATTCTCATAACTGTTTCTATTTAACAATTATAAATTGACGCAATTATCCCTAGTGGGGATATCGCGTTTTGCAATAAAGTGAAACGATTTCCCGAATAAAAAAATTACCGAATCATTTATTGCGATAGATGGCGCAGTCCATCAACAACGTCCAGGATCAGGAGATGATTTATTCTTAATTTATTTGATTCAATTTATTATATATACCCTCCATACACTTTTAATTTTTTTTCAGAATTTTTAAAAGTTTAGTTTTCGTTCTAAAGGTATTTTTTTTAAAAGGCAAGTGTGTGTTATCTTCACTAAAACAATTTTGCATTATATTGTAACGTAGAAAATCAGGAAATACAAACTTCAGGATAACACAGCAATTTATTTAAGGTACAAACAAAAATCAACATATATAAGATACAAGATAAAATAAAAAATCCATGAGGGAAGTTTCTAGAGTAGCAATATATAAATAATATAAATATTAAAAAATTAATGATCTGTACATAAATTATAATAAATACTTTGCTAAAATATTTTTAATGTAAAAAATATTAAAAATTATTATTTTAGTCCGTTTTCTTTGTTTGAAAAATTACGTATATCAAGTTTTATCAAATTTACAAAGTTTCGTTTATTATTAATTTTTGATAATTTTTAAAATGTTCGATAGGGATTGCTGTATTAATTACACTGTGGCAACACATTTCTAAAAGAGTTTAAAGATTAATTTTTCTCACCTTAAACACAACCGTTATAAAATTATCCCAATTTAATTGGAGCAACTCTAGTAAATCCAGAGAGATTGAGCTAATACACACACAAAACAAAAAAAGAAAGAAGAGCCCCGGGCGGTAAAAACTGCCAGGACGATTGTGGCATACAGATTAAGGCATTTAATTACTTCTATGGTAATCCTATACGATTTTGGTGGCTTTTTTATCCACTCACAAATCCAAACTGTGTGTGCAGATATTAATTAGTGTTAATTATCTTAATTAATCACGTAATCATTTAAATATCGTCTAATTAATAAAGAGCTGTGCTGGGGACAAAAAAGTAACTATTGCCTTTATGCATAATGCATCTTCCAATTTCTCCACCTGCGCCGCTTGGATCCGTGCAATTTTTATCCTCATTCAACTCTAAACTCGGGAAATAGGTTGGTGGAGTCTTTCCACGAGCTGACACTTGTACTGACCCTGATATTTTGTTGCATCAATATCAATTCGCCCTACATTTATTCAAAATATTCTATGATATTTAATATTTATTTAAAACAAATTATTTAGATTATCATCATTCCTTTTTATAGTTTCATTCCTTTTTTAATATTGTTATTGTACATATATCTTGATTGGTTATTGGAGCGAGAGAGGACCTGGACGAAGACTGCGGATCACGACCTACGAGAAGACAACGAATAAATAAACACAATAACTTTAAAAGGTAATTTATTTTTATTTACTTTTCTTTATTTGCTTTGAGTATGGAAACCCGCTCGGGAAACGTGTATAACACCAAGAAGAAGGAAACCAAGGTCGACGACCCTGCAAAGCTGCAACTTGGTGCAACAATTGAGATGCTGTGTAATAAACTTGATAATAATAATTTTTAGTTCATTCTATTTTACATATAAAAATTCATCAGATACTATTGCTGTTATTCCTGTATGTACCCTACATTTCTGCTTGGAGAATCTGTATAAGACTAAAAGGTCTGAATAAACCTTTTTGTTGTTGTATAAAACTCCATCAAAGAACAATTACGATATATATATATATAGCGCGCGCAGCGCTAGAGAATTAGGCGCATTGAATCGGCGCATGCTTGTCTCTGTCTTTGTCTTTCTCGAACGTTCTTGGCGTTGGAAAAACAAGAAAGCGTCATAATACAAGTTCACACGTGTGGTTAAAGTATCGTCAGCTGTGTCTGTAGTGAAAATGTGGAGTGCTTAGATTCGTCATTTACAACAACTACAACAATAAAGGTAAATAATTGTACACTGATATTTCATTATCGTAAACTATGATTGATTGATTAATTGTTAGATTGACACAAAAGTTGAGAAACTGAGTTTATAGGGTATGTCATACTATTGATAAATGTTGATAGTGTTAAGTAAATTATTAGTTTAAAATTAAATAAATAATTAATTATTATTTTACAAATTTTAAATAGTTTCAAATATATTTAGCAAAAATTTGAACCTTCGATCTGAATAAATGTTTTGATTTTCGAATTGATTCTTTAAAATTACAAATATTAAGAAAAAGTGGCAGATATAAGAAAACTTTATTTAAACTGTGTTGAGCAAGAATTTTAACATCTAATTTAAGTAAATGTTTTAATTTTCAACTTCATCATTTACAATTACAAATTTAATTTAATTTCAAATTTATTTAGCAAAAATTTGAACCTTCGATCTGAATAAGTGTTTTGAATTTCAAATACCAACGCGGCTGGTGGAGTGGCGATCTATCGTAAATTATCATCGACATCTACGGCGGAAGTGTTCCAAGTTGCGATTACAGACGTAACTCGTGTCATTAAAACCAAGGGTGACATGTGCATGACTGAAGTTACTTGCTTCGCCGCTAATACTAGCTTCAAGTTTATACTCGGTGCTGTATATATTCATCCAGGAGCTAGTATGCAGGATATTGGAATGTTACTATGGCAAGGACTCGGTCCGTACATTCACAACAGCCAGTACGTGCCACCGTTCGTGCAAGTTGATTCTAGTATACCGATTCTTCTGTGTGGTGATTTTAACAAAAACGTAAAGCCTGACAACTCGTTTCTTAATTTCATGAAAAATACGTATAATCTTGATTGCGTATCAAACGTTTCTAAGTCAACTACGTTAAAAGGAACAACTATCGACTTGACTTTCGCAAGACACATTACAGCAGAAACACTTCCTTTCATTTCATATTTCTCCTATCATCGTCCTATCCTCAACAAAATCACTCAAATAGGAATTAGTTAAGTTTAAGTTTACATGTACAATGTTTTAGTAAACAAAATATATTTCTATAGTTAAAATTTGTGCAATTCTTATTTTCATTCAATTCCTTGTTCCTATTGTGCAATTTAAATATATTCATATCAATAAATATTCTACCGTTGTCACGTAAAATCTTCGCCCGTAAAACCGACTTTACAGGCAACCATTTTGAAATAAATATATATTGTTGCACCAAGTTACAGCTTTTCTGGGTAATCGACCTTTCTTTCCTCCTTCTTGGTGTTATAAACAGCGGGTCTCCATACTTAAATAAAATATAAAGCAGATATAAAAGTGAATAAAATTAGATTACCTTTCAAAGTTATTTTGTTTATTTATTTGTTGTATTCCTCGTAGTTGGTGATAAGCAGTAGTGGTAACATAACCCAGGCTTCTGGAGCGTATCCATAGATCGCCAAC
>CP092867.1:125136187-125374439 GCA_030710605.1 Cordylochernes scorpioides
ATGATGTAAATATCTCATTTAAAAGCGGGGATAAGGTATTGGAAACCTTACTTATACAGATTTTCACGCAAAAAACAATGTAAGAGTGTCGTTAAAATTATACGTCGACTACATTGGCACCTTACGATGAATTCGAAACAACTCTTAAGATTGGCTACGCTCGACCCTATCATTTCTAAAAAATTTGCGGGCGTGTTTCCGTCAGATTCGCTACCGAAATATATCGATGGTCGCTGCTGTAAGTATTTTGTTGTTAATCTAGATCCGTCAACAATGAAGGGAAGTCATTGGGTCGCGATTGCCTTTTTGAATAAACGAACAGTTTTTTATTTCGACCCTTATGGTATTAAACCTTTTATGCCCGCGATCATAAATTTTATGAAACGCAATGCGAAAAGAATATTGCACAATAAGCTCCAGATGCAATCTCGCAATAGTAAAAGATGCGGCGAATATTGTTTGTATTTCCTAAATAGAGTAAGCAGAAATAAAAAAATGACAAGGCTGAATTCCGAGCAGGTTACTCGGTTCGTGCGAAAAAATTTTCGCCAGTAGGGGGGTGTGTAAGAGATATGGAAGACGCTGTTGACGACATTTGGCAGTTTGTCCCTCCATTAAATATCAATATCTATAAATATAAATTATTCAAGCCTTCTATTTCATGGCATTTAGCGCGTAAAAAAAAAGCATAGACGTTGAATTTCTTAGTAAAAGAATCAGTAATATAACTCCTCATCCATTTCATACTATCGAAGTTATTTCCGTAAATAGAGGAGAAATTTTTAAATCTTGGAGGCCCCTTCCAATCGGGGTCAATGCCTTCTTGTGCTTAGGCAAAGAAAGAACTCTAACGTTCAGACACCGCCAAGAAAATTCCAGCTATTTAACGCACAAACTAGAATCGGGAAATATAATTATCCTCGAAACTCGTGACGATGCAGAGGTATGTGTCCCTAAAGCGAGTTTCCGCAACGGGTGTTCGAAAATTATTTGGTTTTCTTAAATGGGTAATTGTGATAACGCTCCTCCTCTGTGGCATAATAATAATGACAGTATATCCCATTATGACAATTCCCAGCCCATCTTCTAATAGTACGGAAAGACCTATGGGTTGTGCAATCTCTAATGCGATTTTGAATCCTTGTTTGAACGGTACCCATTTAGGAAGACAGATCTACGCACATTTGTGCAATGACGTCATTGACATAAGACAATTTTATTTGTGGAAGGGACAGTTGAAGCCCGGTGAACGAAGCGTACAGCTGACTATTTCGGAATTCTCCTGCCTGTGTCATGTACGAGATATCTTGTATCGTTGATTTTGAAGCTTTTCCGCTAGAGAGCGGTATGCTACTTCGCCAACTCTCTTGGACGCACCTACACCGCGACCTCGATGAAAGAATTGAAATATATAATCCCAATTATACATATTGTCATTTAAGTGAGAGGGACAAAAGAACAGTTAGATATTGCACGAAGAAAATTCACGGACTATTCATGTGTCAAAAACCAAGGAGAGAAGGCAATTGGATTTGCGACGTGGAAAAATATATTTTGGAATTATATTCAAATTTTGGAGGCACTTTCGCATATAAAGGCGGATGTATTGAGAAAAATATATTCGATAAATTAAATATTCCATCGATCGATCTTGAAAAAAAGTATAACGTACCCAAATCGAAAACAATAGGCGTGAATTGCAAATTGCACGCCGTATATATCGAACATTGTAGCTTCTGCGATGTGTGTTCGTATAAAAGCTTTCTTGAATCCCACTATTTGTGCAATAAAATGAATGAAATGCTTGTGTAGAGCTAAAAAAAAGCTTCGTGCTAAATTTTTTTGGCGATAGGGTTGGCATTTCTTTCATGATAAAAAAAAAATCAAATTTAAAGCAAAAAAAAAAAATAATAATAAATAAATAAAACCCCAATGAGTAATTTGGCTTTTTTACCTCCTGGGTCTACATGGAAATAAAAAGCTCAGAGTGCAATATGATGCTGGACAAAACGCTTCTCGCTCTTCCTCTGCTTCGAAATTATAAACTTTTTTTCAAATCTCATCGACGTGTAGAGCTCCGGAAATGCAAATCGAACGGCAAACCCACCCGAGTCGGATTAGTCTTCAACGCTAATGAAATAAAGGATCTATTTTATTATTTAGAATCACCTAAATTGAGAATTTTAAGAAGTGATTTTGAAATTATCATGATGAAGAAGGCTCGTGGAATTTATAAGACTATATTTTTACCTATTGAAGTTGCTGATATATTGTTGCGCTGGTGACCTGAGGTATTGGGAAGAAACATTCGAGCAGTCTTTTTGACGTTTATTCACAAACCAAAAGTTTTGAGGCGAAGCACCTTCTAACTAAAGATTATTGACTTAAAAAATCTAAAAACAAAAGTATGCAAATTTGACGATACAAAAGTATATAAAATAATTATAGAAAACAAAATTATGTAAAAATGATTATACATGAGAGTTATTAAAAATAAATAAGATGTTAAAAGTTAAAATTGGATCCATAAGAAATGATGTAGACAAAACAAGTAAATCAAAATGTGACATGCAAATCAAAGGCTCCAACAGCGCGCCAACATTACTCCCCCTCTTGAAAAAGACTTGTCCTCAAGTCTGGTGATCTGTATTTTTTCATTCTTGTCACATGTACTATTTGTTTCTTTTTCCTTTTTCCTTCTGCAATTTCGATGACTTCGTAGTTCACTGGTGATGTTTGTCGCAGTATTTGGTAAGGACCGACGTATCTTCTTTGTAGTTTGTCCGCTCTTCCCACTTTCCTTATTGGTGTCCAAATAAGTACCAGATCATTGATGGCATATTTAAATTCTCGGTGGGCTCTATCATATAACTGTTTGGATTTATTCTGTCTGGCTATTGTTCTAGAGGTGGATATTTCTTTTGCATCTTCTATTATTTCTAAAAGGTTTGATACATATTCGTCATAGTCTTTGTGCTTAGAGAGCTCTGGCATATCAAAAGTAGAATCTAAGAAGGTCAAAGGCTCTCGTCCGTGGATTAGGAAGTATGGTGAATAGCCGGTAGTATCCTGTATGGACGAGTTATAGGCGAAAGTTACGAATGGAAGTATCTCGTCCCAATTCTGATGTCTCTCATCGATATACATGGCCATCATATCAGCGAGCGTACGGTTCATTCTCTCCGTTTGGCCGTTAGTCTGGGGATGATAACTCGTCGTTTTCTTATGGAGCGTATTACATATCTTAAGCACTTCATTGAATAGTTTGCTCAAGAAGCAACTCCCCCGGTCAGATATTACTGTTTTGGGTGCGCCGTGTCGTAATACCACTCTTTGCAAGAAAAAGTCTGCAATTTCTTCCGTCGTCCCGCGAGGTAATGCCGCTGTCTCGATATATCTGGAGTAATAATCCGTGCATACCAGGATCCAACTATTTCCTCTTACAGATTTCGGGAATCTCCCCATTAAATCTATTCCCATTTTTTCAAAAGGCCTTGAAGCTGGTGGAATCGGCTGCAACAGTCCTTGAGGCAATTGGGAAGGTGTCTTGCGGAACTGGCATTCAGGACAACTAGATACATATTCTTCCACAGTTTTAAGCATTGAGGGCCAGAAATATTTACTCTTTAAACGATTGTAAGTTCTTTTAATGCCCATATGACCTGATGTTGGATGGTCGTGCATATTTTCTAAGAGCTCTTTCTGTTTGTTTTTCGGGACTATCAACAACCAAGGATCGCCAGTCACAGAAGGATTTTTCTTGAATAATTTTTCTTTAAATTTGGTGAAGTTCTCTCCATAGCTGTTTGGATTCTGATTTACAAAATTATCGATCTTTTTTATATAAGAATCATAATCATGTTCCTCATAATTAATTGTAGAAATAATTCTATCCGGGATAGGACATCGTGACAATCCATCTGCATCTAAATGAGTTTTTCCAGACTTGTATTTAATAGCAAAATCATATTCTTGTAGCTCTAGTGACCACCTCGCTAATCGCCCTGCAGGGTTTTTCATTTTTGCCATCCAGCACAGACTATGGTGATCGGTATATATAGTGAATTTTCTTCCGTAAAGATATGGTCTAAATTTTTTAATCGCCCATATGATAGCTAGGCATTCTTTCTCGGTTGTAGAGTAGTTGGTTTCTGCTTTCTGTAATGTCCTGCTTGCATAAGAAATTGGACGCTCTTTAGTGTTTTCATCTAAATGAACAAGCACTGCTCCAAGTCCTTGGTCGCTTGCGTCTGTGTGGAGGCCTATAGGCTTATTTGGATCATAATGTATTAATACTTCAGGAGAGATGAGTTTGTTTTTCAATGAATTAAATGACAACTCTTGTTCTTTACCCCATGCAAACGAATGGTTTTTACGGGTCAAAACCTGCAAAGGCAATGCAGCTTTTGAAAATTCTCTTATAAATCTTCTATAGTATGAACAAAGTCCAAGAAAAGCTCGGACATCTTTGACAGTTCTGGGCGTTGGAAATTTTCTTATACTTATAATTTTTTCTGGGTCTGGCGCGATTCCTTCATTTGAAACGACATGTCCCAAAATAAGAAGCTTGGTATATGCAAATCGGCATTTCGAAGCATTGAGTGTCAATCCTGCTGTTTTCAAACATTCTAAGATTGTCTTCAATCTGTTCAAGTGGGAATGTAGATCTTCTGAGAATATAATGACGTTGTCGAGGTAACACAGGCATATTTTCCACTTATGGGTTCTAAGAACAGTATCCATTAATCTCTCGAAAGTTGCTGGCCCGTTGCACAATCCAAAAGGAAGAACATTAAATTGATAATGTCCATCAGGAGTGATAAAGGCTGTTTTTTCACGGTCCTGTTCTTCCACCTCCACTTGCCAGTAGCCTGAGCAAAGGTCGAGTGAAGTAAAGTACCTGGCGCCATGAAGGGAGTCGAAGCAGTCATCTATGCGCGGTAGTGGATATTGGTCTTTTACTGTGACTGAGTTCAGATTTCTATAATCCACGCAAAATCTGAATGTTCCATTCTTTTTCTTCACTAGAATTATAGGGGATGCCCATGGACTTGAGGAATGTGAAATAATTCCATTTTTTAACATACTGTTTATTTGATCACCAATTATCTTCCGTTCTTTTAAAGATACTCTGTAAGGATTTTTCCTAATGGGGATATCGCTCGTTGTTCTAATTTGGTGTTTGACGAGATGTGTTCTACCCTTATACTCATCCGGTGCCGTAAACATCTCGCCATATCCACCAAGGAGGGTCAAAACCTGGCTGCGTTCTTCTGGACATAATTCAGGATTTATATCAAAATCAGTTCTAATAGAGGCTACTCTTTGGTTCTCCGTCTGGTACAGTCTGTCTACCTCCGAAAGTATTCCTACCTTCGTGTTCCGGAAGAGTTTTACAGGTTTGTTCGTACCGTTTAAAATCCATATGTTCAAGTTTTTCTTGGTATTACTCAATAGGGATCTGGTTGTTATAAGATTATATTTGGTTGTCAGAGAAGGAATATTCTCAATTAGTATTTCTCTGCCTGTAATGCTAGTCTTACTATATCCTTTTACTAAGCATAAACAAAATTCAGGAATGATTTTATCCTCAGCTATATGAGCATATCTTAAATTTGGTTCATTTTGGTCAAATACATTTGGGGATTCCACCCACAAGGTATTGTTTTGACAATTTATTAGTGCTTTATTTTGACTTAAAAAGTCATCTCCAAGGATTATTACAGGGTTGCATTTTTTTAAGATAATCATTTCTATTTCATATTCTTTTTTATTGATTTTAAATTTAACTCTTGACTTCCCTATTGCATTGAGTTTTTGATCACCTGCTGATTTTAATTTTAGATTTTTATCAGGTATGATCTTTAATTCGAGCTTCTTAACAAGGTCCTCATCAATGCAACTGACCATTGCTCCGGTATCTATCAGTCCTTCTATTGGCATTCCACATATTACAATGCGAATGGTTTTGTTTTCCTGAAGATTTACAATTAAATTTATTCGATCACCGGAGCGTTGCAATCCTTTTGACTTAATTAGTTTTTTGACGCTTCCCCTAGAGTAGGGAAGTCTTCCTCGCTATGAATGTCGAAATCCGGATCCTCTCGCTCCCCATCCTCGATGCCTCTGCAATTCTTTAGATAATCCTCTTGTGGTATATTTGGTTCGTCTATAGACCTCGTATAATGTCTTCGGATAGGTCTGATATTGTAGTTTTGGTGTTGGGGCTTATACGGGCAATACCTCGAAATATGACCTTGTTCCGAGCAGTTCCAACAGATTCTTTTGTCAACCTGATACTGCCTTCGATAATAGGTATTAGGACGTGTGGATCTTTGCTCGTTGTTGCGATTTTGTTGAGGTGGGGGTGAATTTCGCAGATTAATGCCACTTGTTCCTGCTCTAGTTTCAATTATTCTTTTTCCCTCGAATTTACTCGGAATTGTATTTTGCCTTCCATAGTCAGTTGGGCGTTCGTTCGATATTTGGGGTCTCTCGTTTGAAGGTCGTGCTGGACCTCTATAGTTGCTATAATTATATTTTCTTGTTTGAAATGGTTGGATAGGATTAGATCTTTGTCTGCAGCTTCTTCTCTGTTCGAAGTCAACCAGATGCTGATCAATGCGTCTTGCTAGTTCCAAGAATTCTTTAACTGTACTGCAAGGTGTCATTAATACGACGAGTGAGAGATATTTGTTTAGTCCAGTTTTCATATAATAAAGTTTATCCTCAGCGGACATTTTAGAGTTTACTCTATTGCACAGGTTGAGTACATCTTCAGCATATCGTAGAGTAGACTCATTATATCCTTGTACTCTATTCTGGAGATCCATGATTAATTTGAATTTTGTCGTATCTGCAATCCTAAAGTCTCGCATCAGTGTTTTCTTAAAGGTTGTCCAATTTGAAAATATTTGGGGAGTGTTTAGCTTTGCCCATTTTTTTGCAGGACCTTTCAGGTAACTTCTGGCATATGCCAGCATCACGTCCTCGGGCCATCGCTGCTGTCTTGCTAAAAGCTCGAGTTCTTCTAGCCATTCTGCTGGGTCCTCTTCAGAATACCCTCCGAAAAATTCTAGGCTTGGGGGTGGTGGCTGGCAGAAGAAAACGTTGTTATTCCAAGAGGCGGCATCTTCAGGATCAACTTTTATGCGTCTTGTTGGCGAGGCGCTAAAAGATCTAATTGGTGGTAGGCCTTGTGTCCGCCTGCTTCTTCTTGGGTTGGAAACAGCATCTCCACCAGTGTTGCGCTGGTGACCTGAGGTATTGGGAAGAAACATTCGAGCAGTCTTTTTGACGTTTATTCACAAACCAAAAGTTTTGAGGCGAAGCACCTTCTAACTAAAGATTATTGACTTAAAAAATCTAAAAACAAAAGTATGCAAATTTGACGATACAAAAGTATATAAAATAATTATAGAAAACAAAATTATGTAAAAATGATTATACATGAGAGTTATTAAAAATAAATAAGATGTTAAAAGTTAAAATTGGATCCATAAGAAATGATGTAGACAAAACAAGTAAATCAAAATGTGACATGCAAATCAAAGGCTCCAACAGCGCGCCAACAATATTCTTCAAGTATTTGGATTTAATTATGTTTGTCATTTTTCCTCAAATAACTGCGGAAGAACTTATAAATGCTGCAAATAGCATATTTCCTGACAAGTATATTGATATATGTGTCAAATTATCTAGATTATTCAATTTAAAATTATATCCTAATTCTAATATTAAAAAAAAAACGACTTTTATATGAATCCCCATTTTTTTGAAATAATAAAAAATCTTTAACTAATCTTCTTGTGTTTTTTTTTTCTACACTAAAATACATGCATTGACGGTGTTTTTCATACAATTTTCAAATAACCCTAAACAAAATGTGGTATACATTTTTTTTACAAAATAAATAAACAAAAGATTATTCAATTTAAAATTATATCCTAATTCTAATATTAAAAAAAAAGACTTTTATATAAATCCCCATTTATTTGAAATAATAAAAAATCTTTACCTAATCTTTTTTTTTCTTTCATTATACATTTGAAATAAATAGTTTTTGAAAAAACCTATTAAAATATTAAACTTTGTTTTCTTCTTCTTCCTCTTTAGTGCCAAAGTTAGATGGAAAAGCTTGGCCATTTTAAAATGTACACTTTTTTTTAAATATATATATTTTGACACACATTTCCATAAATATTATATCGTTATATCAGTTGGTAAAAGATATGACAGATTTAAAAAAAAAATGAGCACACAAACACTTTTTTTTTTTCAACATGAACTTTATTACATTTTAGACTCAAAGAGAAAAAAGTGTGCACACAAACGGAGCATATTTACAAACGTTGGATTTCTAAGTTTGTCGTACTCCCGATGCGTTCCTTGAAAATCAAGCAGCATTCTTCTTTGATGATTTCGTCTAATTGAAATTGCTTCAGCTTTGAATATCTTTTTGGAAGAAATAGTGTCCGCTGAGAATCTTTTACTTCTATAACCGCCTTGACTGATGGACCGAAGCGGGTTTCAACTAGTTTGAGTTCTATCAGTTTATAACTGCCTAATTCCAGCTCATCAAATTTTATGAGAGGTGGATAAGAGGTAATACTGTTGAATGCCTCCATAATCTGACTGCAATTTGAGAAAATATCGGCCTATATATATATGTATATATGACCCTGACATTACGTCATATACTTGTAACATTATTCCAATAAGGAATGGTCACCTATGACGTAGGAGGGCAATTAAAGTGAATTGGGAATCCTTAGGGCAATTAAAATGACGGCCAGCTATTCAACGCACATATAGGACATAGGCCAATTAAAGTGAATTGGGGATGCAACACATTTTAAAAAAAAGTTGTATTTAAAGTTTATTACGGGGAATCTCCAGACGTAAGCCAATTAGAGTGAATTATAATACACAAATTTTTAGAAGCGGGCTCTAATAGGACGTACGACAATTAAAGTGAATTGGGGATGCTCTTTACTAAACTACTAAAATAGTCATTGTTGTGGATATAATAGTCATTGTTGTGGATAAAATAGTCATTGTTCAGATAGTTTCTTTGTTGTGGATAAAATAGTCATTGTTGTGGATAAAATAGTCATTGTTAAGGATAGTTACATTGTTGTGGATAAAATATCATTGTTGAGATAGTTCCATTGTTGTGGATAAAATAGTTATTGTTGTGGATATTTTAATTGTAATGGATAGTTTCATTGTTGTGGATAAAGTATAATTGTTAAGGATTGTTTCATTGTTGTCGATAGTTTCATTGTTGTGGATTATATAGTCATTGTTGAGGATAGTTTCATTGTTGTGGATAAAATATTCATTGTTGTGGATAAAATAGTCATTATTGAGGATAGTTTCATTGTTGAGGATAGTTTCATTGTTGTGGATAAAATAGTAATTGTTGAGGATTGTTTCATTGTTGTGGATGAAGTATCATTGTTGAGGATAGCTTAATTGTTGTGGATAAAATAGTCATTGATGAGGATAGTTTCATTGTTGTGGATAGTTTCATTGTTGTGGATAGAAGTCATTGTTGAGATAGTTTCATTGTTGTGGATAGTTTCATTGTTGTGGATAGTTTCATTGTTGTGGATAGTTTCATTGTTTTGGATGAAATGGTCATTGTTGAGGAAAGTTTCATTGTAATGGATGGTTTCATTTTCGTGGATAAAATAGTCATTGTTGTGGATAAAATAGCCATTTTTGAGGATAGTTTCATTGTTGTGGATAAAATAGTTATTGTTGAGGATAGTTTCATTGTTGTGGATAAAATAGTCATTGTTCAGATAGTTTCTTTGTTGTGGATAAAATAGTCATTGTTGTGGATAAAATAGTCATTGTTCAGATAGTTTCATTGTTGTGGATAGTTTCATTGTTGTGGATAAAATAGTCATTGTTAAGGATAGTTACATTGTTGTGGATAAAATATCATTGTTGAGATAGTATCATTGTTGTGGATAAAATAGTTATTGTTGTGGATATTTTCATTGTTGTGGATAGTTTCATTGTTGTGGATAAAGTATAATTGTTAAGGATTGTTTCATTGTTGTCGATAGTTTCATTGTTGTGGATTATTTAGTCATTGTTGAGGATAGTTTCATTGTTGTGGATAAAATATCCATTGTTGTGGATAAAATAGTCATTATTGAGGATAGTTTCATTGTTGAGGATAGTTTCATTGTTGTGGATAAAATAGTAATTGTTGAGGATAGTTTCATTGTTGTGGATGAAGTATCATTGTTGATGATAGCTTAATTGTTGTGGATAAAATAGTCATTGTTGAGGATAGTTTCATTGTTGTGGATAGTTTCATTGTTGTGGATAGAAGTCATTGTTGAGATAGTTTCATTGTTGTGGATAGTTTCATTGTTGTGGATAGAAGTCATTGTTGAGATAGTTTCATTGTTGTGGATAAAATAGTCATTGTTGTGGATAGCTTCATTGTTGTGGATAGTTTCATTGTTGTGGATAGAAGTCATTGTTGAGATAGTTTCATTGTTGTGGATAGTTTCATTGTTGTGGATAAAGGTCATTGTTGAGATAGTTGCATTGTTGTGGATAAAATAGTCATTGTTGTGGATAGCTTCATTGTTGTGGATAAAGTATCATTGTTGAGGATAATTTCATTGTTGTGAATAGTTTATTGTTGTGGATAAAATAGTCATTGTTGGGGATAGTTTCATTGTTGCGAATAAAAGAGTCATTGTTGAGATAGTTTCATTGTTGTGGATAAAATATTGATTGTCGAGATAGTTTCATTGTTATGAATAAAATATTCATTGTAGATATAGTTTATTGTTGTGGATAAAATAGTCATTGTTGAGATAGGTTCATTGTTGTGGATAAAATAGTCATTGTTGAGATAGTTTCATTGTTGTGGATAAAATAGTCATTTTTGAGATAGGTTCATTGTTGTGGATTAAATAGTCATTGTTGAGATAGGTTCATTGTTGTGGATTAAAAACTCATTGTTAAGAGTTTCATTGTTGTGGATAAAACAAACATTTTTGAGATAGTTTCATTGTTGTGGATAAAATAGTCATTTTTGAGATAGGTTCATTGATGTGGATAAAGTAGTCATTGTTGAAATAATTTCATTGTTGTGGATAAAATAGTCATTGTTGAGGATAGTTTAATTGTTGTGGATAAATTATAATTTTTGAGGTTGGGTTCATTGTTGTGGATAAAATAGTCATTGTTGAGGATAGTTTCATTGTTGTGGAAGTTTCATTGTTGTGGTTAGTTTCATTGTTGGGATAAAATTCATTGTTGAGATAATTTCATTGTTGTGGATAATTTCATTGTTGTGGATAGTTTCATTGTTATGAATAATTTCATTGTTGTGGAGAACATAGTCATTGTTGAAGATAGTTTCATTGTTGTGGATAAAATAGCCATTTTTGTGGATAAAATAGTCATTGTTGAGATAGTATCATTGTTTTGGGTAGAATAGTCATTGTTTATAGTTTTATTGTTGTGGATAAAATTGTCATTGTTGAGATAGTTTCATTGTTGTGGATAAAATATTCATTGTTAAAATAGTTTAATTGTTGTGGATAAAAATAGTCATTGTTGGGATAGTTTCATTGTTGTGGATAGTTCCATTGCTGTGGAAAAAATAGTCATTGTTGAGGATAGTTTAATCGTTGTAGATAAAATATATTTGTTGAGGATAGTTTCATTGTTCTGGATAAAATGGTCATTGTTGAGGATAATTTCATTGTAATGGATAGTTTCATTTTCGTGGATGAAATAGTCATTGTTGTGGATAAAATAGCCATTGTTGAGGATAGTTTCATTGTTGTGGATAAAATAGTTATTGTTGAGGATAGTTTCATTCTTGTGGTTAAAATAGTCATTGTTCAGATAGTTTCTTTGTTGTGGATAAAATAGTAATTGTTGAGGATAGTTTCATTGTTGTGGATGAAGTATCATTGTTGATGATAGCTTAATTGTTGTGGATAAAATAGTCATTGTTGAGGATAGTTTCATTGTTGTGGATAGTTTCATTGTTGTGGATAGAAGTCATTGTTGAGATAGTTTCATTGTTGTGGATAGTTTCATTGTTGTGGATAGAAGTCATTGTTGAGATAGTTTCATTGTTGTGGATAAAATAGTCATTGTTGTGGATAGCTTCATTGTTGTGGATAGTTTCATTGTTGTGGATAGAAGTCATTGTTGAGATAGTTTCATTGTTGTGGATAGTTTCATTGTTGTGGATAAAGGTCATTGTTGAGATAGTTGCATTGTTGTGGATAAAATAGTCATTGTTGTGGATAGCTTCATTGTTGTGGATAAAGTATCATTGTTGAGGATAATTTCATTGTTGTGAATAGTTTATTGTTGTGGATAAAATAGTCATTGTTGGGGATAGTTTCATTGTTGCGAATAAAAGAGTCATTGTTGAGATAGTTTCATTGTTGTGGATAAAATATTGATTGTCGAGATAGTTTCATTGTTATGAATAAAATATTCATTGTAGATATAGTTTATTGTTGTGGATAAAATAGTCATTGTTGAGATAGGTTCATTGTTGTGGATAAAATAGTCATTGTTGAGATAGTTTCATTGTTGTGGATAAAATAGTCATTTTTGAGATAGGTTCATTGTTGTGGATTAAATAATCATTGTTGAGATAGGTTCATTGTTGTGGATTAAAAACTCATTGTTAAGAGTTTCATTGTTGTGGATAAAACAAACATTTTTGAGATAGTTTCATTGTTGTGGATAAAATAGTCATTTTTGAGATAGGTTCATTGCTGTGGATAAAATAGTCATTGTTGAAATAATTTCATTGTTGTGGATAAAATAGTCATTGTTGAGGATAGTTTAATTGTTGTGGATAAATTATAATTTTTGAGGTTGGGTTCATTGTTGTGGATAAAATAGTCATTGTTGAGGATAGTTTCATTGTTGTGGAAGTTTCATTGTTGTGGTTAGTTTCATTGTTGGGATAAAACTCATTGTTGAGATAATTTCATTGTTGTGGATAATTTCATTGTTGTGGATAGTTTCATTGTTATGAATAATTTCATTGTTGTGGAGAACATAGTCATTGTTGAAGATAGTTTCATTGTTGTGGATAAAATAGCCATTTTTGTGGATAAAATAGTCATTGTTGAGATAGTATCATTGTTTTGGGTAGAATAGTCATTGTTTATAGTTTTATTGTTGTGGATAAAATTGTCATTGTTGAGATAGTTTCATTGTTGTGGATAAAATATTCATTGTTAAAATAGTTTAATTGTTGTGGATAAAAATAGTCATTGTTGGGATAGTTTCATTGTTGTGGATAGTTCCATTGCTGTGGAAAAAATAGTCATTGTTGAGGATAGTTTAATCGTTGTAGATAAAATATATTTGTTGAGGATAGTTTCATTGTTCTGGATAAAATGGTCATTGTTGAGGATAATTTCATTGTAATGGATAGTTTCATTTTCGTGGATGAAATAGTCATTGTTGTGGATAAAATAGCCATTGTTGAGGATAGTTTCATTGTTGTGGATAAAATAGTTATTGTTGAGGATAGTTTCATTCTTGTGGTTAAAATAGTCATTGTTCAGATAGTTTCTTTGTTGTGGATAAAATAGTCATTGTTGTGGATATAATAGTCATTGTTGTGGATAAAATACTCATTGTTCAAATAGTTTCATTGTTGTGGATAGTTTCATTGTTGTGGATAAAATAGTCATTGTTAAGGATAGTTACATTGTTGTGGATAAAATATCATTGTTGAGATAGTTTCATTGTTGTGGATAAAATAGTTATTGTTGTGGATATTTTCATTGTTGTGGATAGTTTCATTGTTGTGGATAAAGTATAATTGTTAAGGATTGTTTCATTGTTGTCGATAGTTTCATTGTTATGAATTATATAGTCATTATTGAGGATAGTTTCATTGTTGTGGATAAAATATTCATTGTTGTGGATAAAATAGTCATTATTGAGGATAGTTTCATTGTTGAGGATAGTTTCATTGTTGTGGATAAAATAGTCATTTGTTGAGGATAGTTTCATTGTTGTGGATGAAGTATCATTGTTGAGGATAGCTTAATTGTTGTAGATAAAATAGTCATTGTTGAGGATAGTATCATTGTTGTGGATCGTTTCATTGTTGTGGATAGAAGTCATTGTTGAGATAGTTTCATTGTTGTGGATAAAATAGTCATTGTTGTGGATAGCTTCATTGTTGTGGATAAAGTATCATTGTTGAGGATAATTTCATTGTTGTGAATAATTTATTGTTGTGGATAAAATAGTCATTGTTGGGGATAGTTTCATTGTTGCGGATAAAAGAGTCATTGTTGAGATAGTTTCATTGTTGTGGATAAAATATTGATTGTCAAGATAGTTTCATTGTTATGAATAAAATAGTCATTGTTGTTATAGTTTATTGTTGTGGATAAAATAGTCATTGTTGAGATAGTTTCATTGTTGTGGATTAAATAGTCATTGTTGAGATAGGTTCATTGTTGTGGATTAAATACTCATTGTTGAGAGTTTCTTTGTTGTGGAAAAAAGTCATTGTTGAGATAGTTTGGTTGTTGTGGATAAAACAAACATTTTTGAGATAGTTTCATTGCTGTGGATAAAATAGTCATTGTTGAAATCATTTCATTGTTGTGGATAAAATAGTCATTGTTGAGGATAGTTTAATTGTTGTGGATAAATTATAATTTTTGAGGTTGGTTTCATTGTTGTGGATAAAATAGTCATGGTTGAGGATAGTTTCATTGTTGTGGATAGTTTCATTGTTGGGATAAAAGTCATTGTTGAGATAGTTTCATTGTTGTGGATAGTTTCATTGTTGTGGATAGTTTCATTGTTGGGATAAAATTCATTGTTGAGATAGTTTCATTGTTGTGGATAGTTTCATTGTTGGGATAAAAGTCATTGTTGTGGATAGTTTCATTGTTGTGGATAAAATAGGCATTGTTGTGGATAGTTTCATTGTTGTGAATAGTTTCATTGTTGTGGAAAAAATAGTCAATGTTGAGTATAGTTTCATTGTTGTGGATAAAATAGTCATTGTTGAGATATTCTCATTGTTGTGGATAAAATAGTCATTGTTGATATAAGTTCATTGTTGTGGATAAAATTGTCATTGTTGAGATAGGTTTATTGTTGTGGATAAAATAGTCATTGTTGAGATATTTTCATTGTTATGAATAAAATAGTCATTGTTGATATAGTTTACTAGACGAATAACCCGGGCAACGCCTGGGTTTACCCGATTAAATGTTTTATTCAAACACTATTCGTTACAATTATAAATTGTCGCCGTGGATGTCACTCTTGTGAAACGTCCCGTTCCAAACTTTACAGTCAGATTAGTTACGATATAAATCTTCAAATCGAGCGAGCGTCTATAAATATTTCGATTTAGATCAAGTATTCTAATTATTAAGCGAACACACTATTATTAATAAAATTTTGAGAAGATTTCGATTTTAAACGTATTTATAACCTTGATAGAGGGCGCTGTTTGTGAGCTAAGTAGAATAATTTTAATATATAGTTTTAATATTTAATTTATATATAATTTAAAATAGCCTATCGTTTTCCTCGTATTTTTTTACCTATGTATGGAAATTTTGGTTTGAATTAGTGAACTACTGCGAATTTGTATACCGGACATACAAACCAACAAACAAACAAACAAACATACAAACATTCTTTTTTATATATATATAAGATATAATATAAATGAGTTTTAAAAATTGTAAAAAAAAAATGCATCGGCCGGGAATCGAACCCGGGCCGCCCGCGTGACAGGCGAGCATTCTACCACTGAGCCACCGATGCGTATACAAAATGGCCATATTTGGGTATTCATTCCATTCCGGATTACTCCGTGTAAAAAAAGTTCTTCAAATGAAAAAAAAATAGCCAAAAATACTAAGCAAATTGTGTCCAAAAATTTTCCTCAGGTTTATAAAAAGCGACATGCAAAATTTGGTACCAATAGGTTCAGTAGTTTTTGAGGTTATCGCGAAACAGACAGACAGAAATTGACTTTTATATATATAGAGATTAGTGTTTAGGTATTTGATTTAATTCATATAGTTGATATAATAGTATATATTTATATTATATTTTTTATAAATTAGTTTTAAAAATTGTAAAAAAAAAATGCATCGGCCGGGAATCGAACCCGGGCCGCCCGCGTGGCAGGCGAGCATTCTACCACTGAGCCACCGATGCGTATACAAAATGGCCATATTTGGGTATTCATTCCATTCCGGATTACTCCGCGTAAAAAAATAGTTCTTCAAATTAAAAAAAGAAATAGCCAAAAATAATAAGCAAAATGTAGCCAAAAATTTTCCTCAGGTTTATAAAAAGCGACATGCAAAATTTGGAACCAATTGGTTAAGTAGTTTTTGAGTTTATCGCGAAACAGACAGACAGACAGGAATTGACTTTTATATATATATAGATTGTTGTGGATAAAATAAACATTTTTGAGATAATTTCATTGTTGTGGATAAAATAGTCATTGTTGAGATAGTTTAATTGTTGTGGGTAAAATAGTCATTTTTGAGATAGTTTCATTGTTGTGGATAAAATAGTCATTGTCGAGATAGTTTCATTGTTGTGGATAAAATTATCATTTTTGAGGATAGTTTCATTGTTGTGGATAAAATATCATTGTTGAGGATAGTTACTTTGTTGTGGATAGAGCCTTTGGTGACAGTAGTAACTCATGCAATAATAAGTACACAATATTTTCCATAACCTCATGTACACAGTGCATTTAAAATAGCCATTCCAAGAGTCTATATAAGGAACACCAAAAGATATAAAATAACATTCGTTAACAAATAGATTCATCTTTTTCGTTATTTCTACTCCATGCAATTAGTTTGGAACAAGAGGATTGAAATATATGGATTAAATTGTTTATGATATTCAAAAAGATGTACATTGTTCAGCGGGCCCAGAGAGACTATGGTTATTCAAAGGGATGGAAAACCTAAATAAAGTATGCGAGTTTGTATAAAGATGCAGAGTGCTTTTGTGCCTTATCAAAAGTCAACCTAATGGTAATGAGTAACAAGAGGTGGTACTCGCCTATCCCAACCGCCATTTTAGGGCTGTTAAACCCGTTGAAACCCATCATACTAGGTAAAAGCGTTTCGCCACCTTCCATACAAGCCCAGAAAGGGCTAACTTCAGGGGTTGTTTAAGGTACACCTGGAATAAGGGGCGCTCATAGCAGACCACACATCGCAACCAAAGCGATGACTTAATGCTCTCAGCGGGCTCTCTGATCATGGCGAAGGCTTTTACAGCTTCCTCAAAGGGGAACACCAAGTAGATATATATGTGACAATATCGTTGCGAAATTTCTTGTTGTTCGATTTGAATGGTGAGGATTGGTTGAAACGCAGTCGTTTGAGTGGAAGTTGAAGCATACAGTTAGGAATAATCAGGACACGTGATGGGGTTTGAAAATAAAAGGCAACTGGGTTGGAGGAAAGAAAGCTTGAGAAGAGCGGAGCGATTTTGATTGTTAATTATCTGATCACATGGCGGTGATTGTACTTAGCTATGGGATGAGCAGAGGGAGAGAGGTCCAGAGCAGATGTCACCTCGTTGGGAGCGAAGGAGCAACTGTAGGTGTTGTTCCTATGAGAGCCAAATCACTACTGACTATTCTTGCTTTTCGATTTAACACCACGAGTTGTCTTCCTTCCCATTGGTCGAAGGATGGAACGTGCCCGTTTTTCTATTGGTTGACCTATTTAGGGGAGACTTTCTAATTGGTTCTGCGGCTTTCTTTGGTGGAAGATACCGCCGATCTTGTCAGGAAGTATTGGGTGTGCTCGACTCTTATTACTTCCGCGGTTATCAAATACGTCCGGTCCTGTCTGGAAATATTGGGCGTCTCTCTACTAATATAACTTCTGCGGATACCAGATACGTCCGGGCTTGCCAGGAAGTATTGACTGTACAAGTTATTTATACTTGTGCCCGCTTTTAGCCTGCTTCCTATGTCTTGTTGCTACTTTCTTTCCTCCAGTTACCTTATTCTTTATTAAATCTTTGAAAATCATACATTGTACATGCATAGTGGGTCGGGGGTGCATACAATTATATACAAATTATGACAGATGCGCCCCCTACATGTGAAGAATTCAAGAAGGGGTTAGCCTGAGAGAATTCTGTAAAGTAAAAAATAATTTTGTGGGAAAATTAGTTGTGGGTATTGAGAGTCTATATACAAACATTGGTGGCGATATAAGAAGTAAAATAGAATGGTGTTGATGATATAGGTTGAGTATTATTAATAGAAATCAAAAATTTTTTTAATTGTAAGAAATCAAAATGAATGCTATGGTACATAGTGGATTAAAAAGAAAAGAAAATGCGCCTAACTAATTTCTACTCGAAATTGGAAAAAAATCGAGGGAGTTCTATTAGGGCTTTTGAGAAATCAAAAATAATATAAAAATAAAAAGTTGGACGAAATCAAAGTAAATGCTTGGTTGCATGGTGAGGAAAAAAAATGCTTTGTTGCATGGTGAAAAAAGAAAAGTGCTTGTTGCATGGTAAAAAGAAATGCCTAATTATATTTTACTCGAAATTGGGAATGGAAACGAGGGAATTTTATTAGGGCTTTTGAGAAATCAAAATAATATAAAGTTGGAAGCAATCAAAGTGAATGCTTGATGCATGGTGAAAAAAAAAAGGAAAAATGCCTAACCATACTCTTGCTCGAAATTGGGAATGGAAATCGAGGGATTTTTATTAGGTCTTTTGAGAAATCAAAAAATAAAAATAAAAAGTTGGAAGAAATCAAAGTGAATGCTTGGTTGCATGGTGGGAAAAAAAATGTTTTGTTGCATGGTGGAAAAAATAAATAAATGTTTTGTTGCATGGTGGAAAAAAAGAAATAGGAAAAAAAAATAATGTTTTTGTAAATCAAAATAAAATATAATATCCAATTTTAAAAGAAAACCAATGAGTTCTCGTTGATTTGAAATTATGATAATATAAACTAATTGGTAAAAAAATGATAATTAATGATTAAAAGTGATAATAAGTTGAATAAATTGATAAATTGATTATATATTTAAATTTTAATTGAAAGAAAATGATGAAAATGATTAATATGAACAATAAGGTGTATTGTTTTGAACCCTTTTGTATCTACATGCCCTGATCTAAATGTTTTAATTGCTCAATTATGCCCTATAAATTTTTTAATTGCTCAATTATGCCCTATAAATTTTTTAATTGCTCAATTATGCCCTATAAATTTTTTGTCTTTGTGTGTGTTGTGAAAAATGTTAGAAGTCTGTAAAGTAATTGATTTGTTATAATAGGGATGGGAACTCATTTAGATGTGTGTCGTCTTGTGGGTGTGGAATTGGATTGTAAAAAATCGATATGTAGTTCGAATTGGGATCCAAGACTGGCGGTAGGGAGGAGTCTGTGGAGGGGAAAGCGGCGACCTAATTTTACGTGTTGGCCAGAAGAGGGGTCCGAAGTAATTGGATCCGGAAATGAGGCGTGCGGGGGAGCGGGGTCTCAAAATTCTCACTTCCTTCCGCTTATTTGTTTTTTGGGTGCGACTCGGATCTTGTTACTGGAGTGTGATTTCTCCGACATTGGTTGGTCATCTTTCAGTTACTTCTATCTCTTCGGAGTTTATTTAGATTTTCTGCAAAAATGTTTCCTAAAATTATGAGAAGTTTTATAAATGCTTGTCCAAAATTAAAAACTGCCTCTTGTAGTTCGAAAATTTTATGAGGGGCCATGATATAAATGGACAAATAACTAAGAAATAAAATTGGGATACATTTGTATGGTAGAACTAACAAACAAAGGATGAAAATCAGATGAAAGATAGGGTATTGCCCCATGTTCTTCCATATTTTTGTAAATGGGGACTCTGAAATATTTGTTTGAACCTTATTAATTGTAGAATTTAAATGATTGGTAGGTTCGCAGTTCTCTTGTTTGATCGTTAATGGTTTTATTAGCGATATGTCGGCGGTAATTGATTTAAGTTGAGATGTGTGATCGTTTCTCTGACGTGGGTGGTGTAATTTTGGCATTGTTTGTGTTGTGTGTACGCTGTGCTTTATGTACGAATTTTGTTTTGTTTTGGGGCCTGTGTCGGTATTTTTACGTGAAGGTTGGTCGGATTCATCGATTCTTCTAGCGAATCGGCAGGTGGGGCAGGTTTTTACCTGTTTTGCGATGTCTTGTGTCATGTTCTGCCAATAATATTGTGACGAGATGAGTCTCGTCATCTTGGAGATGTTTGGATGGTGGTGTTGTGTGTGTACGGACTTAAGAAGTCTGGCTGTAAGTGAACTTGGGACTATAGTTTTAAGTACTCCTTTTCGGGAGACGGTGCGCAGTTCATTGTGATCCATAGTCACGCGAGATTTTCCCGGTGGAGAAGACTTGGCTCTTTATGAGTGGCGCATCTAGAAAGCCACAAAATGGGATACGAGTTACAACGCCCGTTTCATATTGTTGTACTCCATTTATGCTACGGACCTCATATTCGTATCTTGACAGTCTTAACCTCCATCGAAACAATCTGCCTGACGGGGCTTTGATCTCTTTCAACCACTGCAATGCAGGATGGTCAGAAAGTATTGTAAACTTTCTGCCCATTAGACAGGCGCGGAAGTTATCCACACTTTCCACAATGGCTAGGCATTGTAGTTCCAAGTCTGAATAATTTCGCTCGTGACCACGCAGAGAGCGGCTGAAATGTTGAACTGGGTATGTCTTCCCATCAGGGTAGACTTGTTTAAGAATGCCTGCAATGCCGAATGTTGAGGTGTTACAGTGCACCTGGCATGGCAGACCTTCTTGGTAAAGGTATAATGTGGGGTGTGTGGTAAGGCTTTCTTTCAGGTTAGTGAACGCTTTCTGGCATTCGTCACTCCAGACCCACATGACATCCTTTTTTAGAAGGTTGACAAGTGGCGTCCGCAAGCGGGCGTGGTCCGGAATGAACTCTTTATAGGCGTTCACAGCTTTTAGGAAAGATCGCAATGTTTTTCGATTGTGTGGTTGTTTGGTGGCGTGAATTTTTTCTATGTTTTGTGTAGACGGGATGATTGTATTATTCTTAACGGTTGTGCATGCGCTTGTTTGTCGTTGTCGTCTGTTGGCGCGCGTGTTGCGTTTGTTGGTTGTTGTCGTCTTTTAGCGTGCGTGTATGTTGTGAGGTACATTTGCGTGATTATGGCGTGGCGACGTATGGTCATGTATGGATTTTGTGTGGTAAGTGGGTGAGCTGTGTCGGTGTACGGACACTTTTTTGGGCATTATTGGAATTGTAGGTTGAAGTCGTGGTGGCTTTATATGTTGTGGGCATGAAAAGTTGCGTGGTGTGAGATTAGAATGGTGGCATGTAAATATTTGGGGTTTGGGCAATGAATGCAGGCAAGGGTTTCCATGTGTGAAAGCTTTGTGTGCTGTACGAGCCCTTTGGGACAGGTTTTGGTCTAGCCCGTGCTTGCATTCATTTGGTACATGTTTAGATACATGGTTAAAGGGGTAGGTAGGGTTAGATAAGAGTTCAAAGTCAATTATTGACGCCATAGGGGGGGTGCCTACCTTAGTCTCGAAAGGGCTGCTCGGCTGGGACGTCTTGGCTTGAGTTGGTTGGCTTGGGGCTCGGGACTGCTCGATGTTGGCATTCGCTGTGCCAATGCCTCGCGCCGCAGAACTTGCAGTTGGACGGCGGAAGAGGTGCATTCCATGCACCTGGGCGTCGGGGTGTGCTGTGATACGGACCCGACATTGTGGGTGGTTGATCTTCTCTGAGTCGCGTTGTCGGTACACTGGGCCCGTGGATCCGCTGTACCAGTCGGAACCACTCTCCTAGGTTCTCGGGAGGCACTACGCGGACTAGGCGCTGGTCGTTGAATGGCAGTCCTTCTGTCAGCGTCTCGAGAATCACCTCCTGTGGAAGTCCTAGTTGCAATCCCATGGCGGTTTTCTCCCGGTAGTAGGTCTCTAGGTTGGCTTGCCCAGTAAGCTTCATGGCGAAATATTTCGCAAAGGATGCTTCGCTTGACTCAGGATAGAGATCTAGGAGGATTTGCCTCACCTGGAAATAGCTCCGGTCGGCCATCCGAAGTTTCCTGAAGAGCTCCAGGGGTTGTCGCACCAGATAGTTTGGCAGGCGGAGTAATTTCTCTTGTTCTCCCATGGAGGCGCCTTCCATTTTTCGGTCGAACGTCTGGAAAAACTGGATCGCGTTGTACGTGCCATCGAAAGGCGGGATTGTCGCCTCAGCTCCTTCAGAAATCTTTACTCGGGTCAGGAGCGCCGATAGCTGGGTGACGGCGTCCGCTAGGGGCGCAGTTGTCTCGCGGCCGGTCATTTCCTGCCTTTCTCCTGCCTGTTCGTTCTCTCTCAATTGGCTGCCGTCTTCTCCTCTTTCTTTCGTAGGGTTGTCCGTTTTTACGCCTATGGTATCCTGATTAAACTCCATAATATCTTTATCCTGTCGACTTAACCGTTCTGTGACAATATCGTTGCGAAATTTCTTGTTGTTCGATTTGAATGGTGAGGATTGGTTGAAACGCAGTCGTTTGAGTGGAAGTTGAAGCACACAGTTAGGAATAATCAGGACACGTGATGGGGTTTGAAAATAAAAGGCAACTGGGTTGGAGGAAAGAAAGCTTGAGAAGAGCGGAGCGATTTTGATTGTTAATTATCTGATCACATGGCGGTGATTGTACTTAGCTATGGGATGAGCAGAGGGAGAGAGGTCCAGAGCAGATGTCACCTCGTTGGGAGCGAAGGAGCAACTGTAGGTGTTGTTCCTATGAGAGCCAAATCACTACTGACTATTCTTGCTTTTCGATTTAACACCACGAGTTGTCTTCCTTCCCATTGGTCGAAGGATGGAACGTGCCCGTTTTTCTATTGGTTGACCTATTTAGGGGAGACTTTCTAATTGGTTCTGCGGCTTTCTTTGGTGGAAGATACCGCCGATCTTGTCAGGAAGTATTGGGTGTGCTCGACTCTTATTACTTCCGCGGTTATCAAATACGTCCGGTCCTGTCCGGAAATATTGGGCGTCTCTCTACTAATATAACTTCTGCGGATACCAGATACCTCCGGGCTTGCCAGGAAGTATTGACTGTACAAGTTATTTATACTTGTGCCCGCTTTTAGCCTGCTTCCTATGTCTTGTTGCTACTTTCTTTCCTCCAGTTACCTTATTCTTTATTAAATCTTTGAAAATCATACATTGTACATGCATAGTGGGTCGGGGGTGCATACAATTATATACAAATTATGACATATACATATAAACATACATGTTTTGCTCGTTTTCTTTTTTCGCTGACATCATCTCGCCTTTCCTTTCCTCTTTGGTGGCTCATTAGTTACGGAAATTAAAACTCTTACAGAATAAAGGACGCACCTTAAAGAAGATATCAAAACTAGACGCCATCTATTGACGGTCGACGCAAACTAGGGGTCTCTGGTCTGTGACAAAGCCGAAACACCGGCTTTTAGAAAATTAGAGAGCTACATCCTAGAGACCCTTGTTGGATGCCAGAGTGCAACTGCTATTTGAACCCTCGTGAAAATCTTCCGCGATACGAAAGAATACTGACTAATGGGACCAGGACCTGAGTTTGCGTCCTTGGGTGCAGGTAAAAGTAATGGAGGCACACAGCGTTAGCCAAAGCCTCTAAAAGGGTCCCGCGCTGGCTCCTATTCTCATGTTTGAGACTTTCGTCGGCGTTTATGGGATGTACTAGACATAAATAGAACTATTCTATCGCAGCTCGGCAAATATTCGACCGAGCCCAGAGAGGAAGTTCGAAAGTTTAGCCAGTTCAAGAATTAGAAACTCCCGAGACGCGCGAGGGTCGGCTGATAAAATTCCCTGGAACCGGGCCATTAATGTTAGCGTCCGAGTCCATCCACACATTCCTGGGTGTTCTAGCGCGTATCAGTTATCACAAGATGAGTTTATCAATAAAGAGTCATAGTCGAAAACCTGTTATGGTCGTTTAAGAGGGTGTTTTTTTCTTATCCTTTTATACTTCTTTGAAAAATAGCGCGGCAAGAAGCCTCTTAAGGTCGTATTCATTTTAAAAATATATATATAAATATATAAAAGGGTTCGCCAAAAAGGAATTTTGTTTTTAATAAAAATGAATAAAAGTATATTAAAAATAAAATTTAAAAAAAAAGTGTCAAACGCGGGATTTGAACCCAGGTCTTGGCTGTTGAAAATCAATATACACTCGCTTTCACATTAAAGAGGTTCCTTAAGCGACATGATGGTTAAATTCGGGGTCATTTTATATATTTTTGAATTTATATTTTAAAAATATAAAATATATATATAAAATTATATGAAATTATAAAAAAAAATGTTAAAGGGACCCGCGCGGGATTTGAACCCAGGTCTGAGTTTGAAAATCAATATACACTCGCCTTCACATTAAAAAATATCTTTAGGTCAACTGTTGGTTAAAATCAAGGCCATTTTATATTTTTTTAATATATGCAATATAATTCCCACACTACTTGTAAATAGTCACCACATTTTTATTTTAATATCCATATATTTCAATATCTATAATCAAAGAGTAAATAGCCAATGCTTGTATATAATATTTTGACCAACGACCCGAGGGGTAAGAGGGAGAAGAGGAGAACAAAGGAGTTGGAAAATAAACAAAGAGAAGATGGCTGCGTTTCTTTTTGTCGCGTCTATTATTTCTTATATACAAATTTAGAGTTTTAAATTTATAATTATTCAAAGACTTACCTTAATACGACAGTATTTAACCGACAAGATATAATAACCGGTACGTTTTTTCTTTTTTTTTTAATTTATTTGATTTAGCCTTTAGCCTACACCCATTCGCCACAAAAATGCCAAAAAGGAAGTCAGATACCGACACTCATTTTTCTGACAGAAACGATAATATGGAATTTAAATTGATGAAAGAACAAATTAATTTACTGACACAAATTATACAACAACAGACGATCTCAAATAAAAATTATATAAGTAAATTCTCTGGCCTCAATCAAGATATAAATATTTTCTTTCGTAACATTGAGGATGCAACGAACGATGAACGAGACAGAAAAAACTTAGTTATTCTAAATTTAGAAAAAGAAGCTAAAAATATATTTTATCGATTGGGCTTAGAACAAGAGACTTATTTAAATATCAAACAGAAACAGATTTGGCTTATGTAAATGATGCATACAATGTGATAAATCCAGATAGGAAATATAATATAAACCAACACCTTCATATTGTTAATACACAAATCTTAGATAATCACTGTGCACCTTCAGGAAGTAATCCACTCTATGTTAATTATTTACAACAGACACTTTCCACTCAATCAAGCATTCCAGGGGAAAATAAGTTAACCAGTGATTTAATTGATAAGTATCATAAGATAAACAACTTATTAGACCTTAAGTTAATTAGGTTATTGAAAGAATTTGCTGAAATATTTTCTACAGACCCATTTAAAGTTCCTACCCTACATATCCAACCTGTACAGATTAAACCAAATACAGATAGAGTAATCAGGTTGCGACCGTATAGAATTCCATTTACATATAGGAAAGAAATAGATATACAAATCAATGAGATGTTAAAAAATAATATAATAGAACCGGCCATAGGTGAATATGCTTCACCCATTACTCTAGTAAAAAAGAAAAATGGAACATTTAGAATGTGTGTGGATTTTCGAAAATTAAATGAACACATTCCAGTTGATCTCCAACCTATACCATTAATAGAATCAGTGATAGAAAAACTGTCGAAAGCTAAGTATTTTTCCAGCCTTGATTTGAGCAACGCTTATTGGACAGTTCCTATCCATCCGGATTCTCGGCCTTATTTAGCCTTCACCACCCACGCAGGAGTGTACATGTTTAAAAGATTACCTTTCGGGCTACGAAGCTCACCATAGATCTTCGAGAGAGCTATTGGACAAATATTTAGAAAATATAACTTCCAATTTCTAGAACACTACTATGATGATTTTATAATTTTTTCTGATAGTTTTGAAGAACACTTAGAACATCTTCGTTTATTCTTCCAACTATGCAGGGCAGAAAATATCCGCCTCAACCTTAACAAATGCCAATTATGTAAGACCTCCATTAGCTTCCTAGGATACGAAATCACACAGGGCACTTATAAACCTCACCTAACTAACACTCAGGTAATAGGAACCATCCAACCTCCGACTAATGTTAAAACTTTACAGTCATTTTTAGGTGTCGTAAATGTATATCATAAATTCATTCCCCATTATGCACAGCTTAGATCGCCTTTAAATATACTTCTAAAAAAGAATATTCCTTTTAAGTGGACTCTTGAATGTCAGAAGGCATTTGAAGATTTGAAAAGCAGCCAAACTGCATCACCAGTTTTACATATCTTCAAAGAATATTTACCCTGCTTCTTATATTGTGACGCGAGTACATTAGGGATATCCGGAATTCTAAAGCAAAAGGATGAAAATGGAGAAGAACATCCTGTACAATATTTCTCTCGCTCTCTACGCAAGTATGAACAGAACTACTCCTTCTCGGAGCTGGAGTGTTTAGCTATCATTGAGTCTATCGAATACTTCAGGGTGTACCTGCTTGGTAGACATTTCACCATTTATTCTGATCACCAAGCTCTGGTCTATTTGAAAAATATTAAAAATCCGTCAGGTAGGTTATTTCGATGGTCCTTGAGACTCAGCCCATACACTTATGACATACACTATCTGAAAGGTAAAAATCAACTCAAAGCAGACTTACTATCAAGACAACCATTTTGCGGATTTCTAGAGGCTCAACAATTGGAGGAACACCAGCATCGTGTACCTGAGAAATGTCAATCACTCATCAATACTGATGGACTTGCGATTATTACTAAAAAGAGCGTACCCGGAGTAGTCGTACCTGATACACTAAGAAATAAGTTACTCCAGAAAGCACACGAATGGTATAACCATCCAGGAATCACACAACTCACTAGGTTAATCACTAGTCAGTATTATTGGGATGGTATGACCAAAGATATAAATAACTATGTCCGTAAATGCAAAATTTGCCAAATAGTAAAACCTCCGAAAGGACCCACATATGGAGAAATGGGTACCTTACCACTCGCGAAGGAACCTTATGAACTTATGTCAATGGACACAGTAGCCGGATTTAATAAGTATGGTGGTAACCGAGCTTATTTACATGTAATATGTGATCACATGAGTCGATACTGTTGGACTTTTCCTAGTAAATCTACCTCTACCCTGACCTATATTCAAACCCTAAAAAAGATATTTCAGGAAGGTATTCCTAAACACCTACTGACAGACCGAGCTCCTGCATTTACATCCGCTCAATTTAGAAGGTTTTTAATCTCACAAGGTTTAAAACCCTTGTGTACCACAGCAAATCACCCACAGTCAAATGGTCTGAGCGAGAGATTGAATGCAACCATAACAGGGAACCTAAAGATACTCCATTTAGAACACCCCAAACAGACATGGACCAAACAGATAGAAAGGGTCACCAGAATCTACAATCTAACTCCACATACAGTGACGGGATTTCCTCCCATCTATTTATTAAAAGGGATAGTCCCTAACAATTTAAACAGCCATGTTCAGACATTTCCCGAACTCTCAGAAGCAATAAGAATAGCATTACAAAAGACTCAAGCAAGGCATAAGGCCGAAAAACTAATGTACGATCAAAAACATAAAAATATTGATTTTGTACCAAGGGATCTAGTATTGGTGAAAGTTTATAGACATCCGAATACTCCAAAGTTGGAACCTAACTATACAGGCCCATATGAGATCTTGGAAATACTATCACCTCCGGGATTTTAGGGTAAATAGATTTGGTCGTATTGGACAGCTTGATGAATTTGTAGACAAAAAAGAAAAGTATAAAAATTTTGATCAATTTTGTAAATACATATACAACTTTCTTTTGAATTGGAAAAAAGAGAAGGAATCTTAGAAGAAAAAAGAAGAACTGCGATGCTTGCTCTGTATGTTATGCTTTGTTGTTTGTTTTTCTCTTTGGACAATTTTCTTTAGTTAATTTATGTAAAATAATGAATTGAACAGGATTGTATATAGCCGAATTGCTGTAATGCAGTGAAAGGTATTGACGCAAATATCCCCGAGTTTGGGATATCGCGTTTCATGATGTAAATAAAGTATTGTATTATATTGTATCACCTCAGGTAGTGCGCATTAATAGACCAAATCAAGGTCATATATCATTTGAGTTTATAGCTTGATTAAAATTATCATATCGCATCATATAGTCCAACATTACAATTATATACAAATTTATATATTCCACTATTCTAACGGTCCATTTTATCAAGAACATTTTATAAGAGATATGTAGGTTTGTTTGTATGGGTAGAGGCAAGATATAAAACAATAAAGGAAGAAGGTATATACAAGATGCTAAATGAGTATAAAGAATCCAAAATATTATTGTGGTAATTAAAAACAATGGAAAATTTTTAATTCTAAATATAACAGTTTTATACAAAAATGTACACAGTGTGATAACATTATTTATTAACGAGTCTTTATTTAAATAATGTGAAAATTCTTTGGTCGCCAAGGTTGTTGGTATAAAGACATCGGCATTTGGATTAAGTTTACTGTGTAATTTTTCTTTGGTAGTACCCAAATTACTTTCCACCATATTATCGAATGGATTGATTTTAGGGTCTAAGACCAAAGTACTGGATTTAGTGGGCTTTACTATTGATGAAAAAGTTGGTTTGGATGTAATTGGAAAATCAGGCTTATAAAATTTTTCATCCGTGAAAATACTATTGTCCAAATGGTTAAACGGTTGAAACCATTTCCTTGGTCTGGAGGAACCCGGATCACTCAAGATATCTGTAGTGAAGTGCCTATAAGGAAATAGAAAATAGTTTTGTCTAGGAGGAGAGTCGGGAAGGTCCGTAGGAGGTGTGATATGGGGAATATTTTCTACATATCTACGAAGTTTTTCTATATTTATAATTTCTGTCTGTAACTGCAAAGGTCTTTAATTACTTTAAAATGTGAACATAAAAACACTTAATGCGTGTGTGGGTTTAAATAGCCTATAAATATCTTTAGCCACCTTACAATATGCAGAGGCTAGCGCTTATCGTTAGTCGGGTATAACAACCCCCGCATACCTCCGTTCGTTTTGTCTGGTGTAGGACAGACAAGATGTAAAGGCCTACAGATTTAGGACAATAGTAATAAGTTAATTTACGTATAGCAATATGATAGAACAACTGTAGGATTAGTATAAGCGTTTTTATAAGATAAACTATCGAGGGTTGAAGAAAAAAGAAAATTTTGGATTTTTAAACACATCATCCTCTAAGATATGGCAAAACCCCATCGGTTAGTTTCGAAAATCGATGTTCGGTAAAACCTATCCTAAGATGAGCACTTCAAAATGTTAGTTCGAATTAGAGATCATCCTTTAAAAAAAAATAAAAAAAGAGAAGAAAATTTTGGCTGTAGTGCTTTGACCTATGTACTTCCATTGAGTGAGTAGTAAACTCAATGTACGAGTATATCATAGGAAAAAGTACACAGACAACGTTATCCAGACTTCCAGGTTGGAACATAGGTCTAGCCAACTTGTAGCCAACGATAGGAAGAATAGGGATCGTAGGATGAAGAAAGATATGAACATTTTCAAAGTGAGCAATCGTGGCCGAGAGATCTACCATCCGTAGTCTTAGCTTTTTAACCCCGCACTGTACGAATCCTATCGACTTATTAGAGAATAAAGATGTAATAAATAACAGTTTAAAATATCAGTAGTATATCATAACCTCGTTAGGATATTTTCAATTCAGAGAAAATTAAAAATGTTATCTAGACTGTGCAGCTACGAATTTCATCTTGCGCACACCCCACAGGTTCACTGCAATATAATTCCCACACTACTTGTAAATAGTCAACACATTTTTATTTTATTATCCATATATTTTAATATCCATATATTTTAATATCTATAATCAAAGAGTAAATAGCCAATGCTTGTATATATTTTTTTTACCAACGACCCGAGGGGTAAGAGGGAGAAGAGAAGAACAAAGGAGTTGGAAAATAAACAAAGAGAAAATGGCTGCTGTTGTATAGTTATTATTTAATTAAACATTACTCACCAGATGAAATTATTATTACTAATTGTTTATTACACTTTATATTTATATTTTTACATTAACACGTTGTTTACATTATACATCGTATGTTATTGTTTATGATGATGATCTATTATATATTTTAAAACACAGAATACTACATTCCCTCCTTCCTTTAGATGAAAGGAATCATGTCTTTATATCTTGATGATGGCTTGACGACTATTCCACTCCTGGTGATCACGGGTTCCTTGGTAGTCGGCAAGGGTGGAGAAACCTCTGGTGGCAACTGGTGAAGAGCCTCGGCATCAAGTCTATCTGAAACAACTGGGTTAAATGTAGACCCTGTTCTACTTGAACTTGGTCGGTTTAAAGAAGTGTCCTTGTCTTGGTTTGAGGAATTATCATCTGGTATTTGTACATCAGAAGAGTTGAGGTGTTCAATTCTTGTCGAATCTGAACTAAGATTTTCCTGGCTCTCTTCTGGAATCAAGTCAGAAATGCCTTGATTGGTCTCTTGAGTAGGAACATGTTTCAAATGTTTAGCATTTCTATGAATTATTTTCCCATTTTTAGTGTTGACTAATTTAAAAGAATTTATTGAAGTGTTTTCAAGAATGACATGATGTTCTGATCTGAAATTTGAATCAAGTTTTCCATTATTTGGATTTGCCACATAAACTAAATTTCCAATTTCAAAATTATGAGGACTAGCTTTCCGAATTATATCATTATATGTTTTCATTTTTTCTTTGTAGACCATATTGAATTCTTTGATGTTGGATTCATCTTCTTCTGCATCATTAACAAGTGAGCTTAATTTAGTTTTGATTTCTCTTGAAAATAATAGGAATGCTGGAGTCTTTCCTGTAGATCTGTTTGGAGTAGTTCGGTAAGACATTAAAATTCTGGTTAAATCTTCTTTCCAATCTTTCCCTTCTTCAGAACTTGAATTAAATTGTTTCTTTAGAAATCTATGGAATCTTTCTATCTTCCCATTACTTTTTGGGTAATAGGGTGAGGCTTTGATGTGCCTGATTCCACATTCTTTTAAAAATCTTTCCATTGATGTACTTACAAACTGTAAGCCATTATCTGTTACAACTTCATGTGGATAACCATGTCTTGCAAAAATCTCCATCAATTTTTTAATAATTGTCTTGCTGGAAATGTCTTCTATTATCATTGCTTCAGGATATGAAGAATAGTAGTCGATCACTGTTAAAACATAATGATGGCCAATTGGACCAACTATGTCAATTCCAAGTTTCATCCAAGGTTTTGATGGTAACGGAACTATTTGCAATGGTTGATCATTTATCAATGGTTGATTCCTTACACAAATTGGACAGTTTCTAATCAAATTTTCAATGTCAAAGTCCATGTTTATCCAAAAATATTTTTCTCTTAACAGTTGTTTGGTTCTTGTCATTCCTTGATGTGTTTCATGTGCAATTCTCAAAACTCTCTTTATTAGTTTTGAAGGTAGCAAAATTCTACTTCCTTTTAAGATAAGATTATCAAAAATTGAGAGTTCATCTTTAAACTTATAAAAACATTTGAATTCTTCATTCAAAGGATATGGCCAAACTCCCTTTTGAACCATATCTTTCAGTTTTTTAAACAAAGGATCTTGCTCTGTACAAACTTTTATCTCTTTCAAAGACAGTGCTTGAAGCTCTTCAGAAGTGATGGATAAGACTTTATGACTATAGCCTTTTATAGTTCCAAGTCCATGGAAAAGATGTTCATGTTCTTGAACAAGAGTTTCTATATTAGTAGACATTGATTCATTTACATGATTTACCCTTTTAATTATACCTAGTTCAAAACTAGCCTTGCCTCCCAACAAAGATTCAACTTTTTTATTAATCACATAAATTTCTTCTGAAACTGAATTTTCTTTCCAAGAAATCACAGCATTGAAATAACCATAACATGGAAGAGGTCTATCTTGACCATAGGCAAAAAAGGTTCGGGTGGTGTCATGTAATTTTGGCATAATTTTATGGCCATATAATTCAAGCATCTTATTATAGCTTATGAAAGTTCTATCACTCCCTGTATCAATTATCATATTTATTTTACTACCATCTATTTGCACTTTTTCTTTATTTTCAGCACCTGTATAGTAGGTATATTCATCTGAACTTTCACCTACTTCAGTCTTATTTTCTTCTTGTATGGTCTTAACTTTAGTTTGATTGAAACTTTTGTGGTTTCTATTATTATTTTGATTTGGGCGGTTCCTGCAAGCTCTAAAAAGATGTCCTAATTTATTGCAATATGAACAAGTCATTTTTTTAGCACCACATTCTTGTGCTGAATGTGTATCTAATCCACAGCGATAACATTTAGGCTTTGAGGCACCTGAAAATGATGGGGTACCTTGATTAGTGAATCTACCTTTGTAGAAATTATTAGCATTATAGTGCTTTTTAGGTTTATTTTGAACTATATTTAGTGTTTGATCATTTTGAGGTTCAAGAAGTCTAATTTCTTTTCTAGAAATTTCTAACATTCTAGCAATATCAATGGTTTTTGACAGTGTCAAATTTTCTTGTTGCAACAATTTTTCTTTAAGTTTTTTGTTGTTACATTTTTCAATTATTTGGTCTCTTATCATATCAGCTTCTAAATTCCCAAATTCACAAGATTTAGAAAGCTCTCTTAAAGAAATTAGGTAGTTGTCGATCGATTCATCATCTTTCTGGACTCTTTGTCTAAATTTAAATCTCTCAGTGACCACATTTTTATGAGGTGTGAAATATTTATCTAAAGCCATTTTAGTTTGTTCATAATTTTCCTTTTCATCTGGCAAGTTGAAAAATATACGTTGTACATTTGGCCCTAAACAATGCAATAGAGTTGCTCTTTTAATTTCATCCGATTTTTTTGAAATTCCAGATGCTATTTCAAAAATGGCATAGGATTCCATCCATTGCTTATATTCCGCAAATAAATTGTTTGCATTTATATTCATGGGTAACGGTGGCGTCAGGTTGGCTGCCATACTTGTTTTTTTTTTTTTTTTTTAGGGCTACAGTTATATTTTCAAAATTCTCGTCGCCAATTTATGTTGTATAGTTCTTATTTAATTAAACATTACTCACCAGATGAAATTATTATTACTAATTGTTTATTACACTTTATATTTATATTTTTACATTAACACGTTGTTTACATTATACATCTTATGTTATTGTTTATGATGATGATCTATTATATATTTTAAAACACAGAATACTACAGCTGCGTTTCTTTTTGTCGCGTCTATTATTTCTGTTACACAGACTTTGACTTTAATCATCATAGATGCTGACGTCACTACGATGACGTAACTTCCAACTTCTACCCTTCAACCTTACTGTTATTGTTTACCGCTAACTTGTCTTAACAATATATGTAATGGAACAAGTCGTTCCTTAAATAAATATATATTTGTTTATATCTAAAGGGATGTCCTCGTAACTACAACATAAGTGAGTACAAAAACAACTAGAAATCCTTAAGAATAAACATCGTATTTTGCTAAGCCTATATCAATTTGGTAGCAGAGCGTGGTTTGGGCGCGCGAATTGGACTAACCGCCAATTGATCCATTTAAATCATAAAGAAAATAAATAATTGACTAACCGCCAATTTAGAAAATAAATATTGAATGAAAAATGGATACACATAACTTAGCAAAAATCGAACAGTTAACAGAAAATAACTATACAACGTGGTCCATGAAAATGGAAGCAATTCTAGATTCAAAAGATCTCTTCGAGGACGTAATTGTTAATGACGAGCCAGACTTTACAGATAATAAACTAGAATATGATATTTGGAAGAAAAAGAATCGGGAAGCATACAGCCTAATAATATTGTCACTTTCGGATGACTTAACAATCATCTTTCGAGGCGATAAAAGAGCCAAAAGAATTTGGTACGACATAAAGAAAAGGTTTGAAGGATCTCTAGAAAATAAAAGGATAGACCTAATGTTGGATCTAGCCAGACTAAAATTGAACCCAAATGAAAATGTCAACATGTATATTGTACGAGCACAGAAACTGGCACAAGAGATCACCCAGCTAGGAAAGACTGTAACAGAAAGAGAACTTGTACGATACATTGTTGAAGGACTCACACCTAACTTTGACACGATCACAGCAGCACTGTCAATAAACAGAGAAATCTCCTTACCAGACTTGAGACAAACTCTACTGGATTTCGAGAAGAAAAGACAGGACAGAAGCAAAAATCCTGAAAATGCTTTCAGATCATCAGGCAACCAATTCAAAGAAAAATCATGCTTCATTTGCAAAAGAAAAGGACATTTCAAGAAAGACTGTTGGTTCAACCCTGACAACAAAGGAAATCAAAAGAATACAACAAACAAAAATAACATGGCCAGTACAAGGAACTACCATAAAGGACCAAAACAAAACAAAGACACAGCCAGGTCAGCAATCCAAGAACGAACGGAGGAACCATCCCAACGAAGAGACTCCACTTCAGAATACGCACTACATGCAAGCACAAGGGAGGAACGCCCGACGACTCAGGACGTGTGGATAATTGATTCTGCGTGCACAAGCCACATGACTTCCCATGGTGATTGGATCGAGCACAAGACGGAGGATAGAAGAAGCATACAAGTGGCGGAAGAAGGGAGACACATCGAATCTGCCTCATCAGGATTAATCCAAGCTACTGTACAAGGTAAGGACAAACTTAACAACGCTGTAACCCTGCATAATGTCCTCCATGTACCACACCTGAAAGGAAATCTAATGTCCATTCCAAGCGTAGTAAGAAGAGGGAACTCTGTTCTTTTGAACTCTGAAGGAGCATACATATACTCTTCTGATGACAAGCTAATAGGAACAGGCAACTTTGATGGTAACATGTACACATTGAACCTATCACGTTTATCTGAAGCAACTCATGTCCCAAACGAACATTGCTTGATTTCAAAGGACAATTCTAGGACTGCATGGCACAGAAGGTTAGGGCATCCTAGTGACAACAAATTAGACCTGATTTTGAAGAACAATCTTTTAAAAGGCTTGAACTCTATAAATGGTACCCTTGATCAATGTGATGCTTGCTCATTGGGAAAAATGACCAAAGTACCCTATGTTCACACAGATGGCAATCAGGAAAGCTACCCCTTTGAAGCCATTTATGTCGATCTCTGTGGTCCAATGAGAATAAACTCCTTGGGCGGAAGTAAATATTTCTTGACCATCGTAGATGGATTTTCTAGGAGAATATTTGTAGAATTTCTCAAAGATAAACTCTCGGCAGCAGAAGTTTTGAAGAAGTTTATTGTAAAGAGAGAAAACGAGCTAAACTCAAAACTAAAACGACTTAGAACAGATAACGGAACAGAATTTATCAATAAAAACCTTGAAACCTTCATAGAATCCAAAGGAATTAAACATGAACTAACTACACCGTACACCCCAAGAAGCAATGGGAGAGTTGAAAGAGCTAACAGAACACTATTAGACAAAGGCCGAACACTTCTGGCAGACTCCCAATTACCCCTACACTTCTGGGCAGAAGCTGTGAATACAGCTGCATATCTGTACAATCTAACTCCCACAACCAATGACCCAGACACTACCCCTATGGAAAAATGGAAAGGTAAAAAGCCATCCGTCTCTCACATCATGAGATTTGGTTGTGAAGTCTTCTATAAACTCGAGAATCATCAAAGACACAAACTAGAAGCTAAATCTAAGAGAGGAATATTTGTAGGCTATTCAAGATGCAGAAGAGCTTATCGAGTATTTGATATCACAGCGAGAGTCATTCTTGAAACCGCAGACATTCACTTCAGAGAGAACAATAATGTCATCTCGGAAGAAAAACAAAGTGATAATAATACGGACACTGACACATATTTCTTCATTCAGGAGGATGAACAACTGGACAATCATGTTCTATCAGATGTAGATATTGAAGAGCCAGCACCAGATACCATGATCAACAGACAGACAGAGTCAAGTGGATCAGACAGACCACAAAGAACTCGAACAATACCTAAAAGATTCGATGACTACGTTCTGGCTACTACAAATGAAACCATTCCGAAAGACTATGATGAAGCCATCGCATGCGAAGACAAGAAACATTGGGAAAACTCAATGCTTGAGGAAATACAGAACATGTACTCGCATCAAGTATGGGAACTGGTACCTAGACCTGTAAACGCTAAAGTTGTCAAAAGTAAATGGGTGTTCAAAATATCTAAAGACCAAGAAAACGAAAACAAAACTTACAAAGCTAGACTTGTTGCAATGGGATACAACCAAATCCCAGGAAGAGATTACAACGAAAGTTTCAGCCCTGTAATTAAAAATGCCACCCTCAGGACTATTTTGTCAATGGCAGCAACAAAAGATTCAGTCATTAAACTATTTGATGTGAAAGCAGCCTATCTAAATGGAAACATTGAAAACACAATATTCATGGAACAACCTGCTGGATTTGTCCAAGACAGAAACAAAGTTTGCAAACTCAACAAAAGTATTTACGGTCTACCTCAATCCGGAAGATCGTGGTATGAGAGATTCAGTCAAGTACTTCATGACTGTGGACTGGAAAAACTTAAATCTGATCCTTGCCTATTTAAATGGAAGAATGAAGACAAATACTTCTATGTAGGGATATATGTTGATGACTTTATCACTGTCTCAGATTCTGAAGATACCTCAAACAGATTCATCAATAAATTGAGACATCACCTGGAAATAAAGGATGTAACATGTAAAGGCATGTTTTTGGGAATCAAGATCATACAAGACAAGGAGGGAATTTCGCTACAGCAAAGCCACTATGTACAACAAATATTGCAGAAATATGGAATGGAAACTTGTAAGGAAGTTCCAACACCAGGTTCCAAAGAAATCAATTTGGACAATCATATTGAAGATGACAATTGTGATCAGCACACTTACCAAGAAGCCCTTGGAATGCTAATGTTTCTAGCTGTTAACACCAGACCCGTCATTGCTTACATCACTAGCAAACTTTCACAGTACTCCAGACAACCAAAACAGATGCACTGGACAGCAATCAAAAGAGTTATGAGATACCTACGAGGAACAATTGACCTAGGAGTGAAATTTGAAAGAGGGAAGACTGGAATCCTGAAGTCCTACGCCGATGCCAGCTGGTCGACCACTCATGACGGAAAATCCTACGGCGGATATGTATTGAAGCTCGGCGAAGCAACTATAGACTGGAAAAGTAGTAAACAACCACTCGTCGCCCTCTCCACAATGGAAGCGGAAATGATAGCTGCTTGTGAAAGCTGCTGTCAAATCAAGTGGATAATAAACCTGTTACGAGAGCTGGAAGAATGGAATTTCATGGAAAAACCAACTGCGATCTATACAGACAGTCAGTCATTGATCAACTGGATCTCCAGCCCTAAACAAAGCAGTCGCTGTAGACATATCAACAGAAAGTACCACTTCTTGAGAGACTGTTATGAATCCAGAGACATCTGCCTTCTGTACAAGCCATCTCAGGACCTGGAGGCGGATATCTTCACAAAGGACCTATCCCGAGACCAGATGAAGAAACACCTGGAGAGCCTCAGCATCGTGGGAATAAAGCCAAAGTAAGGAGGGAATTGTTACACAGACTTTGACTTTAATCATCATAGATGCTGACGTCACTACGATGACGTAACTTCCAACTTCTACCCTTCAACCTTACTGTTATTGTTTACCGCTAACTTGTCTTAACAATATATGTAATGGAACAAGTCGTTCCTTAAATAAATATATATTTGTTTATATCTAAAGGGATGTCCTCGTAACTACAACATAAGTGAGTACAAAAACAACTAGAAATCCTTAAGAATAAACATCGTATTTTGCTAAGCCTATATCAATTTCTTATATACAAATTTAGAGTTTTAAATTTAAAATTATTCAAAGACTTACCTTAATACGACATATATATATGAAAATTATATTTAAAAAATATGTGATTATAAAATAAAATAAAAAAATATTTCCAAAACGGGATTCGCACCTTGGTAATGGCTTTAGAAAACCATATAACACTCGAATTTAAATTTTTGAAAATAAACTATAATATTTAATAGCAAGAAAATTAATTCAGGTTATAAATTAAAAATAAGAGCTTATTATGACATATATTTACTAATTTAAATATATTGTATTTATATATTTATGTTATTTCAAATATAATTTACTGGAAAGAAAAATAAAGCCCTTCCAATTTCGCTTTTATTGTTATTAAAATTTGCTGAAAAATGAAAAATAGAATATAATTTCATGATTTTTCATTTATATATTACTTTTTAAAATCGAAATAAAATAAATATACCTATATTTTGTATAGTATGTCGTTTTTAGGCGTTAAAATGAATTATTTTAAGCAATTATTTTTAAAATGAGTTATATCGATTTAAAAATGGCGTATTATTTTATTTTTGATAGTTTAAAATGTAAATATAAAAATATATACTTGATACATTTAGATTTTAATATAAATTATTATTTTTATTTCCGAAAATAATTATTTTGAAAATATATTCAAAATGCTTCAGCAGCGCTGTTGAATTTGTTTATACATTTATAAATCGTTATCAAAAAGTTTGTTTCTTTTTGAAATATTAACTTTTAATTTACTTATGATGTTATATTAAGTATTTAATAGTTTGAATATATGTAGAGGCCACTTCTGGGGCCTCCACAAAGTCACCCACAGAATCAAAGAAAAGCCGGTGGACAATGAAGCGGTCTTCGAGAATTCTTCTCTGTAAAAAAAAAAACCAGCCCATCTCTTCACCTCCTTTTTTATTTCTAGTTTTTTTTTTTTAAAAACATATAGTACTATAATAAATTTTCCTTTTATTTTAAATAAGCAGTTATTTTTGGGCTTTCTATTTTTTTTTAATTAATATTTTTTAATTAATATTTCGAAAGATAATTTTTTATTATAATTTTATTTTTTTTAAATGTCTTTCTTATCACAGATAAAGATTTATTTTAATTTTTTAATTTTTGTTTGGTCACCCTGGGAGGAAAAAGTTAGTGGCAAGCAAGTTTTTGGGGGAGCTGGTCAGTAATAGATAAGATAGTAGAGGGAAGCTCGTAAAATGTAATTCTAAGAATTATTGGGGAGGGGTCTCCAGCCTTCCAGCTGAAGCACTAAAGTTAAGTATTTTCTTTTTATAATATTTTTTTTAAACAGATATATATATGTAAACTTTCCGCTCAATCGTCATTGCATATTTATTTTTTTTTTCTTATCTTTGTGTTTTCTTTTGGTCAAAAGAGATAAATAAATATATAATATAAATTTAACCAGAGTTTATGTCCCTCCTTTTTTTTTAACCCCAGTGCGTGCAGGACACACGCAAACTATATATCCTTTTTGTAGCAGGATGTGTTATTTTTTTGTGAACTCCCTGAGAAAGAGAGAGGCTCATGGATATCAGACAATAGCGTCGGATATTCCCCTCTTCAATGGCGCCCAACGTGGGGCGAGCAATTCCATCATGGCCACGAAAAGTTCACGTTGGAGGCTACGGAAAATCCAGTAAAGAATGGGAAAGTCCACGAGGCGGCCAACCACGTGGAGAACGGATCCCGCCATTTTCTTTTTAAGGTAAGATTTGATACATTTGTGGTAGTGCCTTTTTTTTTTTATTAGATAAACGAGCCTTTTTTTTTTTAATTAAGCCAAATAATATGCTAGAAGGCCGCAGTTGTCCACTTACATTTTAGTTTTAAAATTTAAATACAATTGAACATTGGAAATCATTGGGATTAGGCGTTCGACGTCAAATTTTACATATAGCAATTATAAGTAGTGGCTTAAAAATATGTACAGTCAGCACTTTCGCCTCTAAATGTACATCCTGCAGAATCTATTAAACTCGATGTATTGGTCTTTATTGCAAGCAGCTTAGTTTGTATTGGTCAGGTAAAGTTGGTTTTCTTCCCTTGGATCAGATGTTAATGGACATTTTATCAGAAGGTGTTCAGGGGTTTGTTGTTAGTTTCCACAAGTACATGCAAGTGAACCAATTTTACCAATTCTAAACAAATATGTGTCGAGGTCACCATGTGTCCAGTATAAAAATTTTGAACGTTATAGAGGTTGGGTTGTAACTTAAAACACTGCATCATTTTGCAATCTATCTTTTAAATCATATATTGTCAACACCAGTAATTTTTTTGGCAAGGTACACCAGTTTAGAGTATTTGAAATCTCAATTTTTATTTTTGTGTTTATTGGTTAACAGTCTTAAAAATTCCGTTATACTAGCTGGTAGATAAAAAAAATTACAAGGAAAATTTTTAGCGGAAAAATGCAAAGAATCTGAGAAACCATGGGAAAGCAAATAAAGACATCAATCAATGTCAAATTCTAGACTTCCTCCCCCGCAAGTTTGATTGACAAGTCGGCGAGACACTAAGGGTTTCAAGAGAACCGCCTTTGCCGTCTACAAGGAAATTTTTAACAAAGACAGTCTAGACCAAGAATTTGGTGGGAAAGGTACGTTTTTTTGGCACTATGCCTGCCACATATTTCTTCCATTTCTTTTATTTATCTATTCATTTTAATTTAGTTTAATATTCTAATAATATGCCATATATATTTAAAAACAAATTTTTAAGACAAGATATTATTTATGGATGCCAGTATGGCCAATTTTATGGTAAAAAGCCATCGCCACGCAATTCTCTTGTGTAAAATGTTTTATTACCATTTAGATTACAGTTATGTATAATAATTTATTTTCTTCATCATTTATTTTAATTTACTTCCTTTTATATATTTTTAAGTTACTTTAGGTCATGCAAACAAGACGTTTGCTCAATTATAGTTTTAGATAAAAACGTGTTCCAATTTTTATTTTTAATAGCGTAAATGATCTCTTAAACCGGTCTTGTAATCTACTTAATGCATGGGAATCTTAAACTGATATTGCAATTTTTCTTTTATTGACAAGCATAGTAGCGAGTGCGCAAAACAGTATTTTATGATCCTGTAGGACGGTATATTCTTATTTGTAAGTCCTCGTGGAGAAAAAAGGCTTAAGATATAGTAGTAAATATTGATGGAAAGGTACGTTTTACGCGAAGCTACGGCCTTTAAGACCATGGTCTGGCTCTATGCCTACCACATATCTCACCCATTTCCTTATTTAACTATTTATTTTAGACTTGATATAATATTCCAATAGTATAATATGCCAAAATATATTTTAAAACATCTGTTAAGTCATTATGACAAGATACTTTGTTGGATTCCAGTATGGTTAGTTTATCGGAGCGCAAATCCTTGTTTAAAATATATGTCTTATTGCCATTTTAGATTAAAGTTATGTATAGTGATTAATTTTTTTTTCCGCATCATTTTTAAATATTTTAAGTACCTTAGTTTATGCAAGAAATATGCTTTTCCAATTATACAGTTTTAGATAAGACATGTTCTACAATAATTTTTATTTTTATAGCGTAGATGACCTTAAACTGGTCTTGTAATTTTATTTTGCATGGACATACCATCTTGTGCAGATAGTAATCTGTAATTCTGTAGAATTATATATTCTCATTTGTAACTCCTCGTGGAGGGAAATGCGTGACAACAGTATAGCGTTTATTGACAGAAAAACCTCGTTTGTATGGATTATTAGCCTTTTTTTTTTTTCCAGTCACCTTCGATTATATTTTTTGCATGTGTCACGCACATTACAAATAGTACGGCATATAGTTTTATCTCTCCCATTTATAGGTGCATTTATATTTTTATTATTTAGTTATTATCATATTCAATCTAGTAGCGATTTTAGTGAAATTGTTGTTTCTTTTCTTTAGCTCCAGCCAAAGATCAAATTAATTTTATATATAACCTGTATCCTTTGGAAATTAGTGACTCTATTTCGGAATACGAACTTAGCAGTTTACCAGATATTTGGTTTTGATAACCTTAGATAAACAGAGATAAAAATTTTGCACCTCGTGTGTGTTTACACTTGACTGGTTTTCGATAAGCCTTTCCAGAAAACCTTATCTTCAGATTGTATGGCGGCAGAAGCCAATAACAAAAGAAACTTATAGCATCATAGCAGATATAAAAACTCGTTTCGACATCGGCTTTCGTAGTTTTATGAAATGTGACGTTAGGCATTGGTAACCAGTAGCAAAGACCACATTTCTGGGAGGTCGGGAATAGGCCTTGAAGATTTAGGAGGGTATCTTGCGTAGTCTTAAACTATGGATGTTGGAGAATGTAATTCTGCCTACAAATTTGTATACTATTAAATAGGATTTAAAGATACTTACGAAGGTGGACGTGAGTGAATAACGAAATAAAACAATATCCCGATGGACGCCACCGCGCGCAAAACCACGTGGCATGAACCAGTTGAAGAGTGGGTCACTGTGGTAGGATGTGGAGAGAATCATCTGAAATATATGCATCATTTATAAAATATAGATTTAATCTATATACATCCACCTGCAGGCTGATGCACCAATTCGCTCAGAATTTCCAAGATTGATTAACCGGCATGCCAAGTTAACCTAAGCAAGATGTAGTTATGCCAAGCTCGCACCTGTTCAGATGTGTCTAGGCTCGGTTCACCTCTGTCATACCACGAGAAAACACTGCGATAGCCATGTCTTAACGAGACAAATGTTTAGCACCATAACGAGATATATATATTTTAGCATGCAATTGCGCAATTTAGTGAGACTTCGATAAGGAAAGTGTGCTGTATCAAACCAGGTCAAGTCAAAATACACATAATACCATCAAACGTGTAAGAGAAATTAGACTGCAATTGATAGCAAAATTTTGAACTACCGCGTAGTAAGCAAACGTAGTCCCTAGCAGAACAAATAGGTCAATCTAATATAATGATGTCTAATCTATTTTATTTAGTTAAAAAGGAGGTCCAGGCTGGACTAAAGAAAAGAACAATATAGTAGACCCTGATATGAGTAAAATAAAATGCGTGTAAAACAAACCCTTCCCATAAATAGGCATTCTAGGTAAATTAAGATAGTTGTATATGAAACAGTCAGTTCATAAAATTTTAGTATGTATTAAATGGGAGAGAACAAAATTGAGCAGAATTTTCTTTTATAGAATTTTTTTTTTTCATGAAACTTTAAAATTTGAATTTTTTAAGTGTAGTGTGCATTTGAAAGTGTAGACTTTGTGATGTGAGCGGTGGCCATAGTCACTGACGTGATGTAGTGCGAAGAGAGTGCATGTATAGAAAGCGTAAGTTCGTAAAACTTTAATATGTATCAGGTGGGACAGATTTAAGCAGAATTTTTTTTTTCTTATAGAATTTTTTTTTTATGAAACCTTAAGTTTTGAAATTCCATGTTAAAATTCTTAAATTTCTCTCTCAATGCATATTGTAAGTATAGACAATCAGTCTTGTTAATATTGGGCAATTAGGTGTATCCAATTTAGCACAAATATTCAAGTTTAGGGTAAATTTTTTTTATTAAGATTAGATTTGAGAGACCAAATCAAGCAGAATTTTTTTCTTTTGTAGAATTTTTTTTTTCATGAAACCTTAAATTTTGAAATTTTATGTTAAAATTTTCAAACTTTCTCATGTCAAAGCATATAGTATAGACAATCAGTCTTGTTAATATTTGGCAATTAGGTGTAACCAATTTGGCACAAATATTCAAGTCTAGGGTAATTTTGTATTAAGATTAGATTTAAATAGAATAAGGTATTATTTGATCAAGGAGCTAATACTTAATACTTCAGTATGGTGCATACTTTACAGTAGGATCGGTGGCGCAAGCAGCTAAATAGATGTACAGGTATAGCTGGGCGACATCAAGTTTACTCCAGAGCCACATAACAACTCCAGAGAAGGATGTACTGCCGAGGTCAGAGTAGTGTTTGGCGGCGAGCTGTTTGTGTTCTTAGTGACGTCCAAGGTTGAGTATACGGGAGCCATCGTATGACGCTCAATAATCCCTTGAATTGAGATTAAGTAGACATAGACAATCAGAAGCCAGGTAGTTTAGAGCAGTGGTGCAGCAGAGTGTAGGTTTCCACATTAGTACAGATATCGGTTGGGTATATACAGACGCCCTTTAATTCCATATCCTAGAACTATTGCGTGTTGCCTACAGTCAACAGGTAGGATAAAGTTGTTGACTAGTGGTGTAGAGTGGTTGCTGTGACTGGAGCGTGTTTGAGGAGAGAAGGTCAACAATAGGATCTTATCAGTGGAGGAAGCGCCTCCAATTGTTTGTCGCCTTCATGAGTTGAATGTCCTATTCTTTGTCGCTCTAATAAGTAAATTGTCCTATTAAATTATCTTTGCAGTGGTACTAGGTGTTGAGGCAAAGACAATTTAGAGACTTTGATATTTACAATTCTTTTAAGGTTAGGTTAGCTTACAGTTGAGACTGATATCAGTCATTGATTCGAGTTTGTTCAGAGATTGTATGAGGCATAGGTTAATCTATACTGAAGGGCTTTTAGTTCCCAAATTTCATCCTTTTTTTTAGTTATTTGATTTCACATTAAGTCCTGACAATTTTAGTATTACTTTTATTAAGGTATATTGATGATCATATAGTATTTTGGCTTATATAATAGAATCTAGCTTTAGTATGATTGCCCGCTATGAATGAATTGTGTGAATGGGAATGCGGAATGAATGTGAGAAAGCAGCAGTCAATTATATTGTTAGACCAAACTACGAATTTAGAATAGTGTTAGGGAATTTTAATAGGATCGATTTTATTTTGATTTCAAATTTGTTAGGGATATAAGCCTCTCGGGACAATGCAATTCTCAAATTAGAAAATAGTCGCTCCTTTAGTTAGGTTTCCTTCGGGAATATGAGTTTTTTTTTTTTTTGTTAACTTTTGATATTGTGAAACTTTGGTGGACTTAGCGGGTTTTCACCGGCGCACCAGATGACTACATACAATTCAATTAAATCAATGTAGGGTTTGATAACTGGGTGGTATCTGGTTTCAAACCCCAGTAGGGGAAGTGTGCGCTATAGGTATGCTTCCTTCCATATGGATAACGTTAGTGGTAAAAGGCTGAGTTAGGATGGGTCTTGCAAGTCGGGGACTTGATCGGTTCTATGCGCTGACCCATTTGTTGGGTATGATACCATTAATAGGTACGCGCGAGGTTTCGTAGTGTCTTCAGATGACTGACACGAGGACTCTTCGGCGAGGGTATCGATAAGTGCAGAATAGGCCAGTTAATCACGCCACGGGCTTTGTGCTGGACGTGAGGTCTTTGGCATTTCGGGCTTTGTGCTGAATGTCGTATTTACTCATACACTGGCTACGAACCATGATGAGTTGGATGATGTGTTCATCCTGGAGAACCAACCCAGCCCAGTCAGTCTTTATAAAGGACTTCCTACCAGACGTACTATGGTAATACATTGATAAAATACTATTTATTTTAGTTTTTATTAGGTATTAAACAAGTTTAGAACTTGATCATGTTAGTTTAAATTAGTTAGTAGCAAACCCATATAGAATCGGACATGTTTCAACGAAAAGGGCATGGAACTGATAGAGATAAATTTTGACTGACAGGCACCGTGTCAAGTCGATGTGAAGTCACCAGTTTTTTTTTTTCTCTCATTATTGGTTCTTTTATTATTATTCTTATTGTTCAGGTTAGAATTCATTATTGGCTCTTTTACTTTAATTTTTTTGGTTTGAATTCATTATTGGCCTTTTATTTATTTTAGTTTTGAACTCATTATTGGTTTTCTCATTTATTTTTTTGTTTGAATTCATTATTGGCCTTTTATTTATTTATTTTTGTTTGAATTCATTATTGGCTTTCTTATTTACTTAATTTTGTTTGAATTCATTATTGGCTTTCTTATTTACTTAATTTTTGTTTGAATTCATTATCGGCCTTTTATTTATTTATCTAACTTTGTTTGAATTCATTATTGGCTTTCTTATTTACTTAATTTTTGTTTGAATTCATTATTGACCTTTTTATTTATTCAATTTGTTTGAATTCATTATTGGTTTTCTTATTTATTTAATTTTGTTTGAATTCATTATTGGCCTTTTTATTTATTCAATTTGTTTGAATTCATTATTGGCCTTTTATTTATTTATTTTAGTTTTGGATTCATTATTGGCTCTTTTACTCTTATTTTTAGTCACTAAGCATTATTTTTTTTCTAGTAGGTATGCACCTTCCCACAAATGTGTCAAATCTTACATATAAATAGATGTATATATGTGTTTATAACCCTTGTGTTCCAGGCACCCTAAGACTCCGGATATACCTATCACAATACTATCCGTGTCACAGAGTGGAATTAAAAAAGCCAGTCTTGCATTCAACTGGCGAATAAATAGAATGCATGGCGCCCTTTGTTTTGATATATTTTTTTTATTTTTTAGACAGTGCTATTGCTCCCTCGCAAGCCAGAGCATCCCTGACCTCCACTTTTGACCCCGGAGATTTGCCTTGCTCCCTCGCAAGCCAGAGCATCCATGACCTCCACCTTTGACCCCGGAGATTTGCCTTGCTCCCTCGCAAGCCAGAGCATCCATGACCTCCACCTTTGACCCCGGAGATTTGCCTTGCTCCCTCGCAAGCCAGAGCATCCATGACCTCCACGTTTGACCCCGGAGATAGTCCTGCTCCCTCGCAAGCCCAAATCCCGTGGTCTTGGCGGGGAAGGATTGTAGAGGCCACTTCTGGGGCCTCCACAAAGTCACCCACAGAATCAAAGAAAAGCCGGTGGACAATGAAGCGGTCTTCGAGAATTCTTCTCTGTAAAAAAAAAAACCAGCCCATCTCTTCACCTCCTTTTTTATTTCTAGTTTTTTTTTTTAAATAACATATAGTACTATAATAAATTTTCCTTTTATTTTAAATAAGCAGTTATTTTTGGGCTTTCTATTTTTTTTTAATTAATATTTTTTAATTAATATTTCGAAAGATAATTTTTTATTATAATTTTATTTTTTTTAAATGTCTTTCTTATCACAGATAAAGATTTATTTTAATTTTTTAATTTTTGTTTGGTCACCCTGGGAGGAAAAAGTTAGTGGCAAGCAAGTTTTTGGGGGAGCTGGTCAGTAATAGATAAGATAGTAGAGGGAATCTCGTAAAATGTAATTCTAAGAATTATTGGGGAGGGGTCTCCAGCCTTCCAGCTGAAGCACTAAAGTTAAGTATTTTCTTTTTATAATAATTTTTTTAAACAGATATATATATGTAAACTTTCCGCTCAATCGTCATTGCATATTTATTTATTTTTTTCTTATCTTTGTGTTTTCTTTTGGTCAAAAGAGATAAATAAATATATAATGTAAATTTAACCAGAGTTTATGTCCCTCCTTTTTTTTTTAACCCCAGTGCGTGCAGGACACACGCAAACTATATATCCTTTTTGTAGCAGGATGTGTTATTTTTTTGTGAACTCCCTGAGAAAGAGAGAGGCTCATGGATATCAGACAATAGCGTCGGATATTCCTCTCTTCATATATTGATTCCTTTAAAATTATGTTTTTGTTGGAAAAGAAGACGTCCGAAGCAGCCAATGGGAGGCCGGCGGAGGCAGCTACGGGGATGCAGCGGCAAAAATGAGGAAACAATACAGGAAGAACTTGTAAACAACTTTTTCGAACGCTAGAATTTGCCCTGATCTCCGATTCTTTTAGTGTAAATGTTTAAATAATACTTTACTTATTTTCTTAAATTGTAATAAATATAATTTTCCCTCCTATTTTCGTCGTATATTTTAAAAGTGTTATAAACAACGACGCCTTAACTTTGAACCTTCAACCCCGCCGACCAAGAATAGAGGTGAGTGACTACCTCTATAGAATTTAGATCGTCGTCACAACACAGAGTGGCGGTGAAATCGCAATATTTTTGGCATCCCAGCCGGGACTGTTGAAGGTAAATTCTAGAAGAAAAAAAGGAAGCATTTTGAGCTGACCATTTTGGAACTCGCTAGCTAACCCTACTTGCCGCTTTGTTTACAAGATGGCGGAAGAATTAATTCTACGTTTAAAAAAGAAGCGTGCTGTTAACAGATCATATTTAACGAAAACATGCAATAAGATTGAAAGTGGACTTGACACGCTAATGAGAATTGAACTTGAAGAATTATTAGAACAATTGAATGAGAATCATTTAACGAACTTAAATTAGTGGATCACGAAATAGAAACGCTTCTTGAAACTGACGATTTAGAGAAGGAATTACAGGGCGTAGAGGAATATCGAGAGAAATATATTACTTGGAGATTTAGGGCAAATAAAAAGATTCGCCAATCAGATTTTCATGGCGAAAATATACCGAAATCGAACTCACGAATAGATGAAAACGAAATGAGACATTATGTACCTTCCTGCACGACTGTGAAACTTCCGAAATTGATGATATCGAAATTTTATGGAAACTTTAGTGAATGGCTGACGTTCTGGAATTCTTTTGATGCAGCTATACACCAGAACAACTCACTGAACCCGATCGATAAATTTAACTATCTGAAGTCACATCTCGGCGGAACTGCACTAAACACAGTCGAAGGTTTCGCTTTATCTGCGGACAATTATGAGAAAGCTATAAAATTGCTTAAAGACAGATTTGAGCGAGAAGACATTTTGATTAGCCGACATATGAACAATTTGTTGTCAATGAGACCACTCAAAACATCAAGCGATGTAAGAACCTTCCGCGAACTTTTTGACAACCTTTCTGTTCATATAAGAAGTCTCGAGTCACTAAACGTGTCCATTGATGTTTACGGACAACTGTTGTGCCCGATAATAATAAAGCTTCTACCTGCAGACCTTAATTTGGAATTGAACAAAGAACTCCCGACAGGTTATGTAATTAATGACTTGATTACCTTTCTGGAAAGACAATTAACTGCACGGGAGAAGAGTTTTAGAAACGAAATCGGTACCGGGAATGAATCAACTTCTAAACCTAATTTGGTAAACAAACATCCAAAGACAAGATTCTACAATGAAAAACCAATTGCGACAGCTTCAGAACTTTTGAATTCAGTTCACAAATCGAATGAATGTGTATTTTGTGGTAAAGACAACCATGGAAGCCCTAAGTGTGACTTTGCAGCTAATATTAGTTTAAACGAAAAGAGATCACTCATGAAGAAAAAAGGCGTTTGTTATAAATGTCTTCGGCCTTCTCATTTAAGTAAATTTTGCAGAAATGTAGTCCGTTGTTCGATCTGCAACATGTCTTCCCACCTGGATGTCATGTGCACAAAACTGATTTTAGATAGAGGTGGATCTTCCAAGTCTCCAACGGTGCAAGATGAAACTCTCGCCAACTTATCAACCTCCCCAGACGTCTTGTTACCTACTTTGAGAGTGACCCTCAAAGGGAACAGAACGGAGAAGACGGCACGGGCTATAATAGACACCGGATCCCAAAGATCGTATATTTTACATAGCACAGCAATGGAAATGGAATACGAACAATCTAGGAGAGAGTTCTTCCGGCATTCCTTGTTTGGAGGATCGAGTACCGACGTAGTTGAACATGAGGTCTATACAATTCATTTATCTGACATCAATAATTCCTATCGCTGTGAGTTTGAAGCACTAGGTCAACCCCTTATCTGTGGAAGCATACCTCCGGTGTGTCCAAGATCATTGTTAGAAGGGAGTGAAGAACTCGACGTGTCTGATTTGATGAGAGACCGTATAGAAGTCCTTATAGGCGCGGACATCGCCGGGAGATTGCTAACTGATGATCAGAGAAGGATCTCATCTGGACTGGTGGCAATCCGTACCAAACTAGGATGGACTGTGATGGGAAAGATTCCTCCAACGGAGGTGAGAGATGACATCAGCTCCCTTTGCGTGACCACACTTCTATCTTTGGATCTAGAAAACTTGTGGAAATTAGATGCAATTGGAGTCTCTGACGCGGAGGTTGAGAAGAAGACTCAGTCATTACAAGCTGAAATGGAGGAACATTTCGCCCACACCACGACGCGAGATATCGAGGGGCGCTATGAGGTAGCTCTACCCTGGGTGCAAGACAAGGAAAGGATTCCTTCGAATAAAGATCTAGCCGAAAACCAACTAAGGTCTGTAAGAAGAAAACTTGAAGAAGTTGGAGACATGAAAGAGTATGGACAAATCTTTGAAGAATGGATGAAACAGGGGATAATCGAGAATGCCAGAGAGGATAAACTAGATGGTGTACACTACCTGCCACATCGACCAGTGTATAAAAGGAACAGTCAAACTTCTAGAATACTGCCAGTATTCAATGCGTCGGCCCGGAAGAGAGGTAAACTTTCCCTGAATGACTGTCTGGATAAGGGACCCAATTTGATAGAAATTATACCAAGACTTTTAAATAAATTCCGGAAATATGAAGTTGGTGTCTCTTCCGATATTGAGAAAGCATTTTTACAAATTGGAATAAAAGAAGAAGACCGAGATTATTTACGATTCCTGTGGCACACAGAAGACGGAAGATTAATCACGTATCGACATAAAAGGGTTGTTTTTGGAATTACCACTAGTCCGTATCTTTTAAAGGCTACCTTATCTCTCCACTTAGATAAGGCTCCTGAACATTTAAAAATCACAGCTGAACAGTTGAAATCATCCTTTTATGTTGACAATTGTTTATCCAGTTTTCAGAATGTTGAAGAAACGGAGAAATTCGTGAAAGAATCTACTGAACTGCTCTCTACAGCTTGTTTCAATCTCCGAGATTGGGTGAGTAACGTTACAGACTTTTCTCTTATGAACCAACTGAATAAGGAAGTGAACATTTTAGGAATAACATGGAATACTGATAGAGACACACTGACAATTGGTTTGGAAGATTTTGAATTAATTGGACCAACCACCAAGAGAAAAGTACTTTCAATAGCGAGCAAGATATTTGATCCATTAGGAGTTGCTTGTCCTGTGACTTTAATTCCCAAGCTGATATTACAGGAAACTTGGATACAGAAGTTGACATGGGACGAAGTCCTACCTGGATGTTTAGTACAAAGATTTTGGAAGTGGTTTAGCAAACTGAAACACTTGCCTAACATAGAAATTCCTAGATGGCTTTGTTTTAAGGACTCCTATGTAGAGAAAACCACCCTCCACATCTTTTGCGACGCCAGTCAGTTTGCCTATGCAACCTGTATTCTCCTCCGCATTGAAAAGGAAGATAGAGTGGACATCCAATTGATACAGGCTCGAACACAGGTAGCTCCACTGAAGAAACTCACCATCCCAAGATTGGAGCTTTTGGCTTGTCTGATTGGAGCTCGTTTGGCAGCTAACGTCATACAAGATCTGGAATTTGAGGAAATTCCAAGATTTTATTGGACCGATTCGACCAATGCTCTCTGTTGGATCCAAAGGGAAGACAACTGGGCAGCCTTTGTGATGAACCGTGTTAAGGAAATTCATAATCTTAGCTCCCCCGAATCTTGGCGCCACATACCAGGCCGATTAAACCCGGCAGACCTCCCATCTCGGGGATGTTCAGCAGAATCACTTAAGGAGACAAGATGGTGGGAGGGACCTGCATGGTTAAAGGTATCCCAAGAAGAGTGGCCCAAATCAACCATTATCCCTGATTTGGAGATTGTTTATTCTGAAAGGCGCAAGACCATCCTGAACACCTTGTGTACGACAAGAGAAAATGAAAATTTATTTGGACGTTATTCCCATTTTTTGAGAATAGTACGAATCACCGCCTGGATATACAGATTCTTCAACAACGCCAAGATTGATAGAAGAAAGATAATTTCAGAAGATCTCAGTACAGAGGAAATCACTAAGTCAGAAATAATACTGATAAGACTTATCCAGAGAGAATCGTTTTCAGGGCATGAAGATAAGAAACTACAAGGCTTTAAGTTGCTAGTAGACTCTTCAGGGATTTTGAGAATAAAAACTAAAATTTGCAGAAGAGAAGATTTTGCTAATTTTAGAATGCCCATTTTATTGCCCTCAGATCACTTTTTGGTTTCTTTGCTCATCAGGTGGAACCATGAAACCCACGGGCACGCCGGTCTACAAACTCTCCTCGGTATTCTGAGAGAAAACTATTGGATACTAAGATCCAGGAAAACCGTCAAGAAGATCATCAATCAATGCATTCGCTGTAAACGATTCACCGCGACACCAGCTACCGTCGAGTCAACATCATTACCAGAAGACAGAGTACGAGATGCTGCAGTTTTCGAAATAGTAGGAGTTGATCTAACTGGACATCTTATCTTAAAGAATAAGAAGAAAGCATGGATTGTCATCTTCACATGTGCAGTGTATAGAGGAGTTCATCTGGAACTTGTGACATCTTTGTCTATGGAAGCCTTCCTCCAAGCTTTCCGCCGATTTATTGCTCGAAGAGGCCGACCATTGATTGTGTATTCGGATAATGGGACTAATTTCAAAGGTATAGCTAATGCTTTAAAGAAGATTGATTTTTCGAGATTAAAATGTGATCCCACATTGAAAAACATCACCTGGAAATTCATACCGCCTGGTGCTTCTTGGTGGGGTGGATGGTGGGAGCGTTTGATTGGAATGATGAAACAATTGCTCTTTAGGATTCTCGGTCAAACCTCCTTGGGATATGAAGAACTTTCCACGGTAATGTGTGACGTCGAAAGCTTGATGAACACACGCCCACTGACCTACCTAACTGAAGAAAGTGAGGATCTCGCTCCATTGACACCTTCGTTGTTCTTACATGAGGTCAGAGAGGTTGGCGTTCCAGACCTGGACTTGATTGATAACCAGACCCTCTCCCGCAAATATCAATATATCAAACGTGTACGAGAAGATCTTAGAGAACGATTTCGTATCGAATATTTTGGATTCCTGAGACAAGAAACGAGACGCCTGAAGACTACCATACCACTCAAGGTGGGAGACATGGTACTCATTGGACAAGAGAGTTTAAAGAGACTACACTGGCCGTTAGCCAGAATAATCCAACTCTATCCAGGAAAAGACGGACTTGTGAGGGTTGCGAAAGTGAAAACTTCATCAGGTGATAAAATACGACCTATTCAAAAACTCTACAATTTAGAGATAACGCCCGAGATAAGATGTCGAGACCCTCTAACGGAGCGATCTCCCACACAAGAAGTTCGATTGACAACTGAAGAGGACCCTTTGACTTCACAACAAGAGCAACATCACATTGATACCCCGAATGTTGTGTCAAGTTACGGACGGCCCATCAAGAGACCCAACCGATTGGAACTACTGAACTTTTCCTTCCCATGTTTGAGTCGTCGAGACGCCAACTCAAAGGTGGGAGAAATGTTGGAAAAGAAGACGTCCGAAGCAGCCAATGGGAGGCCGGCGGAGGCAGCTACGGGGATGCAGCGGCAAAAATGAGGAAACAATACAGGAAGAACTTGTAAACAACTTTTTCGAACGCTAGAATTTGCCCTGATCTCCGATTCTTTTAGTGTAAATGTTTAAATAATACTTTACTTATTTTCTTAAATTGTAATAAATATAATTTTCCCTCCTATTTTCGTCGTATATTTTAAAAGTGTTATAAACAACGACGCCTTAACTTTGAACCTTCAACCCCGCCGACCAAGAATAGAGGTGAGTGACTACCTCTATAGAATTTAGATCGTCGTCACAACACAGAGTGGCGGTGAAATCGCAATAGTTTTAATTCATTTTATTGCTATTTTTATGTTAAACTCTATTATTTTGAAGCTTATTTGATGAAATTTAAAATGCACTTTTGATGTAATATTTCGATTTACATTAAAATATTATTAGAATCGAGGGAAAAAATATATTTTTTTTTCCTTTTTAACGCCATAGTAACAACAATGGATATATCTCAAAAGCCTTTTTGGGAACTCTCATTTCAAGTTAGAAGTATATTTGAACTTAGCGCATCTGTAAGAATAATTTATGCATTTTTATAAAGTCGAAGAGATGCTCTGCCTCAAGATATACCTTTGAAATTGCGGCGCGAAGTCTTTTAAAAAGAAGAAGAAAAGATTTTTTTAAAAGTCCTTTTGATAACTTTCATTTCAAGTTTGAAGTATATTTGAACTTTCCGCTTCTGTAAGAATAATTTATGATTTTTTATAAAGTTGATGAGAAGCTCTGCCTCAAGATATACCTTTGAAATTGCGGCGCGAAGTCTTTTAAAAAGAAGAAGAAAATATTTTTTTAAAGCCCTTTTGATAACTTTCATTTCAAGTTTTAAGTATATTTGAACTTTGCGCATCTGTAAGAATAAGTTATGTATTTTTATAAGGTCGACGAGAAGCTCTGCCTCAAGATATACCTTTGAATTTGGGGCGCGAATACTTTTGAAAAGAAGAAAAACTCGTGTATTTGATTCAATTTGGAGCATTTTTGCCAAAGATGAACCCCCCCCCCCCCCCCTGATTGAATTACAACAATCTGCTCATTATCTGATCACATTGTTGCTCTAACAACATCTCTCAGTGGCTCAATTTGTAAAATTTTCTGTGGAAGAAGTTTTGCAAGACATTCATTTAAAACCAAGCAATAGCAAAGGAGATGAAGCTATTTGTAAACAATATTTGTTTCGCGATTTCGATCCTAAAATATTGGCGCCAATGAATGGATGAACTGACTTGGACACAAGATTATTTTTCAATCTTGCTATTCTAATATCAGTGCTGTTGCGAAAACCAATCTAAGTGATTGTTACAACGTAATCGATCAAATGTTAATGAAAGACTTATCACTTATGTTTACGCTTTCCAAGTTCAAGTATCAGAGCTAATCGAAAATGAAAGTAGGATGTATTCCGCCATCTGAGAAGCTAATAATTAACTTCCTTTCTGTGCTGATAAGTACAGCACAAAAGTGCGGAAAAATATTCTTAAAGTTCATAACATCCAAGCAGGAACTTAACAATATCGAGCCACGATTGGATTATGATTTTCAAAGTATGTCCTTTGAAACACAAATCGATTCAGCAGGGAGTGCCAATATAATGAAAGGTTTTGCTCATTATTCGCTGGTTATAATGGTTCCGCGAAATAAAATATATGCCGCTGCCTACAATATAAAGAGCTGATTTCGAGCGGGAGAGAAAACCAGAATTTTCAAAAGTAATATACAATATGAATGGAATTATATGATACAAGTGCATGAAGAATATATTAAGGCGCGAGGGATGCAAAATCTGACCCACGCGTCGTAACCTCTATGGCGGGTCCAGAGCTGAAAAATATGGCTTTTGTCATAAGTCTGTTGCAATCAATTTGAGCGTAACGATAGGGTGTCGATAAAGTCCTACCTTGTGCACACGGCTGCCAAATCGAGGACTTAGTGCTGTCACCGGGCCAATGGCGACGGCTTTTACAGAATGCTCGGTGGTCGGCAAGTAAGTCCTCATGTGCTCGTGGGCAGGATAGGCTTTTTTTTTTTAATATTTTAATACCAACACCTGACCTTTTTTATTATTTTATTATTTTTTACCTATATATTTATAATTTTTATCTTTGTTTTTCCACTGACATCTTCTCGTCTTACCTGTCCTTTCTAATGACTTATAGAAAACCCCCGTTACCGCAGTTCAGACTCATTTCAAAATGGACCGAATTTTTTTACGTCACAATGCTTTTTTTTCCGCCTCTATATAATTATGGTGTGATTACAGTATAAGAACAATCCGCAATTAAAAGACCACTGTAAATAGTATTTGGAATTACAATATCTATATATAGAGAGATGGAGTTTTTGCAGAAGGATATCGATCTATAAAAATAAAGAAGGCACCTCAGAGTAGATGTCAAAACATACGCCATCAATTGACCGTCGACGCAAACTAGTGATCTCGAGTCTGTGACAAACCCGCTACACCAAATTTGGCAAATTGAGAAGCGACAGCCTAGTGACCATTGTTTTGCGCTGGATTAATGACGGACATTAGCCCGAAACCATGGTCTCTGAGTAGGAGTTTCTCAATTTTCAAAAGCTGGTGTTGTGGATTTATCACTGACCCGATTCTGCTAGTTTGCGGCCAAGATCAATAGATGGCGTGGTAATTTTGACGTCTATTTTGATGGGATAGGTGTGCTTAATTTTTATAAAATATTCATGTTGGAAACTGAATGCTACGACTACAGCTAGCGCCACACTGGCCTTATCATCATCACTACAGTTTGTTTACTTCTTCTCACTTACCTATATACTGTGTTCGTTATTTTAACTTTCTTTCACTAAACCGATAATAAAGGTTATTATTATATAATCATCAACGGCCTCATACCTTCATACAAGCTGTAAGTACCTAAACCTTACAACAATTCAGATATTTTTAAAAGCTTTTATTTAACTTGCCTCCATGTCTGTCTGTCTGGATGTCTGTCGCCAAATCTTGTAATCAATTTTTAATAGACTTATAAGGCACCTAGAAATATGAAATTTGGTACACATATTCAAACCTGATGACAATGCTAGCTGACCAATTTTCAGACTTCTGGGTTGTCAGGTTGGCCAAGAACGGACAAATTCTCAAATTTTCTTTCAAATTTTGTATATTTAATTTTAATATGCTTCCAGACCATATAGAATAATGAAACTCACAATACTCGCTCAAGTGTAATACAATGCAAGTGTTCTAATTTTCAGACTTCTGGGTGGTCGGGAAGGCGGGAAATGAACCATTATCTATATTTCTTTTTAAAAGCTTTTATTTAACTTGCCTCCATGTCTGTCTGGATGTCTGTCGCCAAATCTTGTAATCAATTTTTAATATACTTATAGGGCACCTAGAAATAAGAAATTTGGTACACATGGTCAAACCTGATGACAATGCGCGCGCAGCACAGGAGGCTCACGAGGGGGAACTCGAGGGAAAACGCAGCTTCGGTAACACTACTTTGAGCCCTAATTCTTTGGCGCGCGGCATGTGAAGAACTTTGCACTCTTCGGTAAATATTACTTTAAGCCTAATTATATTTTTATATTATAACATTTAATTGTATTTAATCTCATATATACTGTATAAAATTATATATCTTATTCAATCTTTATTATATTGTTATCCCCATGGACCTCCATTTGTTAGTACTACAAAAACATTTTGTTTGAAGGCTGACACAAGTTGCTGTTTACTTCTGTGCGCTCCAGGAAATTCGGTGAACCGAATAAAATAATATGAAAAAAGTACTTGTAATTACTACTTAAATCTGTAGGTGATATATTTGCAGCAGATTACACAGGTCTACAAAACTCAAAGAAGTTGTACCTTATAGCATATATATATCGGGATTCAGAAAAAAAATCTCTGAGAGATATTTGATGCACAGTGATAAATATCCCTGTGCATCAAATATCTCTCAGAGATTTTTTTTCTGAATACCGATATATATATGCTATAAGGTACAACTTCTTTGAGTTTTGTAGACCTGTGTTATTTGTTTATTTAGGAACATAATTTTATTTTTAATATCACATTTCTACCTTGTCTACGTAACGATATACCAAATAAACCAGATAATGAATATAAAATTAAAATTTCCTTTACCTCCCAATCGAGCTTATTTAATTTTAGAAAGTGAGCACTACCCACTAGAAAAATAAAAATGAAAAATAAACAACGAAAAGAAACGGCTACACAGCGTAAGAGACGACTAGAGAAGGAAAAAATTAAGCGTCAGGAGAAATTGAGCAACGCACATGAAGGGGCTAGGCGAATAAGACTAAAAAAAATGTTTGCATAAATCTCTTGCAAGAGCAGCTGAAACCTCAGCAGAACGTAAAGCTCGCCAAGAAATGGATCGCCATTTTAAATCCATGTCCAGAGCCATGGAAACCTCAGCAGAACGTGAAACTCGCCTAGAAAACAATCGTCATTTTAAATCTTCTTCCAGAGCCATGGAAACCTCAGCAGAACTTGAAGCTCGCCTAGAACACGATCGTCATTTTAAATCCACGTCCAGAGCCAAGAAACCTCAGCAGAACGTGAAGCTCGCCTTGAACACGATCGTCATTCTAAATCTACGTTCAGAGCCAAGAAACCTCAGCAGAACGTGAAGCTCGCCTAGAACACGATCGTCATTTTAAGTCCACGTCCAGAGCCAAGAAACCTCAGCAGAACGTGAAGCTTGCCTAGAACACGATCGTCATTCTAAATCTACGTCCAGAGCCAAGAAACCTCAGCAGAACGTGAAGCTCACCTAGAACACGATCGTCATTTTAAATCTACTTTCAGAGCCATGGAAACCTCAGCAGGACATAAATCTCGCCTAGAAAACATTCGTCTGCGAATTTTAAAACGCAACGCTGATATTTCTACATTCACAAACACTATTAACACTTACTGCGACAGCATTTGTGAAATATGCACCAAGAGAACATACCCAAATCAGTCACAACTTATAGAGTCAGCACAAGCAAAGCTCCGTAGCTTCCTGCTGAATTAGCTCAGAAGACAACATTGTTGCTGTGCCACCGCTGTAACAAGCATGTCAATAGCAGCAAGCAGACTCCACCATCAAAGGCTTACTGGAACAGCTTTGATCCTGGAGCCATTCCTGAAGTAATTCTTCAACTCTCCCAGCCTAAGCAACGGTTGCTGTCCAGGATCATACCATTTGTAAAAATTGTCAGATATAGTGGCCGCTTTGGACAGTATGGCTTCAAGGGTCAAGCTATACTCTTTGCTCAGGATATATTCGAAGTGAGTGACAAGTTACATAACATGCTTCCAGGGTCTACTGACAACGCAGGTATAGTTGTCATAACTGAGCACCTTGAAAACCTCAATATTTTACGTGAGTACTCAGGGTCACGTCCACGACTTTATGGTGCATTACTATGGCTGATTTCTCACAACCTACTCTACAAGGATGTTGTCATTGATAATAATGTTCAAATCAACGCTCAAGACTTGTACCGATTGACCGAACAACAACCAAGAGAAAAGAGAGGCGATGCTCAAGAATATGCAAGGGCCTATATCCGATTCAATGAGATGGCAAGAATTATACGAGCATCATGGCACCAAGGAAATGACCAAATCTTTACTTTGGGCTATGCTGGTACTCAATACTTTGCGATGGTGCTTGCCAACATAGTAAGAGCTGTTCTTCTACCTCCTCAGCTATGGACCACAAACACACTGAATGCGAACATGATTGAGGGCGATAGTATGTATGAAGCTATCCGAGTGCTGTCTGACCCCGTCTATCCTGTCGACCAAAGTGGATACCTCGAGATACGTAACCTCAATATTATCAAGAGAGACTTCATAATGTTCGACAGTTCGTTCAGCATCGAATATGAAGAAGACACCTCTTTATATGGAAATGTGGATACCAAATCTAACGTCGGATTAACATTGACGGAAGCTCTCAACACGTTGTTCGCTGATCACTGTGGTGATGTTCTCATAGCTGCATCGAAGTCATTTGGTGTGCTGCACTATGATGACAAATATTACTTTACGGATTCGCACTCATGTGGTCCTAAAGGTGCTAGCGCAGTTAATGGCAGAGCTTGCATTATCGAATGCGATACTGTTGATGTCCGCATTTGCAAGCGCGCTATAGGTTCTCGAAATCAACGGTTCACCATTAACTATATTGATGTTAATGTAAAGAATGATGTCGTCCGTGACTATCAGCACGGAATAGGTGCGGAATCACAGCAGACACATTCTATGGATCCCACCTGTGAACTAATATCTGTTCAAACATCAGTGATGGCGCCGATTGATTGTGTGCAGCCAGATGTTGACGATGAATTGGACGTCTAAAGCAACATCAACTAAATCGTGCGAAATTCAAAAGACAACATCGTTAATGAAGCTTATGAACTCAGAGCAGAGGAATTCGCCTGGTATTTTCTGTTTCCTTATGGTGTTAACGGATTGAAGGAAGAGACACGTAGAGTTAAAATAACACCATTGGATTATTTCCAATACCAAGTGCTAGGTAGAGACACAGGATTTCAGAGAACCGATTACCTATTTTATGCACTGTCGATGTTAGAATATTACCGGATAAAGTCGACCATATCTGCATGTGGAAAGAAAATTGAAGGTCAAGATGGTGCGATAGAAGTTGTCCATCTTTACACAAAGAATTTACGAGGATCGGCAGCATATTGGCGCTCCGCTTTATATGAATTAATAGCACAGATAAGATGCCTAGGCCCTCCGACATATTTCGTGACCTTTAGTTGCAATGACTTAAATTGGTTGGACATGCGCAAGGCCCTCTTGATTGCAGATGGACGACCTGACGAAGATCCTGCTGCACTTGACTTGCAAGCGACGCAAAAACTAATCGAACAATATCCAGTGATTGTAAGCCGTCATTTTGCAAATCGCGTAAATTGCGTCAACAATGGATTGACACAGAATTCATTTTCATCGACGAAATCTCTATGGTACCTTATGAGATGCTGTGCATGATAGATTCGCGTCTCCGACAGCTGAAAAATAAAGATAAGGTCTTCCTCGTAGGAATCAATGTGCTCCTATTCGGTGACTTGATGCAGCTACCACCAGTTAGAGGAAATCAGGTGTTTGACCAACCACTCAGGATGAAGCCAGCAACAAACTTATGGCGCCTATTTACAATGGTTGAATTGAAAGAGAATATGCGACAACAAGGAAGCACAACATTTATCGATATACTGAATGCATTACGAATTGGAAAACTTCGAGCTGAGCACATTGCAGTTCTATTGGAAAGAGTCCTTAGTGAAGCTTCTGGTGACTTCTCTATTGAAAAGGCTTTATGAATTTACCCAACCAATGATCAGGTCAATGCCCACAATCAAGCAGTCTTTCAGCATTTCCGTGAAAAGAAAGTAGAGATGTTCAAGATTCGCGCTCAAGACCAGTTAGTTGATGTAACACGTATCGGGGGACTGTATAATCCAACAAATCTTCAACTCTCTTTAGTTTCCGAAAGAAAAGCAAGAGATCTAGTAATTTCACCACTGGCTGAAGGACTTGTCGAGTTTCTCGAGGACAATTCGCTGACAATAATCAACGGACGATCAACAGGAGACAGAGAGGGAGACTTTACATATGTTTCGGAGAGAGGCTCATCAACTATTGATTACTGCATAGTTTCACAAGTAATACTGGAAAAAATATCAGACTACAGGATAGAAACCCAGATTACTAAGATCACCTTCCTCTTATCCTGAAGATAACAGTCCAAAACACCTATGAAAATAAATCTAAGGTAGAATAATATGGTGTTACGAGATACAGATGGACACCTGAGGGAATTAAGACATTTAAACAGGAATTAAAGGAATTGCAAGTAGTAAAAATATCAAATCTCGATAGCTCCGTAAATACTTTCACTCAAAGAATTACTGAGGCAATGTCAACATCAGGAATAATGTACTTAACTAAGGGTGCCCCCGGAGAATCTAAACCATGGTTTGACAAAAACTGTTACGAGATGAAAAAGCTAACAAAAGAAAGTCTGAAGGAATACCGTAGAACCAACAGAAAGGAAGACCTTGAAAGCTATGCTCTCCATAGAAAGAAATATCTCGGTTTATTAGACGATAAAAGAAAGAAATATATTCAGGAAAAACAAGAAATATTGAGATATATAAAAGATTCAAAGTCCTTTTGGAAGACCATTGCGCTATTTAATAGAGCAACAAAAATTCAAGGAGAAATTACTGTACAGGAATGGCACGAATTTTATTGCGAATTAATGAGTATTGAGGAAAAAGAGAAGATTTGTAATATAGAAGTGAGGATCTCGCCGAGCGATCCAATACTTGATCCAGAGATAACTTCTGAAGAGATAGGGAGGGCAATCAGAGATTTGAAAAATAACAAGGCAAGTGGACCTGATGACATCCCCAATGAAATATTAAAAGTACTCCCAGACTCATACATGGGTTTATTAGAACAATTTTACAATAGAGCTCTGATAATGGGACACTATCCTACAATATGGACTAAATCGATCATACATCCAATTTTTAAAAGCGGTGACAAAGACAACCCTTCAAATTATCGTGGTATAGCACTGATAAGTAATTTATCGAAACTTTTTTACGACAATACTAAGACCAAGACTGAATGAATGGGTAGAAAGAAGAAACGTCATTCCAGAAAATCAGGCGGGTTTCCGAAGGGGCCGATCGTGTGTGGATCTGATATTCACATTGACCACTCTAATACAACTTTTACTGAGGAAAAAGAGAGGAAAATTATATGTATTTTTTGTGGATTTGAGAAAAGCATTTGATACAGTTCCTCACTCATTACTCTGGAAGAAATTAACCAATCTGGGCGTGAGCTACCAATTTATACATGCAATTAGAAATTACTACGAACAGGCGACTGTGGCAGTCAGATGGAGGGGATCAATTACAGAAAATATTAAGATACATTGGGCGTTTTACAAGGAGAGCCACTATCGCCACTACTTTTTATATTATTCATGACGGACCTGATTGAAATGTATGACAACTCAGATCTGACGAGTGTATACCTTCCAGAATTTGGTGATGTTCACCTGCTGATGAATGCAGATGATATTGCTATTATAGGGGAGTCGAGGATAAACCTCCAAAAAAATATTAATATATTGAAAGAATATCTTGGTGAGAACTATATGACACTGAACGAGTCCAAATCGAAGGTCATGGTATTTCGCAATGGTGGTAAACCCTCAAGAGAAGAAAGATGGTACTGGAATGGTAAACCTCTGATGGTAACAAGAAGATATAATTACTTGGGATGCCCTCTGGTCAGTACAACTAAAACCACTCAAGCCGCAAACTTTTTCAAAGGAAAAGCACTTGCGGCAATAAATGCTACAACCCCAATATTGGCGAAATCAAAAATTAATTCATTAAACTCTGCAATGAAACTTTTGACTCTATTGTGATGGCTGTTTTGATGTATGCTGCTCCAATTTGGGCAACAGAGTATAAAGATTTATTAGACCATATACAAGATACATTTATTCGTAGGTTCTTGAATTTGCCTAGATATACATCAGGATACATAATAAGACCAGAAACAGGCCGCGTCTCATTAATAATAACAGCTCTGAAATTGACCTTGAAATATTGGCTGAGGGTGCTGAGTATGGATACAAATAGATTGCCTCGAATATGTTTAAATAGAATGAGGCAATTATCCTGTGCTACAGGTGCGCCCATCGGGTTTATAAAACAATTAAGCAATTTACTCAATAATAACGGATCCTCGTGGCTTACTTATTGTAATGATCCTTATTCACTAAGGAATGCTATCCCAGGAATATTAAGAACTGCGATAGAGAAAACAATACAAAACGACTTAACAAGAATAACCCAATCAAAGTTATATTTCCACTATAGAGATATGTATACAACGTTTACCACCGAAGAATATTTCTTGAGTGAACTCTCTTTTCCTTTCATCAGATTAATCGCTCAATTTAAAACCCTTTCATTTTTTTTCAGAGAACACCATCTGATTTTATTGAGGCGTGAAGATCTGAAATGCACTTTCTGTGGATCAGGAATACCAACGGAGATGTTGCACTACTTATTTGACTGTGCTGCTCTGTCTGAGGAAAGACGAAAACTAAATGATAAAACGGGGCAACTTTGTCCTTCATTTCCGGCACTAATTAATTAAATATCAAAGAATAGGTATATAGCGATGGCGATATTTGGATTCCACAAGACTATATCCCGGAAAAAGGCCACACAGTGTTCTCCCCATCCCTTGTGAACTGGCGAATCCTGTATAGGGCGAGAGGCCCTAAATAAAGGCTTTGTTGTTGTTGTTTGATGCAACACGTAATTCTGATCATGTTAACATGAATGACCTAATACCAACTGATATCAACAAGACAGGAGGACTGCGGAAGGAATTGGAGATATTTGTTGGGGCAAAGGTAATGCTGCGGTCTAACATCGATGTGTCCAAGGGATTAGTCAATGGAGCGATAGGCTTTATTACAGAGATTATATGGCCCCACTTCCGCCGTGCCCAAATGTATTAAACGGACATACCATCAGTTCGAGTAGACTTCGCACAAGACGGCAATCATTTGATTCGGCCGATAGTAATACAATTCCAGGCAAAGTATAGCTACGGAACCGCGGAACGTAGAATGTTGCCAATGGTCTTGTCTTGGGCATCAACAGTACACAAAATGCAAAGAAGCACTGTTGATCACGCAGTAGTTTACTTGGGATCGTAGCTCTTTGCGGATGACCAAGCTTATGTTGCCGTCAGTAGAGTCAGATCACTAGAAGGCCTGCAGATAGAGGAATTGGACTGCAACAAATTGACAGGACTGAAGCCATGCAATAAGGAGGCGCTAAAAGAAATGGACCGTATGCGAAATCACAGAACTGATTTAAATAATATATGTGATAAAGGAGTGAGGTCTGGTAAGCCTTGTAGAATCCTGTCGACTTAGATGTGATAAAGAGTTGCTGTCGACTTATCTGTGATGAGATCCTGTCGACTCTCGCTATAGCTGTGGTAACCGGTGGTCAAACCTGTAGTAGCCGAGAGGGACAGTCAGGGCGTGGAGAGTTTTCCAGTACCTCTCTGCACTTTGGAAGACCTTTAACAGATTTCACAGAGTACAGGCAGTCGTGGTCGAGGCAGAGTGGAAAGTTTGGGAATGTCCACACACACAAAACGAAGGGACACAGCTGAAGTAGGAAAGTTCCATGAACAGATAGGAGTTGAGCTAAGCAAGATGGAGTTAGAAGGGTTCTTACTGTTTACATGACGATGAGGTAGTCCTGGCTAAGACTGACAAGGGCTCACGCTGACGGTGAAAGGGGTGACTGCTGACTAACTACGGACTAACTGCGGACTAACTGTGGACTAACTGCGCTCGGCAAAAAGCGAGGTGTTTATATACCATTCCCGAGGAGGGGGGGGGGGAGTTGGACTTTAAACGTCTGCGGCATTCCGCACCCTTTGGACCAGATGGCAACGGGCTGCCGAATTCCTTTTCAGGGTTGTTGGATTGTAGACGTTTTTGAACTTTTCAATCTTGCTTTAACTCAGCTCCTAATCTATTACATAGTTTTATTTATTTGTCTTTAGTTTGTACAAAGTACATTACATATGGTGATGCAATGACACAGATTAATCATGCATATAATTATTTATAGATGTGTTTCTATTTACAACATGACAATCTTGTTATAAGTAATTATATAATATAGGGTTGTTGGTTTAAATTACCATAGATGAGCCCCGGGAGTGAAAGGGTTTATCCGGGTTTAAAGGGGTAAAGCCTCTCTAACACAGGTAAGTAATTAAAATATCTTTTAATTAATTTAAACTGTGAGGGTTAAAAAGGGCTAAAACAAGATGTTTTGTTTGGATATATCTGCAAATTATAAAAAATACAGTTTATGTTTTATGATATTCGTTATATAAGAGAAATTAAGATAAAACCTTTGTTTGATAAAAAATAATGATGATGTTCTAAGAGATTGTTGGCGGGCGTTGGAAAGGGTTAGTGGTTAAAGAATATGCAATTGTAAGTATTACACAGGTAATCAAATACTTAGGTCCAGGTGCAAAGCGAGGATATAGACTTGTGCGTCTTCCGAGGCAATGTTTCACCTGTGATCCTGTATAAGGGTTACAGTGCTTTGTGACAATTGTAGGGTTATTGCGTTGAAAAGTTGTTGAATAACAAGTTGTTAATATGATTGAAAGGGGTGAAATGGAGTCATGCGTTAAGTAGAATTGTTGTAGTGACAGTAGGTGATCTGACTTAACTTAAAATCAAAGGTTGATTGTGGTCCGCTAGAGCTAAAAAAATTTGAGTTGTGAGAGTTGTGGACGCTTTGTGTTTGCGTGGGTGATTATGCTCTAGGGATGATTGTAGTAAACTTTTGAAACGTGCTCAGGCCAGAAGTTGGGATTTTTAATTCTGGGGAACTTTGATCAAATAGTTTGTTGATATTATGAAATCAAAAAATTGTCAAGCAGTACTATCGTTTTTCTACGTTGATGTGAAGCAATGACTGAGAAGATAGTAGTGTAAAGTACACTGAAGTGGTTAGAGAAATAGATTGTTGTATGCCCGAAAGTTAATGATAACATAGTCATTTTATAAAAAGGTATAAAACAAATATAAAATGAATAAAATATAGAAATATCATTGTGGTTGAATAAAGTTTAAGTGGATAAAATCAAACAATCAATATATAAAAGTGATAATAATGAAGAATTAAAGTGATTTTTGACAACAAATAAATATTTTGTAATACTAAAATAATATTATGAAAAATAAAATTGATTTCTTTTTATATATAATGTTGGATTAAGAACTAGGGGGGATTATATAATTGAAAGGTAAAAAATAAAAATAAAATATTTTATACAAAAAAAACAGAATATAATTAAAGATTGTGATCTCAATTTAACATGTAAAATGTTTGATATGTAGAAAAAATTAGAGATTTACACGGAATCCAAATACAGTAGAACTTGGATAATTCGAACTTCTTTAATTCGAAAACCTCTTTAATTCGAATATTTATCTTGGTCCCTAAAAGCCTTAAGCCTTTATTCAAAACATCTTTAATTCGAATTTTTGGATAATTCGAATTTTTTCATGGTCCCTTGGGGTTCGAATTATCCAAGTTCGACTGTATTAAAAATGTTCAATTTAAGGAAGGTCTTGTTCAAATTCAAATATCTAAATGTTTGAAAGTTAGGTTAAGAAATCGACTGTAGAAAAATGTGTGGAATTAAAAGGAATGCGGGACATGGGGATGGAAGGACTGGGGGCCTCTGGGGGGAAGAGTGGCGATAGATTTAGGTGACGCGGCATGGTGTCTCGAGAGTATGTTAACTAGTGTCCATTTTTATGCTTATTTTGGGTAAGAGAGCGTGCTATCTCTCTAGTTCTAGTTATTTCGGGGTATGGATTAAGATGAATTATTAGATCTGTGGGGATAACATTGAACATTAAATAGGTGGGTGGAAAACTTGTGACAGAATGGGGTGTGTTATTAGAAATTTGCGGATTTTTTTTGAGGTAAAAGCGGGCGCTCTGTCAGATAACAGACGTTTTGGAAATCCTTGTTGTAATACAGTTCTGAGGGCTTGCATGTACGTTAGTGTACTGTTTAACTGGTTAAACTCCCTTTGAGAGTGGTGAAAGCTTTATGGCAGTTTTATGGTCTATTTGAAGATGTAGTTTTCTCGGTGTTCGTAAGTGTTATCTTTCGACGTTGTTGCGGTAAAAATGTTATTCAATGATGTCAGGTTTAGATGTGGGTAAAAGTGCGACTTTCGACGTGGACACGCTTTGGGGTGAGAAGTGTCACAGGCATGAAGGCGTCTTTGTGGCTTTTTAAGTGAGAAAAATTGATGTGATGCGCTGTGTGACACGAGTGAGTGAATTGAATGGAAAGGTGTCACGTGAAGTCTTTGTTTTTGGTACAGCATCTTACTTGTTTCATCATGAACAACAAATTTACTAGTCATGAGTGGTGGTTGTACAAAACACATCGAGATATCTTGGTTGTTAGTGAATGTGGCACGTTTAGTGGCGACGGAGCTTGTGTTGCTCGAATTCGATTTGTTGCTAAGTCGCGCGCTAATAGATGGTGGCCAATTGTAGAAAGTGATGGGAAGTGTGTTGTAGTTTGTTGAGAGAGATGTGTGGATAATTAATAATTATGCATGTAAAAGGAAAGGACGGGGGAGTGTAGCTATGTTGGGATTTAACGATTGTAATAGTTTTGGAAGACTGTGACTTAATTTAGCTACTGACGTGGTAGTTGATGGGATTTTTATTTTTAACTTGTTTTGGGAAAGATAGTTACTTTTCTAGTTGTGATTTTGAAGATATTGTATCTTTCGATTTTTGCAATTTAAAAAAATGCGTTTCACCTATGTTTATTAAAATTTGAATATATTTTTTAAATCCTTGATTATGGTAGTGCAAAAATTATCCTTGTAAAAGGGGCAATGGCGTGATAGTGACTTATAATTTGACTGGGGCGTTTACATAAAATAGTGAACATAAAAATGATTTTTGCAAAGTTTTGAGCATTTGATTAAGAGATTGGTGTTTTAGTATAAAAATAAGATATTACGAAAAACACACAAATAAGTTTAGAATTATGATTCGAGTAATAAAAAAAAATAATGATTTTTTAAAAAGTTAAAATTGAAAGTAATGAATTAAAATTTATAATTTGCTTAAAATAAAATAAAAATTGATAAATGAGGGTGTAAAAGATTTAATATTCGAATTGAAATGATATAACAATGGTAGAAATTGATTTAAAATTATTACAGTGAAAATAAACATTAAATTTATGGAGAATCAAGTTGTGAGCATGAGGAGAAAGTTTTTAAAAACTCACAGTTTTGAGGATTGTTCAGTCAGGAGGCTTGGTCTTTGGTTGTTGTCCTGCTAATGACGTGGAAGACGCTCCAAGTAGAGCTTGTAGAAGCTTGTAACTTCTGTTTGGTGACGGCGGCATGTCGCCTGGAAGGTGGTTACGTTGTAAGGCCGAAGGTGGGAACTTCTCACCGGCTTATTTTGCGGGATTTTCGGCTGTGTCGTTGGGGGGAAGATTGATTGGTCGTTTCGTTGGAATGGCGTGCTTGTTCCTCCATCTTTGCTCTTCCTCGCTTCTATCTGGACAGGCTTCTTACCTCTTCGTTGTGGTCATACTTCGTTGTGGTCATCCTGTCGACTTTGGTTGTGATGAAGGAGTGAGGTCTGGTAAGCCTTGTAGAATCCTGTCGACTTAGATGTGATAAAGAGTTGCTGTCGACTTATCTGTGATGAGATCCTGTCGACTCTCGCTATAGCTGTGGTAACCGGTGGTCAAACCTGTAGTAGCTGAGAGGGACAGTCAGGGCGTGGAGAGTTTTCCAGTACCTCTCTGCACTTTGGAAGACCTTTAACAGATTTCACAGAGTACAGGCAGTCGTGGTCGAGGCAGAGTGGAAAGTTTGGGAATGTCCACACACACAAAACGAAGGGACACAGCTGAAGTAGGAAAGTTCCATGAACAGATAGGAGTTGAGCTAAGCAAGATGGAGTTAGAAGGGTTCTTACTGTTTACATGACGATGAGGTAGTCCTGGCTAAGACTGACAAGGGCTCACGCTGACGGTGAAAGGGGTGACTGCTGACTAACTACGGACTAACTGCGGACTAACTGCGGACTAACTGTGGACTAACTGCGCTCGGCTAAAAAGCGAGGTGTTTATATACCATTCCCGAGGAGGGGGGGGAGTTGGACTTTAAACGTCTGCGGCATTCCGCACCCTTTGGACCAGATGGCAACGGGCTGCCGAATTCCTTTTCAGGGTTGTTGGATTGTAGACGTTTTTGAACTTTTCAATCTTGCTTTAACTCAGCTCCTAATCTATTACATAGTTTTATTTATTTGTCTTTAGTTTGTACAAAGTACATTACATATGGTGATGCAATGACACAGATTAATCATGCATATAATTATTTATAGATGTGTTTCTATATACAACATGACAATCTTGTTATAAGTAATTATACAATATAGGGTTGTTGGTTTAAATTACCATATATATATAACTAAAATTGCATAAATCAATACTTAATAATAAAAACACTCATTAATAAAAAACCTTTTAGCCTGCTTCTATATCTGTCTGTCCACAAATCTTGTAATCAATGTTTATATACTTCCTAGCACCTTTTTAAATAGTTCCCCTTTTTCAATTAGTATGTTGTTACACTTTTAACTATTTAATCAATTGTTTAATTATAATTGAAATTTTATATGCACCACAATTATCCCCTAACAATAATCCACTGGGTGTCTCTAACTTTGTAATATAATTCAATAAATTTAGGGTTCCCAAAAGCAAAGAGACGCAGTTCTGTTAGTAACGGATTTTGCTTACATCACTTCCGACCTCCCACGAGAAATTGACCAATCTGCTGCGAGCAGGCTTGCAGCTATTTAAGGCCAACGTCGTCTCAATGATAAGGCTTTTTTTTTTTTTGGACTGGCATATATACGACTAAAAATAGCGTGAATTATTTATTATAAAAAATACTTTTAAAAAAGCTTTCATTAAAAATGTACTAAAAATAACAAAATGAATATTTCTGAAGTATTGCTTTTTTTTCTGAAGGTACCATTTAACAAATAAAATAATAGACTTAGAAATAAAAAGCGGTGAGGGATAATAGCCATGGATTTGATATTTTTGTGATTTTATATGAAGCAAATGATTAGCAAGATTACGCCTTTCATTAAATTTTTGCCTATTTAACGCATAAACGATGATCATCCCCCAAGAATAAAATAAATATTTCTGAATGTGCCATTTAAAAAATAGATTAATAAATTTAGAAATAAAAGCGGTGGGGTACAATAATAATAAATTTGAGATCAATGTAATTTTATATGAAGCAAATGATTAGCAAGATTATGCCTTTCATTAAATTTATACCTATTGTTAATTAATAACAAAAATAAATAGAATTTACTAAAAAGCCTTTATTTATTGCTTTTAATTATAATTAAATTTTAAACATATTAAAGATAATATTATTTATTTACACATATAACTATTAGATAATAAAAGGCATATATTGGATTTAAAAAATATATTTATTTTGCCAATATTTCGGCTGGCTGAACGCCAACCTTTATCGAGGCATTACATTTTTGTATACACAAACTCAGCGCCGCATAGTGTTATAATATCACCGTTGAAATCAATTAAAATACAGAGTAGGTGGGAGAAATTTGTGAATGTAAAAAATAATTATTATAAAAAATTGCAATCAAAATGTAAAATATATTAAAATATTAACGGAAAAATATGGGTTCTATCTTTATATTTTAAAATGTTTTTAAAAAGTACATAAAAATAATGTAAAAATATATGTATCTATTAAAACATTTGAAAATGAATTTAAAATGATTTAAACAATAAACTGTAAGAACTTTTTAAAAAGGTTTAACAAAAATGTGGGTATTTAAAAATTCATTTCAAAATTGATGGAGATCGATTTAAATGTAAGTAAAAAATATTTTATAAAAATGCATTGAAATGGAAGTTAAAGCAATTTAGGAAGAATATATGAGAAAAAAAATAGATTAAAAAGTGGAAATTAAAAAAGTTTAAAGTATATCATGTAATAAGTTATATATTTAATGTATCAATACTTTTGTGTATTAAAGCGATAAATGTAAAAATAATTAAACAAGTGGTATGTATTAATTACAGGTAATAACTAATGTGTGAAAAAAATAATTTAAGAAATCGCGGGTATTACAACAAAATTTAAAAATTCATTAAAGCAAAAAAAATAAATTAAATAAAGCAAAGTTATGTAATTTAAAGAAACGGCACCTCTCCCTTTAAAAAAGAATAAAATAAGTCAATTTAAAAATAAAAATTGACTAATTGAAATTAAAATAATTAGACAAAAAAAATTAAGAAGATCTAAATGGTGTGTAGATGTCTGGTAAATCAATTTTCCTATTAATGCTTTCTTTGTCTTCTGCAGAGGCCCAGCTTTCTAAGAACAATCGGCAGTGTTTCTCTTTAATGTTCTGGTATAAAATAGCTGTATTTTCGAAATCCGGAGTGTGGTTGTTTTTTAGTGCATGATCTACAAGGAGAGACAGTGGGTTGTAATTCCTTAGTCCTGATTTGTGTTGATTTAAACGATCTTTAAGTGGTTTGCTGGTTTCACCTATATAATTAGCTTGGCAATTGTTACAAGGTATTTTGTAAATTACGTTGATTTTGTTTTCCATTTTGTTAATTTGTTTAGTGTCTGGATGGCGTAAGGCCTTTTTTAAATTTAAAGATGATTGATAGGTAGTTATGATGTTGTATCTCTTTAGGACTCTGGCGATGCGTTCAGAGCCGTAGCTGTAGGGGAGGGAGCAGTAAAGTTTTTTGATTGATCAGGGGTGTTATTTAAAAGTGGAGATTTTGGTTTATAAAAATGTTTTTCGACAAATTTGCTAGGGTAATTGTTGTTTTTTAATTCTCTGAAGATTCTATTTCTCTCCACTATATCATTAAATTTTGAAGAACAATGTGTATCTAATCTTTTGGAGAGAGCTTTAACCACAGCGATTTTATGATGAACTGGGCCAAAAGAATTGAAATTCAAATAACTACCTGTGTGGGTTGGTTTTCTAAAAATACTAGTTTCTATTTGATTAACCTTTCTTTTAAGCTGTAGATCTAAAAATGCCAGAGAATTATTATTTTCAATTTCATGTGTAAAATTAAAAAATGGTCTTAAATTATTTAAAAATTTTGAAATTACTACAAAATCTGATTCTGTTATGCAAAAAATGTCATCTATGTACCTTTTCCAAAAAATAATTTTGAGTTGCTTTGATTCTGTGACAGCTTGATCAATTTGGTCCATGAAAATGTTGGCTAAGGCCGATGAGATTGGGTTTCCCATCGGTAAGCCTTTGATTTGTCTGTAGAATTTATTTTGGTGGCTAAAATAATTGTGTTCCAAACAAAGTTTAATTAAATCAATCAAAGCCTCTGTGGAGAAAGGAAAATCTAGATTTTGATGGGTTTCTGTAAATTTTCGAAGTGCTAGAATAGCTTCATTGTGTGGGATTGAGGTGTAGAGTGATTCAACGTCGAAAGATACCATACGGCTGTTAATAGAAATTGAAAGGTCTCTAATCGTTTTAGCAGCTACTGTAGAATTAGGGACAGTGTGGGGAAGTAATTTCTGGAGGGGAGAGATGATGGATGAAATAAATTTAGTGAGGGGGTAAAGAGGAGAACCAGCATAGGAAACAATCGGACGTAAAGGTGTGTTTGGCTTATGTACTTTTGGGAGGCCATAGAAGTTTGGTAAATTCTTGTCCTCAGCCTTTAAATTTTCAAAAGTTTTTTTGTCTAATTTATGTGAACGTATGATTTTATTAAGTTTTTTATTAAAATCTTTAGTAAAATTAGGTGAAGGGTTTTTTGTTAAAGGTTCATAAATTTCTTTATCTTGAAGTAACTCTTCTACCTTAGTGTTGTAATTAGTTGTGTTCATAATTACTGTGTTTCTTCCTTTATCAGAGGGTGTGATAACAATATCTTTATTTTGCTTTAACGATCTAATAGCTTGTCTTTCTCCTTGATTTAAATTAGTCTTGTTTTTTCGTTCTAAATTTTTAATAATAGGAGTAACTTCTGTTCTAATTTTAGCCTTATTATTATCTGGTAATTGTTTTATCGAATTTTCTATAGCAGCTAGAGTTTTTGGAATATCAATTTTTTTGGAAGGTACGAAGTTTAAGCCTTTTGATAGAAGTGTCTTAATTTCGGGTGTAATTGATTGATTAGAAAGATTAATAACAGTATTTTGGTGAGATTGGGGTTGTGTTTTTTGTTGCCAAGTGTTTAATTTTTTTGAATGAATGTTGCGAATAGCAGTGGCTTTATTTTGACATTTGATATCTAAGCATTTATAAAATTTGTCAAATACTTCATCATTTAAAATTCCTTTTAGTTTAGGAATTAATTGATCAATATTTAATTGCAATTTGTTTAAATTATAATGACAATTTTTTATTCTAGCATTTAAAAGTTTCTTACCTGTATCAAATAATATTTTTCTAGAATAATTTGTGCGGACAGGATCTTTTAAAATTAAAGAAGGTGGAATTATGCTTGCGGCGAGACACTGGTGATTAAAATGTAAGTGTAATTTCCAACTGTTGATAGAAAGTCTAAGCCTTTCCATTGTTCTGGCTAGGCGAAGCGCGTCGGTACCAAAACTGGTTAAAATCGTTTTGAAAATAGAGCAATCCATACTTAATTCATTAGATAATAAAAGGCATATATTGGATTTAAAAATATATTTATTTTGCCAATATTTCGGCTGGCTGAACGCCAACCTTTATCGAGGCTTTACATTTTTGTATACACAAACTCAGCGCCGCATAGTGTTATAATATCACAGTTGAAATCAATTAAAATACAGAGTAGGTGGGAGAAATTTGTGAATGTAAAAAATATGCGGCGCTGAGTTTGTGTATACAAAAATGTAATGCCTCGATAAAGGTTGGCGTTCAGCCAGCCGAAATATTGGCAAAATAAATATATTTTTAAATCCAATATATGCCTTTTATTATCTAATGAATTAAGTATGGATTGCTCTATTTTCAAAACGATTTTAACCAGTTTTGGTACCGACGCGCTTCGCCTAGCCAGAACAATGGAAAGGCTTAGACTTTCTATCAACAGTTGGAAATTACACTTACATTTTAATCACCAGTGTCTCGCCGCAAGCATAATTCCACCTTCTTTAATTTTAAAAGATCCTGTCCGCACAAATTATTCTAGAAAAATATTATTTGATACAGGTAAGAAACTTTTAAATGCTAGAATAAAAAATTGTCATTATAATTTAAACAAATTACAATTAAATATTGATCAATTAATTCCTAAACTAAAAGGAATTTTAAATGATGAAGTATTTGACAAATTTTATAAATGCTTAGATATCAAATGTCAAAATAAAGCCACTGCTATTCGCAACATTCATTCAAAAAAATTAAACACTTGGCAACAAAAAACACAACCCCAATCTCACCAAAATACTGTTATTAATCTTTCTAATCAATCAATTACACCCGAAATTAAGACACTTCTATCAAAAGGCTTAAACTTCGTACCTTCCAAAAAAATTGATATTCCAAAAACTCTAGCTGCTATAGAAAATTCGATAAAACAATTACCAGATAATAATAAGGCTAAAATTAGAACAGAAGTTACTCCTATTATTAAAAATTTAGAACGAAAAAACAAGACTAATTTAAATCAAGGAGAAAGACAAGCTATTAGATCGTTAAAGCAAAATAAAGATATTGTTATCACACCCTCTGATAAAGGAAGAAACACAGTAATTATGAACACAACTAATTACAACACTAAGGTAGAAGAGTTACTTCAAGATAAAGAAATTTATGAACCTTTAACAAAAAACCCTTCACCTAATTTTACTAAAGATTTTAATAAAAAACTTAATAAAATCATACGTTCACATAAATTAGACAAAAAAACTTTTGAAAATTTAAAGGCTGAGGACAAGAATTTACCAAACTTCTATGGCCTCCCAAAAGTACATAAGCCAAACACACCTTTACGTCCGATTGTTTCCTATGCTGGTTCTCCTCTTTACCCCCTCACTAAATTTATTTCATCCATCATCTCTCCCCTCCAGAAATTACTTCCCCACACTGTCCCTAATTCTACAGTAGCTGCTAAAACGATTAGAGACCTTTCAATTTCTATTAACAGCCGTATGGTATCTTTCGACGTTGAATCACTCTACACCTCAATCCCACACAATGAAGCTATTCTAGCACTTCGAAAATTTACAGAAACCCATCAAAATCTAGATTTTCCTTTCTCCACAGAGGCTTTGATTGATTTAATTAAACTTTGTTTGGAACACAATTATTTTAGCCACCAAAATAAATTCTACAGACAAATCAAAGGCTTACCGATGGGAAACCCAATCTCATCGGCCTTAGCCAACATTTTCATGGACCAAATTGATCAAGCTGTCACAGAATCAAAGCAACTCAAAATTATTTTTTGGAAAAGGTACATAGATGACATTTTTTGCATAACAGAATCAGATTTTGTAGTAATTTCAAAATTTTTAAATAATTTAAGACCATTTTTTAATTTTACACATGAAATTGAAAATAATAATTCTCTGGCATTTTTAGATCTACAGCTTAAAAGAAAGGTTAATCAAATAGAAACTAGTATTTTTAGAAAACCAACCCACACAGATAGTTATTTGAATTTCAATTCTTTTGGCCCAGTTCATCATAAAATCGCTGTGGTTAAAGCTCTCTCCAAAAGATTAGATACACATTGTTCTTCAAAATTTAATGATATAGTGGAGAGAAATAGAATCTTCAGAGAATTAAAAAACAACAATTACCCTAGCAAATTTGTCGAAAAACATTTTTATAAACCAAAATCTCCACTTTTAAATAACACCCCTGATCAATCAAAAAAACTTTACTGCTCCCTCCCCTACAGCTACGGCTCTGAACGCATCGCCAGAGTCCTAAAGAGATACAACATCATAACTACCTATCAATCATCTTTAAATTTAAAAAAGGCCTTACGCCATCCAGACACTAAACAAATTAACAAAATTGAAAACAAAATCAACGTAATTTACAAAATACCTTGTAACAATTGCCAAGCTAATTATATAGGTGAAACCAGCAAACCACTTAAAGATCGTTTAAATCAACACAAATCAGGACTAAGGAATTACAACCCACTGTCTCTCCTTGTAGATCATGCACTAAAAAACAACCACACTCCGGATTTCGAAAATACAGCTATTTTATACCAGAACATTAAATAGAAACACTGCCGATTGTTCTTAGAAAGCTGGGCCTCTGCAGAAGACAAAGAAAGCATTAATAGGAAAATTGATTTACCAGACATCTACACACCATTTAGATCTTCTTAATTTTTTTTGTCTAATTATTTTAATTTCAATTAGTCAATTTTTATTTTTAAATTGACTTATTTTATACTTTTTTAAAGGGAGAGGTGCCGTTTCTTTAAATTACATAACTTTGCTTTATTTAATTTATTTTTTTTGCTTTAATGAATTTTTAAATTTTGTTGTAATACCCGCGATTTCTTAAATTATTTTTTTCACACATTAGTTATTACCTGTAATTAATACATACCACTTGTTTAATTATTTTTACATTTATCGCTTTAATACACAAAAGTATTGATACATTAAATATATAACTTATTACATGAAATACTTTAAACTTTTTTAATTTCCACTTTTTAATCTATTTTTTTCTCATATATTCTTCCTAAATTGCTTTAACTTCCATTTCAATGCATTTTTATAAAATATTTTTTCACTTACATTTAAATCGATCTCCATCAATTTTGAAATGAATTTTTAAATACCCACATTTTTGTTAAACCTTTTTAAAAAGTTCTTACAGTTTATTGTTTAAATCATTTTAAATTCATTTTCAAATGTTTTAATAGATACATATATTTTTACATTATTTTTATGTACTTTTTAAAAACATTTTAAAATATAAAGATAGAACCCATATTTTTCCGTTAATATTTTAATATATTTTACATTTTGATTGCAATTTTTTATAATAATTATTTTTTACATTCACAAATTTCTCCCACCTACTCTGTATTTTAATTGATTTCAACGGTGATATTATAACACTATGCGGCGCTGAGTTTGTGTACACAAAAATGTAATGCCTCGATAAAGGTTGGCGTTCAGCCAGCCGAAATATTGGCAAAATAAATATATTTTTAAATCCAATATATGCCTTTTATTATCTAATGAATTAAGTATGGATTGCTCTATTTTCAAAACATATAACTATATGTAAATTAAAGAACAAAAGAAAAAGAAACCAAAAAAACGTAAACATTGGCGACCGCCATTTTCTTTGTCTGCCAGCAACAGTTGTATAGTCGATCCTGCGCAGGCGCACACCACGCCCGCCGCCACCGCGTGCTGCTCGATGGGGCCGTATTTTCGAGCCGCTTGCCCACTAAAATGGATATTTAACATACTCCCACCTATGATTTGGGGAAGAAAATCATACAATTAAGATAAGTGATATATATGTGGTACATAAAAGGAGTTAAGCATTATAAATTGAGTCTCTGTGGTGGCTTGACCACGCGTCCACATCGAGTTCGCTTAGCCTCACTATGCGCTTCTTCAATTGTAGTATCTCCTTTGGATCGAAGAATTGGATCCCCACTTGAAACTTCCAGGGGATAGAGCTTCTGCACAGGGCGTATAAGGGTTCCCAGTTTTGTGCGAACTTTAGCAACCCGAGAATGTCCATCTCTTCCTGGAAACAGTTCCACTATTCTTGCCATAGGCCAGTGGAGTCTCCTCTTGTCTTCCACCTTCACTATAACCACATCACCCACACTCAGTTTCGGAGTCCTCTCATTGGCCTTCTGGACAAGCTGGCCCAGATATTCACTCCGAAAGCGACTTCTGAGAGCTTCTCGCAGCCTTTGACAATGCCGATATCTATCTTGAAATTTCTTTGAATCCAACTTATCAAGATCTGGAACTCCCACGTATTTATTCTGACAATCTTTGTAAAATTTGAAAATCTTTCAAACCATGGCATTACTTCAGTTCTGGCATGAGTAGTCACCAATACTTGCCTATCTATTTCTAAATTGACCAAAGTTCTGTCTGAGTGGAATAATTGCTTTGGCCAGTGATCTTGAGGCTGCTTGAGCCATTCAGGTCCCTCCCACCATCTGGTGCGTTTAAGCTGTAGTACACTACAACCTCTTGAAGGAAGGTCTGCAGGGTTGAAGCCCCCTGGTACATAAAACCATTTGTTCGGACCTGAAGTGTTGCATATCTCTTTGACTCTGTTGTTTACAAAGGTGCCCCACTGCCTGTTTGTCTTGATCCATGAAAGTGCTGTAGTAGACTCTGTCCAGTAATACACCGGTTCCGCAGCCAAATTCAAAGACTCAGTTATGTATTTGCTGAGTCTAACTCCCAACATACAAGCAAGAAGTTCCATCCTAGGGATAGTAGTTTTCTTAAGTTGACCTAGCCGGGATTTGGCCATCAAAAGTTGTACTGACACTCCTTTGTTCTCAGGACAACGTAGAAAAGCTGCTGCTGCATATGCACTTTGGCTGGCATCACAAAATATGTGAATGGACCAATGGGCTCTAATCCCATGGCCCACTCTACGTGGAATTTTTATGTCGGCAAGAGTGTCCAACTCACTGTACCACTTTATAAAATTTTCTTGAATGGTTGATGGTAAAGGTTCATCCCAATCAGTTTTGACTGTCCAGACTTGTTGAATAAGTAGTTTAGCAGGTAATAAGACAGGAGCTAAGAATCCAATTGGGTCAAAGATCTGTTGGGTATGAGACAAGAGGTCTCTCTTGGAAAGTGAGTTTATTATAACTCCGAACTTGGGGGTCACATTAAGAGTATCTTCTAAAAGATTCCATTTCATGCCCAGAACTGAAGCCTCTTCACTCCTTTCTATATCAACACTAGGAGGTAATCTAGAATAGACTTCCTTGACTCTGTGTATAGGTCCGAATTGCCACATTCTGAGATCCATCTTGGCTTTTGCAAATATCTCAGTAGATTTCTCCACCAGATCAACTAATTCTGCCTCGGTATCCACTGAAGTGACACAATTATCAATATACAAACATTCCATCAACTTCTGAGGAAGAGCTCCAAATTCAGATGAGACTCCCTTAAGATGATGCAGAATGACTGCTCCAAGCAAATAGGGGCTACAGGTCACACCAAAGACAACTCGCTTGTGACGGAAAACCTGAATCTGATGATTATTTTTCCACCATAAGAATCTAAGATAGTCTCTATCTTCTTCTTTCACTTCAATTTTCAAAAAGGCTTTTCTAATGTCAGCAATAACTCCAATAGCCTTTTCTCTAAACTTCAGTAGGATAGCTGGGATCTGTTCAATAACATTTGGGCCACTTGCCAAGCAATCGTTCAATGAAAGATTCCCCTTGTCCTTACATGATGCGTCAAACACAGGTCTTATCTTGGTGGTGTTGCTATTGGCTTTAACCACTGGGTGATGAGGGAGATAATGACAATTCCTGTTCAAATCTTCTGGAGACACCTTTTCAATAACACCTTCAGCTAGCCATTCTTGGAACACCCTATCATATTCGCTGAAGATACATTTAGCTTTCAATTTACGGGTTGTGTAAAAAAGTCTTCTCTCTGCAATATGACGATTGGATGGAATTCCTTCTTGGTTCCCCAGCCAAGGTAATCCTACACAAAAGCGTCCATCTTCCAGCTGATGAACAGTATTCAAGAAGTGCTGGTGTACTATTTTATCTTCTTCTAGCTTGGTAAGATTTTCCCTGGGATCTTTTATGCCAATCGTTTCTAAATCCCACAAATAATCAACTGACATATTTCTACTGTGCATGCTGATGACCACCAGTGATGAGTAATCAGTCTGCTCATCTTTCTTCGGTGAAGGGCCACAAATTGTCCATCCAAGATGTGTTTCTATAGCTGTTAGTCCATTTTCCAGCTGCTTCACACGTCCCGACAAAATGCTTCCATAAATATCACTGCCGATCAAAAGTTCTATCTTGGGGCTATCTCTCCCAAGATCAGACAGCCAAATTCTAGATCCTTTTAGTTCATTCAACCATGCTCCTTTAGGCGTCCTTGGAATCTCTCCACAAATAATGTCTTGACCCAAGAATTCAAATTCTCTCAGAGTGTCCAATTCGGATTGGTTGCTGCATAATGCGACCTTATATACCTTATGGAATTTTGTTTCTGTTTGTGTACCACCAAACAATGAATGAGCAATATTTACATTGCCCACAGGCTTCAATTTTACTTCTAGTGCAGTGGATTCCAAAATATAGGACTTCTGAGAACCAGGGTCCAAGAGTGCTCGCACTCTTCTATAGCCATTATTTCCCATAATATTGACCATCAAGGTCATTAATGTTACATCTCTTGTACATTGCTGATTGGCTAAAGCACTCTGCACTACTTCAGAGACATGCGTCTTTTCCTTCCGGTTGCAGGGCAAGTCAGGACAAAGAAGAACGTAGTGTCCTTTGGCACAAATATTACATTGAACTGTCCTCTTGCAAGCCTTTGCAAGATGTCCAGGTTTAAGGCATTTCAGACAACACCTCTTTTCATAGATCTTTGCTCTTTTATCCTTGAATGGCATAGATTGAGCAGTGATGCAGTCTTTACTTTGGTGATTATTTTCACAGAACAAACATCCCATCTCCTTGGCAGAAAATAAACCTGCAGCTGTAGGTATAAACTTCTAAGTTTCTATTTTGGGGAAGACCCTTCAAATCCTCTCCTGGCTAGAAGTCTTCTTTCTTCCCCTTCCACTTCTCTTCTAAGAAAGTCCAAAAGATTGTTAAGGCGAGAGCTGGAGTTAGAATTAGAGTTTTTTGATGCATCACAATTATTCAGCGGTGATCTCTGCCAAGCAACCAGCACATCTTCTGGCAAACAAGACTCTATCATAGGGAAAAGCCATGCTGTTTTTTCCTTGGTGTCAACACCCAAAGATTCCAGAGATCTTAGTTGTGTTTCAAGTTTGTCGTATAGTTTAGCCACTGACCGCCTTTCATCTGGTGGAGTCTTGACATTTGCCATCATTAATTCAAGCAGTTCCCTTACATATATTTCCACAAGCAAATCTTTCTGTCCATACCTTTGTTTCAAGGCTTGGACCGCTTTGGCATAGTTGTCTGCTGTTTGGGGATAGCTTTCTATGAGCTCTCTGGCTCTAGTGTTTGATTGCATAGACTGCACCAGATAATGAAACTTGTCTGCATCATGCAGCTCAGTATCCTCATGAATCTTTTCAAATTGTGCCCAAAATGGAAGCCAATTAATTAGTTCTCCATCAAATTTTCTTATTTCGATCTTAGGAAGTTTATAACTTTTGGCCATTAATGACCCATTTGAGCTTCCCAGGGATTTAACATCACTTTTGTTATCAGAATCAATTAATTCTCTTACCTTTCTTTCCAGGGTGATGAAGGTATCCGAATAATGTTCTGCTTCCTCAATTTCACAATTTAAAGTGTCTTCTTCTGCATCAGCCACCATCATATGATCCAACATCTTCTGGTCAAGATCCTTTAATTTGAAATCGATGTCTTTTAATTTGCTAAATTTGTCCCTGATCACACCTAGATCAGCATTAGTTTTACTTATTTCGGAATCCAAAACATTTACTACCTTAGTAAATCGCGTTCTGGTTACTGAGCGCAACTTCTTGTCACGTTCCATCCTGGCAGGCTCGCCACTTTTGTTAATTAATAACAAAAATAAATAGAATTTACTAAAAAGCCTTTATTTATTGCTTTTAATTATAATTAAATTTTAAACATATTAAAGATAATATTATTTATTTACACATATAACTATATGTAAATTAAAGAACAAAAGAAAAAGAAACCAAAAAAACGTAAACATTGGCGACCGCCATTTTCTTTGTCTGCCAGCAACAGTTGTATAGTCGATCCTGCGCAGGCGCACACCACGCCCGCCGCCACCGCGTGCTGCTCGATGGGGCCGTGTTTTCGAGCCGCTTGCCCACTAAAATGGATATTTAACACCTATTTGCTGCATAAATGATTATCATCCCCCACCGCTTTTATTTCTAATTCTATTAATCTATTTGTTAACATGTAGGTGGATAGGACTATTCTATCACAGCTTGGCAAATATTCGACCGAGCCCAGAGAGGAAGTTCGAAAGTTTAGCCAGTTCAAGAATTAGAAACTCCCGAGACGCGCGAGGGTCGGCTGATAAAATTCGCTGGAACCGGGTCATTAATGTTAACGTCCGAGTCCATCCATAGATTCCTGGGTGTTCTAGCGCATATCAGTTCTCACAAGATGAGTTTATCAATAAAGAGTCATAGTCGAAAACCTGTTATCGTCGTTTAAGAGGGTGTTTTTTCTTATCCTTTTATACTTCTTTGAAAAATAGCGCGGCAAGAAGCCTCTTAAGGTCGTGTTCGCTAAAATTAATATTTCGCCAAACTTGAATGGTTTTCAAATTCGCACTTGCAAAACTGACGAGATCGAAAAATGCACGTAATAGATTGTCCTTCGTTGTTGTTGAAGAGACGTGGTCCCAAACCTAATAGTTGTCATTAAAGGATTGCGGTGGGTGAACTGGTGGTTGAAACAAAATTAGAGCGTAGTCGTTCACATAACCTGGTCCGGTGTAGTGGCATAAACATTGGATTTTCGTAGCCACAACCAAAGAACGAATCCTGCATTGGCAACTTTTTTTTTCTCTCAAAAAGTTATTCAAAAAGTATTTTTTAAATTATTTAATAGCATGAATATTAATTCAGGTAATCAATTAAAAACCAAAACGTATTATGTGTATGTTTTAAAAAATCTATTGTATAATATATATTTACGTTTTTTAATTTGAATATAACATACTAAAGAATAGAAGCCCTTCAAATTCAGCTTTTTTAATTTTAAAATTTGCTCATAAATGAAGATTACAAGGTAATTTTATATATATTCATTTCTAGCTTTTTCTATAAAAATCGGAATAATACAAAAATACTTATAATTTAATTCATATGTCTTTTTAGGCGCTAAAATATTTTTTTATAAATTTTGAGAAAATATTTTTAAAATGGATTTTTATTGATTTAAATATAGTTTAATATTTAATTTTTCAAAATGTATATTGTAAATATTAATATAATGATATACTCAATAATTATATTTGAATATACATATTAATTTTAATTTTTAAAAAGAAAATTTTTGAGAATATATTTAAAATGTTCTATGAGCACTTCTGTATTTGTTTACATTTCGTTCATATATTTACACATCGATATTAAAGGATTTTTCTTTTTCAAATTAAATTTTGCGTCAACACCATCCGCTGCTTCCGCATGGCACCAACCCTTACCTCCATTGCACTGATGAGGACGCTCTCCCTGGATCAAAAAATACTCCTACTTTCTGCCACCTCTCCACCAAGTCCTTTACCTTTCAAAATTGAGCGCCGTCCCCGTCCCTACGCCTATCCTCCACCTCAATCCCTACCTCGAATCTGCCATTCCCACCTGCCTTCTGATAATCCTGACGTCACATACTTTACTGATGGCTCCAAGACATCCACAGGCGTGGGCGCCGGGATATTCAGGATTTCTTCTCGCTCCCTTGTTCCCCCCTTTCAAACCATTGTTCAGTCCTACAAACGGAGAATTTCGCACTTCTCTCAGCTTTGAAAGACATGTTTTCCCTTCCGCCACATCTCTCCGTGGCAATCTTCTCGGACTGCCTCTCACGTCTTCTATCTTTGCCCGACTTACATTGTCGTCATCCCCTAATACACAGATGCCAAACTACCCTTTACAAACTTCTTGATTCGTGTAGAATCACACTCCACTGGGTCAAGGGTCATTCTGGAAACTTTGGTAACTGCCGTGCGGACGCCCTTGCGAGATCTGCCTCTGAGAACACCGCCTCTCCCGCTCAATACAAACTAGCCTCACGCCGCACCCTCTTTAACTATCTTAGCAAATCCTTCTGGGACACATGGGAGACATCACCGCCAACCCATACAATCTACAAGAACCTGGGTATCTCTCCACGTTCTTTATCTTCATCCCACAAACACATCATACCTGATTGTGCAATAACTACAGGTCTCGTTACTGGACACACATGAATAGGGTCCTTTGACAAAGCCAAACATATACGTGCCCCAACATGCAACCACTGTCTCTCCTCCCCAGAAACAATTTCACATATTTTCTTCGAGTGTCCCAATCTTGATCCTGAACGATCACAACTGTATACAGCCTGCCTCACGACCATTGGGTACATACCTTTGCACTTGAAGGACCTTTTTTGGAAGGACAAACTTTGGAAATTAATTCTAAGATTTGCACATGTCAGCGGTAGATTTGTCCCTTCTAATATAACAGCTTCGACCTCAACCTAACTTAGATCATTTTGCTTTGCCCACTGCAACCGCATATGTTCCTCCTTCAAATCACTTTCTCCCTTTTAACATAATGATGCCTTCCCTAACTGTATATAGTCTCCTTTGCTATCCCCTCCATTTTCAGCCCTTGGGAAAATAAAAAATAAAAATAAAATAAAGGAAAAAATAAATAAAATATATATATTTTTTTTATATCCTGAAATAAAATAAATTGAAAAAAAAAAACTCTAGAGGCAATATGGTCATAATTTTAACCATTGAGATATTATAAAAAAAAACAAAAAAAAACAATGAAAAATAAAAATGAATAAGTAAATAAATAAAATAATTAAATCCCCACATCATTCCCCTGGCTGACCATGAACATGTAACTGTATTATAACTCTAATGTACCCTTCCAATTTATACTTTCATAACCTTTCCTTAACTATCTGCTCACTACAGTATCTATAACCTGTACATATCCGGGACTCACCTCTTGACTTGTCTCCTTACCAGACCCACCACTGAACCTTCTTAAGATGAGCCCGGAAAGTCCCAAGATGGACTTGAGCGGGCGATGTAAGTGCAACCCGTCCAAATTTTGGGGCGGATGTTGTTGTTCTTTTTAAAATATTAGTTTTTAATTATTTTCTAATGTTATATTAAGTGTTTCATAATTAAAATATATAGATTCTTTCAAAAATATTTGTTCAAATCGTTTTATATTTTTAATGTTAATATCGACAATTTGGAAGCGTATTTGATGAAATTTAAATGACCTTGCAAAGTATCAATTCGAGTTACTTTAACATTTTATTAAACTCGGAAAAAAAATTATCGCCATAGTGACAACAATGGATAAATTTTAAAGGCTATTTTGAGATCTCTCATTTCAAGTTAGACCTATATTAGAACTTTGCGCATCTGGTAGAATAATTAACACATTTTTATAAAGTTGATGAGAAGCATTGCTTTAAGATCATACATTGAATTTTAGGCGCAAAGGCTTTGGAGCTGTTTTGCCAAATGATATGACCCCGATTGAAAAAATCAAGTGGCTCAATTTGTTAAAATTTCATCGGACGAAATTTTTCACGAAATGATTTAAGACCAAGCAATATCAACAGAGATGAAGCTATTTGTAAACAATATTTGTTTCGCGATTTCGATCCTAAAATATTGGCCCCAATGAATAGATTAACTGACTTGGACACAAGATTATTTTTCAATCTTGCTATTCTAATATCAGTGCTGTTGCGAAAACCAATCTAAGTGATTGTTACAACGTAATCGATCAATTGTTAATGAAAGACTTATCACTTATGTTTACGCTTTCCAAGTTCAAGTATAAGAGCTAATCGAAAATGAAAGTAGGATGTATTTCGCCATCTGAGAAGCTAATAATTAACTTCTTTTCTGTGCTGATGAGTACAGCACAAAAGTGCGGAAAAATATTCTTAAAGTTCATAACATCCAAGGACTATCGAGCCACGATTACCTCAAAGCTCTCATATAGATCCTCCTGAACTGACGCTGGTCTTTCTCTCTCTCTCTCTCTCTGTGGCGACATCCAACTTGTGCTATCCATTGACGGCTGAAACCACACTGACCATTGTGGCCACCACGACTGCACTTGTCTACCACGACAAAAAGGAGACAGGTAAACTTACCACATACAGTCAGCCGCCAGGATAATACCAAGGACAGCGCAAAGAGGATGGACCTGGAGAACAGAGCGACGCCGGAGATCACCACCAGCCAGGTGTATCGTGACCCAACTCGCGGAACACATCAAGATATCACCACTTTTACCTTCAGGTAGTTAACCTGCCTTCAATTGTCACAAACCCCACACGCCATTACAAGTGTAAAGTGCTCGCCGCAAACATCCACAATTCACCTGACGACGAGAACTTCCCCCTCACGACTGCCTTCTCCAAACATCACCAAGAACGTGACCATGGGCACTTCAACCAGTGCGAAATTTCCGACTACACTCCCACAAACACCTTCGTTCTGTGAGTACAACTTATTTTACACCTAAAATTCTAATTGTTTATCAAGTAGATTGTTATTTCATTTTAACCTTAGCCCCTGCAAATATATTTCCCATTTCTATTTATGACAATTTTTTTTCTTTCTTTGTTCACATTTCATCTAAGTTCACTCATTCAATTTTATACCCATCTCACTGAATCCTATCTCTCTCAATCACCTGTATTACTTCATTATATAAAATAATAGATCCATTTCAACTCATTTAAAGTCGTCTTCACATTACAAAACTATAATTTTATTCTTGATGACTGTGAAACTTCAATTTTATAATAATTTTATACTTAACACAATTTAACTATTGTTCTTAATCAACCATCAGACTTTATTCCCCTTTTTACATATTCATTTTTGAATAATATCATATTTTAAATAAAACCTTCTTTATTTCTCTATAACTCAAAATTCTCATTTAAATTTAAAAAAATAAGTTTCTGGTATTTTTAAAATGTACACCTGCTACCTCTTGTAGAGCCGTCACTTAGAAATATCACCGTGTCCTCATCACAACTACAGTCTTAAATATCAATTCATCTCACTCAGTGTCAAGCTATTATCGCCATTGTTCCTTTTGTAAAAATATCCCATTACACACCAACTAATCTTAACACACACACAACACGCTACTTTCAAACACAACTTGCAAAATCTTACCCTCACATCTTCTTCCTCTCCCTTCACCTTTACCTACACCAGGGAAAATGCCATACACACCATGGGATCGCCATAGCACCGCGCTCACAAACAGAACTCTCAATAAGGCATTCAACGCCAGTCATCTTACAAAACAAACATTGCTAGCATCAACAAACATATTTAACCAGCCATACTACACCACGCTACCATTCAAAAATAGAATCCAGAGAGCCATCACCATACAAACATTGTGATTATCAGCACTATCCCCCCTTCGTTTCTTAAGTATAATATTGTGGCGAAGAAATATTTTATTATTTAATTTAATATTATTCAATGAGAAAATATATTCAACAGATTATAAAAATATATATTAATCTGTATTTGTGAAATCATCTTTAAAATATTTCTTTGCTTGCTTGCTTAAGATTCTCTAGCGGTAAATAGTTTTGGGGCTGACCTGTTAATAATTGTCGACTCGTCGCTGTGACGTCATCAATAAATACTTTTACATCTTAGGATATTTCAAGGCTTGATTTCTACGTTACAACTGGTGGAGAGACTGGACCGATACCCATTAAGAAATAAAAGAAAAATTGATTCTGTTGAACCAGAAGAAATTTCTATGAATGTAAAGATATGGAAGGTACTCAGGTAAGCAACTACGTTGTTCAACATCTGCCAAGGAACCCTTCCATTTTCTCCGGGGAGGATGGTGAAGATCTCCAAAAATGGTTAAAAGGGTATGCACGTGTGGCAAGGTATAACCATTGGGACGAAACCCTTTGTCTTACTAAAGTTTATTTTTATCTGTCTGGAACTGCTCTCAAATGGTTTGAGAACAACGAAGAAAGCATACAGACTTGGAAGGAATTCACATCTCAATTAGAGAATGTGTTCGGAAAAAAAGAAAATTCAAAATTGCAAGCGGAGAAGAAACTTAAAACACGGGCACAATTAAAAGGTGAAAGTACCGAATGTTACATCCAGGATCTCCTGTGCTTGTGCAAAGAGGTTGATCCTCAAATGAGCGAGGAAGATAAAATCTCCCACCTCATGAAGGGGATATCTGAGGAGCTTTATCAAGCACTCCTACCGAGGGATGTACAGAGCACCGAGCAATTCATTACAGAATGTCGCCGTGTCGAAGCGCTCCGTTGTAGGCGAGTTACCCCAACCAGGTACGAGCGCCTACCAAATGTAGCCTCTCTCTGTGACCAGGATGACGGAGAAGATCTGTCATCTTTGATTAGGCAAATTGTTCGTGAGGAGGTACAGCGGGCATTAGGCTCTCCTCGGGAGGAACCAAAAAATGCTACAATCGAAGAAATTGTAAAGGAGGAGATTGGAAGAACCCTGGCGCCAATCTCAAAGTCTAAGAGAAGTCCCCCTCAGAAGAAAAAACCCCGACAGTTTTTAAATACTAGATATGAGGCCGAAACGATAAGACCGCACCCTGAACCTCGATACCCAAAACAAGGAGGAAGACGCGACACCAATGATTGGCGTACAACTGAGGGAAGGCCAATCTGTTTCTACTGCGGACGCCCAGGTCACGTCGTGCGCTATTGCCGTGACAGGAAGAGACACAATGAGGAAAGGAGAAATGACTATTTCCAAAGAAAGCAAGACGCAATGGTATCCTACAACTCTCGAGCTGAATCTCAGGACCCCAATGACGAATCATCGAGGAAAACTTTCACTCGCTACCGAAGCCCTACTTCATATCGCGGTCGAAACAGACAACATTTCTCACCTGCTAGAAGATCTAGCTGGACGCCCCGCCATTAAAACTAGATGATAGACCACATTGGAGGTGAGGCCGTAAAGTTATAAAATCCCTCCTTGCCGACCACGTAGAAATTAAAAAAAAGCTACCTTGACGTAAACATAGACCTACCAAGTCCTCATGAAGAAGATATCTCAACTGAAAGAAGACATCCACCGCAGTCACCTGAAAATATCCCTGGCCATAGTACTAGATCTTAAGACTGACGCCGTAAGTCTCCTGCTGAGCATCGGGTCGATGCTCTTTATAGGAGGAGGCTATGTGGCGAAGAAATATTTTATTATTTAATTTAATATTATTCAATGAGAAAATATATTCAACAGATTATAAAAATATATATTAATCTGTATTTGTGAAATCATCTTTAAAATATTTCTTTGCTTGCTTGCTTAAGATTCTCTAGCGGTAAATAGTTTTGGGGCTGACCTGTTAATAATTGTCGACTCGTCGCTGTGACGTCATCAATAAATACTTTTACATCTTAGCATATTTCAAGGCTTGATTTCTACGTTACAATATAATTCCAACAGAGTATCACATCGATCCCTATCCCCCTGTCGAATAAGCTAGGAAAATAACCATTGAACTCACACTCGATATAGGCACGCCAAGGAAAAATAAAAAACGAGAGCAAACATAGAACGCCTCAAATTGAAATCGGATATTTAGTTTTAATCAAGGCCTACCATCACCAGAACAGCGGTATATTAGTTCCCTACTTTACAGGTCCATATACTATATTAGAAATAATTTCCCCCAACTCTGTTCCCACAGTACACGTGAACAAATTATAATATTATATTGAAGAGGTTCTTATATTGCACCACCCAAAGCAGATTCCCTTCCAAATCAAAATTTTAGAAAACCCACCAAGCTATCTCCGTTCAACCACTTCCCTCCAGATCTTATTGTTTTTTTTTCCCCAATTACCCGAACACCTAGACAATGGTACCCAGACCAAAACACGCCGGTATTCAACCAGACGCCAAGAAAAAGACGAACAGACCAATGGAGGACCCAAGACAACAAGCCAATCTGCGTTCATTGTGGCCGCCCAGGCCATGTCAAACGCTACTGTAGAGATCGCCAGCTAGTAGACCAATATGAATTAGAAAGACCTAAACGTACATACAGACCCGCCAAACTACTCAATTCAATGAGGAACATTCTTCTAGAAGTCCAAATTACCGCCGACAATCGCCATACCCAAACAGAGACATATCCCTAAGACGCCAGTCCATTTCCCCAGGCCGCCATACAAGCCAATCCCCACGCCGCTACAATCAAGAAAAAAACTAAGCGTCGCGTCTTCTTTCGAGCGGGAAGCCGCGGGTGTTAAAACCTCTCCATCGACGACAGCCGCCAAATTAGAACACAATTTCGTTGAAATAATTATAGATGACGTTGCATTTTCTGCCTTGGTCGACTCGAGAGCCTCATTCTCTGTTATCTCGAACTGGTTAAGACGACACTTGAAAAAGATGATGTTCAAGGATGAAGGAATACCTCATAGAGTCGCCGATGACTAGAAAGTTACGTCTTTGGATCGATGCACAATAAGTTTGAGCATAAATGAGTTGAGTTATCGTTTTCCAGTAGCAACCCCAGCATCATACTCGGATGGAATTTTTTTGGAAGCAACAAATACCGTGATCTATTGTGAACGTGCCGAAATCAGGCTTGAAGAGGCTAAAGACTATTTGAATTCGTCAGCCACTGAGGATAGAGTTATGGCCTCAGAAAACATAATCATCCCAGAGCCGAGTCTATCAAACAAATAAATATGATGAGCTCAGAACTCAAAGGACGAAACAAGGTACTTTTTGAACCTTCAAAATGCGAATTATTGAAAAAGAACTATCAGTTCCCTATACACTTCTTACGATCAATCACAATAAGGGACAGCTTTGGATTGCAAACTCTAGCCCAACAGCACAAATTATCCCTAAAGGAATGTTTTTAGGGAGAATACAAGTTTTAAACGAAAATCACTTGACTGCTATCTCGGAGTGCTCTGATCCTGAAGAAAATTTGGCGCGAGATATTAGTCCCAAGAATGACAATAAGGGTGACGTTGCATTTTTACAGAATTTGATTAGTAACGACTTATCAGCAGATCAACAATCTGAAGTCTTATCAATCTTGAAACAATTTGATAAGGTATTTGATACCAATAATGATACAGTAAGACAGACGCCTCTAACAAAGCATAAAATCAAAACTGGAGACCATCGACCAATTAAACACAGGCCCTATCGAGTTTCCCCAACAGAACGACAAGCAATCCAACAGGAAGTGGACAAGATGCTAGATGCCGGGATAATACACCACTCAGAAAGCCCTTGGTCATCGCCTGTTATTTTGGTGAAGAAGAAAGACAGCAATTGGCACTTCTGCGTTGATTACAGGCGAATGAACCAGATAACCAAAAAAGACGTTTATTGACTCCCTCCAATTGACGATACTCTTGACTCTTTAAAAAGCGCTTAATTTTACTCATCAATGGACCTACGAGGATAATGGCTTTTCATTGATAGTGGTTCAAGTGGTAACTTGTTAAGAGTCTTCTAAAAGTACTGGAGGAGAAATGCCATTTGGTCTCAATCCCAATGAATGGAAAACCCCTATTTGTAACCCCCAGTGTGAGTACAACTCTGGTAGAGGGCATCCTAATGGCTAAAACAAAAGGAGACCGAAAGAAACCAGTATACGCTTTTGACTTTATTCTTGTAATGAAGAAGGACACTCTCTTGTTGTTGAGGAGAGAAATTGCCCTAAAATATATTTGGCCAATAGCATAGACAGAAGAAGACACTGGCTAACCACTTCTGTATCGAGCACTGCACTATAAGGGCCAAATATCAGATCAAATTGGAGAATATTTGTCTAACTACACTCTAACAAAACAAATGCCTTTTCTTTATTCTGGAAACCATTAGAGTGGGTTAAAGAATAAATGAGTCGACTAAAAAATTCCAATAACAATGCTTGAACAAGTTGTGCTTTATTTTAACTGAACAACTGTATTCAAAGACAAAAATATCTAGAAGTTCTACTAAAATACAGACTTGTAGATGCAAGAAGGGGGGGTCCAACAATGGTAAGCACTCTCCCAATATGTTCCCATTCAGTGGTTGTAAAAATTTGCTGTTCAATCCAGTAAATATACAGTAAAAGCAGCCGCCTACATCTACCCACCATGACTATCATGGCCTGTACCACGTGTACCAAGGATAAGCAAAAAAATAATAATTTTTGAACCCAATACAATCAACCTATTTACTTTAATTTAACCGACTATAATTCAATATTAATTAAATAAATAATTCAGATCTACTTGAAGTAATGTTGAAGGACTGTATATACATAGATTAGAAATTAAATTATTTACCCAAGCTTCTAATGGAGATTCACACAGTCATGTGTTCAATTTATATTTCAAACATTTTAACAAGCCTTTCAATTAGTTGGCAATTTTCTCACTTGACCTCCCAGACCAACATCAAACTGCAGCACTGTTTGAATGGAAATTCAAAATTTTAATAGAAAAATCAAAACATTTCCCAAAATGCCCCAAATGTGATTTCCAACCAGCCAGTTCTGAACATCTATTGAACTGTATCAAATCCTCCAAAAAAGACCTCTGGGAAAACCCCAGGACTATAATAGAAAAACTGAGACAATGGAACCTAATGGAAATCGTTTAAACGACTTGAGGAATAAGCAACAACACTGTTTGAACACAGAGCTCAAAAGGAAATCAAGTGGCTTTTTCCATTTGGATCATTCAGAAAACTAACTCTGCTCCTTGCCTCAGATTTTGCTACTGCCTGCCTCATATCCCTGTAGACCCCTCCCTCCCCCCAACATGTTGGGTTACGTTTTATAAATACCCCAACAGAAGATGTATGGTGTCAACATCAACTGGATACATGGCTTCCCTCCCATATAGACTTATAGACTACTTTTTGCCCAGAAACCTAGCCACTTGATGACACCAGACTTCCATGCCGAAAGCTGATGCCTGGTGGAGAAGAAGACACCAGTGACATCCAGAGACATCCGAGCTGGAAGCTGCTGTACCATATGTACATATATGCCCCTCATTTAATATTTAGATAGAGGTGACCAAAAGAAAATAATTTATCATATAAACATTTAAATCAATATTTTTTTTTAATACTCGGAATATATATATTATTTAATTTCCTAAAAGAATTAATTTGTTTTTCAATCTACAATTTTTTTTCCTTTCTCTCGCGGCAACACGGTAAATTGGAGGCGTGGTCATGATCACGTGCGTGTTTTCTTTCGACGAATGAAAATGCCAACCAATAGAAACTTTGGCGCAAGCAGCGAATGAAAATGCCAACCAATAGAAACTTTGGCGTGAGCAGCGAATGAAAATGGAGAGAGGCAAGGATAAAAGAGGGTTTCTTGGCCAAAAGAGATTTTGGTCGAGTCGATCAGTCAGAAGGGCAGTCTTCAGTCGGGCTCGAGACGCAGAAAGGAGGAGACCAGACTTTCGCCGGCTTTCAGGAAAAGGTAAGCCTCTTTGCCATTATGGCTTAGTACCCCCTTTTTGAGCAGAAACTAACTTAGATTTCGCATGGGCCCTAAAGGGCTTTAAATAACTTAAAAAAGAATGATAGGGTTCTTATTTTTTTTGTCTCGCCAGAATAGATGGAGATCTAAGCTTTCCCCTTTATAAAGGCAAATTTGTAACTTCAAGTCACCTCTATCTAGATCACTATATAAATAGCACATCCCGCCAGTATAGAAATGTTCCCTATCTTTATTTATTTTTAAATAAATATCTAGTATATAACTTATATGGAGAATTTTTTGTTTCCTCTCATACATATTTCATTCTTTTGTTTTATGGTGCTACCCCCCACATCTTATTATTACAAATTGTATTGGAATATAGAACTACCGGCTCTAATGGAATGGAGTTGTGTATTGTACCTTGCTGTGATCTTCAATACAGCGACAGCGGTAAATACGACTTTACCCGCCTTGAGGGTATCTCTTTGTCAGGTTTTAGTAATATTTGTATTTTCATATGAGGAATTTGCCCTTCTTTCACTGTTTAAATGAAATATTGTATGATTCTTACCTATTTGGAGGGAATGCTACTAAAAATCAAGTCTTCTAATAATTGCTGGCCAACATACATTGTCGAAAGTGCCTGTCATACCCACTGTGATCAAAGAAGCCAGTTCTCCTGTCTGTGTTTCAGTATGTTTTCCATCATATCTACCATTATACTATTCGTTGATTTATTTTTAGTAAGATCCATGTTGCCTTATACTCATTAGATTGTTCTCTTCGTGATATTTATTGAAACCCCTTTGTTTCAAATATATTAGAAATGTTAATGCCAATAGTATAGGTTTATAGCTTTTGCTTGTTTTCATAGCTTATTTTGTTAGGTTTTGGTATAATATTTATAAATAGAGTCTTTCCATACATCCAGATAGTAACCTAAATCAACACATTTGTTGAATCTTTGCTATAAAATCGGAATTAAAGGTGTACCTACACGTTTGATCATAATTTTTTTTTTTTTAGAGATCAGTGTCAGATAAGTGTATAGAGAGAGAAATAGTAAAAAGATAAATTTGTACTAGATTTTTCGCAGATAAAAGTTGAGCTAGGAGCAAAGATGGAGATGGAAGATTTCTAAAGACGGGGGGGGCCTTATAAATATCTTTCCCGAGAAAGGGAAGCATTGCATTACAGCCCAAGTGGAAGGGGCCTGGGTCGATTTTTAGCTAAAGACGGGGGGATTTATATATATCTTTCCCGAGAAAGGGGAGCATTGTATTACAGTCCATGTGGAGGGGGCCTGGGTCGTCTGTGAAATTGTACACTAGTGCCGTGGCTGTTTCCATCTTTAGACTTTGTTGTTTTGGCAATACTATATGCTCTACATGTGGGAGAGGCCTGGGTCGTCTGTGAAATTGTATACTGGTGCCGTTGGCCATTTCCATCTTTGGACTTTGTTGTCTTGGCAATACTATGTGCTCGATCTCTGCTTTAGCTCAACTCTTGGGCAATTACAGAGTTTTTTTTATTTTTATTTATTTATCCTGTTTGTACAAATTGCATTACATGTGATGATGTAGGGACACATGTCGATAGCGCGTATAATTATTGACGGCTGCGTTTCTATTGTACAGCATTAGGGTCTTATTATGGGTTATATACATGGGGTTGTTGGCTTAAATTACCATATATATATACTTAAGTAAGAAAATTTTAATAAGTCACATCGTATATCCTCCCTTTCCATTTATCCAAAACGGGAACACAACAAACACAAGAGTAAATACTTTTTTCGATGGAATTCAATTTACTTTCCCTTTAAAAAGGAAATGTTTTTTAAATGTATGTGATAATCTGTATATAGCAATATGCAACCCCACCACAATCTATGCAATGTATCGTCAAAAGATTTAATAAAAGTTAGGCTTCGCGAAAAGGGAAAGAACAATTAACAGGATTGCATCATTCAGGAAGTAAAGGTACTGCCCTGGACCCATAAAACTCAAGTTCAAAGGCCTTCTTCTTCCTGGAGGATTGCAATCATGGCAACAATGGAAGTATTAAGCCAATCACAGTTGAGCATGACAAATCAACAACCAATCACCTTTAAGTATGACCAACTGATAGCGAATCATCAGAGAGCTCCGCCTTTGCCGGTCCCAAGCCCGGATGAAAAAGGAGGAGGGGGAGCAGTAACAAGCTCGCTAAAAAACCTGGGTTCAGCTGGCCCGGCTGATAGTAGCCTGTAAGGGCTCCTAATCCAGGGATACAGGATGAGCAGTGTTTGTACTCCATGTTAGGAGCAGCTGCACATGGCGTCTGTTCCTCATGTCAGAGGCGGCCATTTCTTTTGGAGCTAAGTCGGCCGGCCACTGAGAAGTGCTCCCAGTCTTAATGACAAAGGCAGATGCATTCTACTTCACCCAGTCATGATGGTTGACAAACAGACACCATCAAGGGTCACAACTCGAAATCCTAATATGATTGAGTGGAGATAAGAAAGAAGAAGAAGAAGAAGAAGAGAGCACATGGAAGGATCTCCACCAATGATAAGCAGAGAGAGTTAATGACGATGATCTCGGACAAGAAGTTAAAAAGAAGGTAGGTGACCGTGCTAAGAGCTAGGTGTGCTCAACATAAGCTCCAACCAAGGTAGTGTCCGCTCCATCATGTGAAAGGCTAGATACCTCCAGTCCAGTCTCATCCTTCTCCCTTTCGCAAGGTCTTATTTCTACCCCATCCAGGTGTGCTCGTTACTCCCCTGTGGAAAACCACCATTCGACCAAGACTGCGCCATCAATCACCAATCCAATCAAATCCACCCAACCACACAATTCTCACAGGATTCTACAGTGAGTCCACAGCAATCCCACAGTAAGTCAACACCCCAAGTCGACACCGCAACCACAATTCACCAGGATAGACACAATCCTACATAGAGTCGACAGGATACACACCAATCCTTACAGAGTCACCAGGATTCAACGGGATCCCACAGTAAGTCGACACTGCAACCACAATTCGACACGATTCGACAGAGTCGACAACGATCCAACAGAGAGTCGACAGAATCCCCACATGTATGTTATTGGCATGTTCTGCACAGATCAAAATTTATTCTTTTTCCATTTTTTAAAGAGAGACAGGTTATCTTCTTTTTAGTAAATAAAAATATAATCCCCCCACGAAACTAATAAAAAATCAGATTTTGACATATGAAAGTGGGGCCATTTAGAAACCAAGTGTGGAATCAAATATTGTCACATTCAACTTACATTTGGTATCTGTACTCATTGGTGTCAAACAACTCTTACAACATTGAAAGATTATAAACATAAGGTAGTAAGTGAAAAATAACTGAATTTGAACTTGGATCAGGTGAATAGAGAAAAAGGACATTCTCTGATTGTGAAATTAAAAGTTGCTGATGGCTTGCTTGCATTCTGATAGATGGTGCGAACCATCAAAATTTTAGTTGCACAATCAGGAAATGCCTTTTTCTCAATAAGGTAATAAGATCAAATCCAAATAAATAAATAGTGTGCAGATGTTTCGGCAACAATGCTGTTACTGAAACATCACATACTATTTATTAATTTGATCTTATATTACCTTGTGTTTATAATGTACTAGCCGAATGACCCAGGCAACGCCCGGGTTTTACCCTATTTAATGTACCCTGTTTCACCCGTGGTCTCTGTTTTTTGGAATTTTTCCCGATATAATTTTGTATCTGATAATCAAACATGATACAGCAAAATTTTTAAAATAGCCTATCGTCTTCCCAGTATTCTTTTACCTATGTATGGAAATTTTGGTTTGAATTAGTGAACTACTGAGAATTTGTAGACGAATGACCCGGGCAACGCCCGGGTTTACACGATTAAATGTATATTACATATGGAAGATGGACGTAGTTCCCGGAGGGCACCCGCGAGGTCACTCTGCCCCCGCGCAACTGTCCAACTGGGAGCGCCCCGCGCCGTCAAAATCGTCACGCGTTCTAGAGGGCGCTGTTCGTGAGCTCAACCGGCCGTCAGCCGGGAGATCTCATTTACTCGGCGGGGGGGGGGGGCAGGGGGAAGGGAAGTCACGTGCTGCGCCGGCAGCCAATCGTCGCGCGCTGCCATCGCCCGTCTGAGTGTTCTAGAGGGCGCTGCTCGTGAGCTAAGTTGAATAATTTGAATATATAGTTTTAATAAATGATTTATATATATTTTAAAATAGCCTATCGTCATCCTCGTTATTTTTTACCTATGTATGGAAATTTTGGTTTGAATTAGTGATCTACTGCGAATTTGTATAGGAGTCATACAAACAAAGACACAGACAAACAAACATACAAACATACAAACATTCATTTTTATATATATAGATAGATATAATCCAAATTGTGCCATATGAAAGATGAGGAGTTGTGAAGTGAGTAGAGATAAAATTCTTCAACAGTTGTTTATTAATATCCCAGTAGTCTCCAACAGTAAGTCTATGTACAAGGATCAATACAGAAAGCAAGCAAACAACAACTCAGAGATATTTTAAAGTCTGTTCTTGAGAAATAAAGACATTTATTAAACCTACCCATATTATATCTAAATATTCCATTTTTAAACCAAAATAGTTTAAAATTGAGGAAGAATCAATAGGGAAGATATAAGCATAAAACAACTTGTGGTAGCATACGGTATTAAGATAGGTAAACACAAACACCGTGTTAAACTATAGCACAACAGCACTTAGGATACATTTATATATACACAGGGTAAATATGTGCGTGTGGAGGGTGTAGTAAAGTTTTTTAAATTGTTAAAAAGAACTAAAAATAAAGATTATCTCAAATTTCTTAATAATAATGTAAGAGAAAATATCCCTTTTTCTCTCTAGTAACCACAAAAAAAATGCCACACACCTTTAAAAAGTGCACTATAGGATTTCATAAAAAGCAGAAAAAAAAAATAGAGAAAAACCTTAATAAGGCAAATATATTTGTAAAACCTTTTTGCTGAAAAATTTTTGGCAACAAATCACAAATTGATTGACATTTAGTGAAGAGAATAAAAACTTTCAGAATCAATATCTGTGAAATAAAATATTTATTGAACATTAACTTTTGGCAACATTGGAGACCAGTACCTGCAACTCTCAAGAGAGAAAGAAGGAGGCTAAAAAAGGCTAAAAGATATGGGATGAACCCTTTCTGCTAAAAAAAGACTGATTGGTTAGCTGGCTGGCACCAGGATGGATGGAAGAAGTCCTAGTGAAAGTCATCTTAGATAGAAAAGGTTGTCTAGAAGGAAAGAAGAAATGATTGCCTCGGGAGTACAGAGAATGATCCAGGTTGGGGACTAGCCGTAGAGCTTGTCAAAGCAGGCATGGCAATAAGGCTTATCATTCTGTTCCTTGAAGGTTCCCTTGTTGAGCTGCTTAAGGCAGAAGGAGCACACAAAGTGCTCGGGGTGGAACTTGCGGAACATGGCCGTCACACAGCGACCTGTGATGGGCTTGTGGCAGCCTGCGCAAAGGGAGCCTCTCTTGGCGTGGTAGTGGGTCTCACAATAGGGTTGGCCTTCATGGTCGTAGAATGATCCTCCGTTGAATGGCTGCAGGCAGTCCTGTACAGTGGATGTTAGAACTCTGGCAGTGGTAGGATCACTGAAATATTTAATACTTTGGGAAAAATTGTACTGGGATCAGGTGGATAAATTAAGAAGAAAAAAAGGCATCTCTTGATTGTGCAACAAAAAATTGCTGATGGCTTGCGCCATCTGTCAAGATAAATATCAACTAATTGTTGATTTTTTAATTATTCCAGAATTGGCCAAATACTAGTTCTTGATCGATCAAGAAAAGCTAACCACGTATGCATTTTGGGCTGTTGTCCCTCATTAGTGTGGTGCATGATATTTATTCCGATATATGGTGAAAGTCATCAGCAACTTTTAGTTCCATGATCAGGAGATGCCTTTGTTTTTATTGATTTAATACTTTGTTAAAATACAAGAAAATAAGACCTAATCCAAATAATTTAATAGTGGGTGATGTAACTGCATTGTTATCATCATCAGACAAAATAATTATTCTTTTGTCTGATGATGGTAACAATGCTGTTGCTGAAACGTCACACACTATTAAATTATTTGGATTAGGTCTTATTTTCTTGTATCTATATCTATAATCCAAATTGTGGTTTATCATACTTTGTTAAAATGATCCCGGCAGCTGAGAAGGCCACAAAATGGTATAAACCAGCCACACAGATGTGTTGAGAAAAAGGAGAAGAAAATAAGTCTGTTAAGCCCTCATCATTGATGTGGGAGGTTCTTGTGCAGCAGCTATTTCACACCTTCCGATTATTTTAATTTAAACAAATGTATTATTATAACCAATGCTATAGAATGAATACCTGGCATGGTACACTGTACCTGAACAGTCGAGTTATTCTCTAGCTTATGCTGGCCAATGTGCAGTGACACCACAAATGCATTGTTTAAAGATGGCCTTTTGAGATTCCTTAATTTTATTTTAAGCCTTTTTATAATACTCCTTTAAATAATCAATACAAATTAAATGAAAACTTTCAAGCCATAATTTGGTGTTTCTATGAGGGCACTAACCCGGCAGACAAAGCAGTCAGGGTGCCACTGGGAGTTGAGGGCAGATATGTAGTTCTCAGTGATGGGGCGGTTGCAGCCGCCACACTTGGGGGCAAACATCTCAAGGAAGTCAGTACGGCAGTAGGGCTGCCCATCCCGCTCGTGGAAGCCCTCCTCCCCAAACTGGCGGCCACACTGGGTGCAGAAGAAATGCTCAGGATGCCAGGTTTTGTCGAGGGCCGTCACACATTTCTGTAACAACAGGCAAGGGTTGGGCACAAAGGGTGACATTCTAATGAGAACACAGTCAGCAATATTTGTACAAGTCTGTGTGAGAGTTATACTAACATTACCCCAAGCTAGAATTATAGTTGATGATTATATCATGGATCAATTATATTTTAATTCATTAAAATATTTTAGGAAAAACTCCTGGAATGTTAATTGATGATATGAATTGAAACATTGGGTCTTTTTAAAAATGCTATTTGTTTATAATGTTTCATGATATTAACTTTTATTTTGGAACAATATTACATTAATGCATATTTTTGAACATATAAAAATAAAAAAACACTATTTTAATGGGTTGAAAACGGAAGATGAGGATGCCCTGGCCACGTTGTGCCATACTGCTGTGACAGAAGGAGAGTATGAAGAAAGACAAAATTCCCTACAGAGAGAGAGGGAAGAACCTAGAACATTCTATAATTCCCGGAGTAGCCAAGAAAGAGCCCAATAACCACCTGCCAAGAGAAAATGTACGCTGCAATCAAAGTCCTTACTCGACTGTATTTTATGATATAATCAATCAGAGACACATCAGAATATCACTCTGTGTTTGTTGAAACCATCATATAGCTTTGTTGTTCAATATTTTCCGACTGTATATATTTTGTTAGTTGAATTGTAGTTGTGTCGACGTCATAAATAACCAATCATTGATATCTGTCATCCATTACTACGCTACAATATATTTTTGACAATACGGTTTTATTTTTCAAATCTATGGAAACTGTCTCAGCCCAGTGCCCTAATAACCTAGTGTAAAGGTTAAGGAGAGTCAATTTTGGCCATGTAGTGGTTATTTTATTCCATGGAGACAAAACAAAGGGAGCTGCTGTGGTATATATAGTCTGGTGGCTGGGAGCCAAACACCACCTGATTAGAATCTTGGAATATTCACTCTGGCAGAGGTTTGATAGGTTTATCTATGAAATTTGCATAAAGCAGCCTTTGTGCTTGTTGGATGGCCACAGCCCAAGTTGGCTGGGTAGAAATCCTGGCTAGAACAAAGTTGTTTAGACATCATTTTCCCTTCTAATCAGAGCACGCCATCACAAAATGGCGCCACCACCAAAACAAGTTATTCCTAGGCAATGGTTTAACTCTCAGACCAATTTTTCCAAATAATTCATACAGCTTTGATGGCCCATATATACTCAATGGCCTTCAAAATTCTGTCTCAAAAACAAATATTTTTTCTGAGAATGCTGCTATTTCGAGCAGGTATGAGGGTGCCACAGAGTTGTGGAAATAACAGAACGGTGTGAAGTGCCAGCAAGAGAACTTCTACTGAGACTGGAAACTTTTTACAAGTTCTTCCTCTGGAAGATTTGAAAAGTAGAGCTGATAAATAAACCAGCTCTGGGAGTTCTGGCATCTGTGGTTAGTGGCCTTATGGCCTTTAAGAAAAGTTTAAGATGTTAACAACAAGGTAATAATAATGTTTTAAGAAAGAGGTCAATTTTTCTAAGGATAAAAGACTATGGATCAATAAGCAGCGAGCTAACCTTTATCAAGAGGATCAATAAACACCCACTAAAACAAACCCGGAATATTAAAAAGTGTTACAAAGAGGAATCAACTTTTGCAGCGATCCTACGTGATCCCCTCTCATAAGTGTTCTATATTTGGCTTGTTTAATCTTGGCTAAGAAAAGGTCCAAATAAACAGGCCCATGATGCAACAAAAGTTATTTTTTTGTTCCTGAACTATGTTTATTTTAAAGCCAGCAATGGTTTGCATTACAGGTTCAAAACAAAATGAAATCTAGAAAAGAATATGAAAACTAGAAATGGAATGAAAATACTTATTAACACACAAAAACCTCATATGAATGTATTAAAGACATTTTCTCAAGTAAACTTTGTATTATAGAGTGAATATGATAAAAAAGTTATTTTAAAATAATTTTATATTGTTTTAATATATAACTAACAAAGCTTTGTTAGAAATTGTCTTTAATTTTAAATTGGGCATAGAGGTAAATATATACTAATGATAAGAAGAACCTATCATGAAAGGATGTTATTTTGTGGCCATTTTGTAATTCAGCATTAATGTATGGAAATAGGTCAAGTTAAGGAATTAAAACAAAATGACCATTATATTAGGAGGTAGCCTTTTTCTGTGAGTATGGCTTTCCTTCCTGGGAGAGAAAGCACTGTAAGGACGGAGATTCCAATATTTTGGCCAAATGTTTCAGTTTTATCTTGGGAGAGTAGAGCAAACATCAAAAAAGTATTTACGCAAATCAAGATGGTTGATGATGGGTTTGACATTTAGTGACATCCCAAATAAATTTAACCTTCCTTTTTTCTACATTTTATATCGGGGGCAGTGGGGGGTAGCCAAGAGACTTGGCACCATTGCCTATTGACTCCTCCATCCCCTTTTAATGGCTCCTTGCATTCACCAAAGCTGCCTCTTTACAGCCTCTGGAAATTGTTTGTTCAAGATGTGTTCTGACAGCGCAATAATGCTACACTTGTGTATATATATATATGGTACAGCCTACTCCATGCTGACGAGTGCCAACAGCACGAAACGTGTTCGTGGATGGCTTTTCTTGATTTATCAAGAAATTGGGTTGGCCAAATATCAGGGAACAGGCTAAATCAATGTTTAGTTGATTTCTGTTTCACCAGATGGCACTCTGCCATATGTAAAGAACATGTGCTCCTGGTTAGGATATGATTTTTTTATTTTTAATACATATATATATAACTATTTCCATATCAACCAAATATTACTTTCCAGACATTTCAGTGACTCCTTCTTGTTTATTTTGTTGCTTAAACTTTGGATGGGCCAACATGTCGGGATAATCAAGGAATACAATTTTAGTTGCTATGTGAAAATTATAAATACAACCCCAGCTAGACACAGAGAGGCAACATTGAGAGGTCATCAATAGCTGCAGATTCTAACTAAAGTTTGAACTATTTATAATGATTCTTTTAAATAAAATATTTTTTACTGCAATGATAAAAATAATGGGAGGGCCTGGTTCATCAGTGGCTCCCAGCAGTTTTGAAAGTTCCATCTACCATACCGCTCTGTTATTGTATTTTATACTGATACTCTGGATTGGTATTTTAAACAACTACGGGCATAAGTTTTGAGGACAGTAGAAATACAAATAAATTATAAAATACAAACAGGCCTCGAGCACTGCTCTTCCACAAAAAAAAAAGTTTATTTAGACATAATATGAATATGGTGCACTCTATCATGTTTAACTGAAGTGCACATCCCATATGTTGGAAGGTCTTATATATGTTCACATCAATCATTCCTTTCTGGTCCCAACATCTCGCTGATAAGAAGCACAGAGAATTGTTGGAACTCAAAATGAAAAGTTTATACAAATTCTTGAGATTAAAGAACATTTTTTAAATTCATGTTTGTTAAATGAGACTACTAATAATTGGGATTAATTTTTGGCCTTTCATTGGGAGCCTCAGTTTATTAGCATATATATTGTGGCAAAGAAATAATTAATATTTTAATTTAATTATTCAATGAAAAAATATTTAACAGATTATATAAATATATATTACTCTGTTGAATATTTTTATTGAATAATTAAATTAAAATATTAATTATTTCTTTGCCACAATATATTGACTGTGCAACAAGATTTAATTTAGGGCTTAGTTAAATGTCACACCTATAGTCAGATTTTGTAGGGAGGTTTGACATGGGGTACTTTTATTGGAAAGACAATGTGTAAATGAGTAGAATCATGAAAATAATAAATTCTGCCTTTGAAACCTACACAGAGCTAGTTGTGGTCTTCTGATTCTTGTTAAATCTACGAGTTTAACATCCGGGTCTAACATTATGGTTTTACTTTTATTACAGGTCCCACTTACTTATATCCATAGACAAACAAAACCTCTTTATTAAGGTTCTCTATCCCCTTTAAAGACTACTTTAATAGATGTTGGATTCTGCTGATCTTTATTAGGTTCCTGTTGGCTGGAAGAGTTAGTTGCTCCTAAAGAACACCATGGGCACTACCATGAGAGGCCTGCAGGGAACTCTGGCTAGCTACCAGGACAATGGCACACTCTCATTTCAGACTGTAAACAAGACACTGTAGATAACAAGTTGATGTTTAGGGTCACCCTATATAAATAATTCAGATAGGGTTCAAGTGTCAGAGAAGGATTGAACATTACCCTCCATATATATCCAAACACAAACAACAGGATGTAGCCACACTATTCTATAATGTCCAGCACCAGTGAAACTTACATCCAGGATGGGGCCGTTGCAGTAGGCACAGCGGGGGGAGAAGATGTTGTGGTAGTCAGTCTCGCAGTAGGGCTTGCCATCCCTCTCAAAGAAGGTCTTGGTGCTGAGCTCTGTGTTGCAATGGTGGCAGGTGAAATGTTCAGAGTGCCATGTCTTGCCCATGGCCGTCACCACCTGTGATGACAGTAGCTTTAGTTGCTTGTTCCATAATATTATAATATATAGAGGTGAAAAATCATTTTTAAAATAGGAAAAGGTCAGGTGTAGATATTAAAAACCAAAAAGGCATCAGGATATGCCTTTTTGGTTTTTAATATACATATATGTGAAAAAATAGTACACATGTGAAATTGTGCTGGGATAAGGTGGATAAATTAAGACATCTCCAATTGCATGATAAGGAGATGCCTTTTTCTTAATATATATATATTATTTAATGACATATTTTGTGTAAAAATGAAATATTTTATTAAAATCACAAAAATCTAATATTTCGCTAGGCTATCTGCGTCAGGGTTTGTCTTTCTTTTGAAAAGGTTTTGATTAACCATGCGATGCTTTTCACAGGACAATATATAAACTTATTTACAAAAACACACTCCGTGGCCAACATTTCAAACATATAACTTTATATAAGTATAGACTATATATGCATATTTTTATAAAAGTGAATAATAATAATAAATGACCCATGTGAAAATTTTAATGAGAGTTAACGACATTTGAGTTGTAAATATAATGAAGGAATGTCGATATTTCTATTAATAGTGTTGCTATCATTCATTGATGTCCAAATTTCTAAAAGAGTGTTTATCCTGAATATTGTTGTAAATAATTTCTAATTCCTCAAAATTTGGTCCTGTTTGAATGTGGGATCCACCAAAAGTAATAATGGGCTATGGTGGCTGTTTGGTATATTTAGAATATAATTGCAGGAAGATAATATTCACCTACTATAAAGAGGCACATTTCCATTAATTATACATCAGAATAAGGCAGAGAGAATTAGAGTGAGATTTGTGATACTATTAATAATAAATAACATTTATTGAAGGCACAATTTGGATTATAGATTATAAACACAAGGTAATAAAACCAAATAAATAAATAGTGTGTGATGTTTTCTGTAACAGCTTTGAAACGTCACACACTATTTATTTATTTGGTCTTATTACCTTGTGTTTATTTATTGAAGCAAACATTCTCTCACTAGCTGAAACATTCACTATATAATAATTATGATCATTTTAAAACTCTACAAATTATGCAAAATAGTTAATTTTTTGGCTTTGAATGGCTTATATTTTTGTTAATCCATATATTCAGCTAACTACATTTAAAATTTCCCAATGGCTTATTATGTTAATTTAGCGGAGAAAAATAACAAATATCAATTTATTTTGATAGAATATATTCAGAAGTTTGTGAGAATATTCTGCATGAAAAGACAAATTTAAAAATTTTACATAGATCATAAAGAGGATGATGTTATTAATTCATTATATTTTCAAATTATCTTATTGCTTTGAAGAAATTATAAAAATTTAAATCTCCTGGATATAAGTCATCAGGTTTCTGGAGATGAGTTTCCTTTCATTTTATTGATGTAATCTGAAGCTTTCGGGCATCTCCACCCTTCTACAGACGTACAAAAACAAATATTCAGAGTATAAATAAGTTTGCACAGTTTTTTTTCTTCAAAAATTGAAGCTTTATTGTCCATTACTAGCCACTACTTTTTCCCATCTTTCTGGCAATTGACAAATCCCATTGTGAAAAAGGCCAGTTCTTTGGCCACTATACATTCATTGATCCATTTTTGACTTCTTCGAATTATGAGAAGTGCTGGTCAGCCAGGCCATGTTGCATTGATTGGAAGAGATAATAATCGGAAGGAGCAATGTCTGGGCTATACAGTGGGTGGAGTAGGACTTCCCTTTGAATGTTTCTAAGTACGTCTTAACGGGTGCTGCAGCATGTGGCCGAGCATTATCATGTTGCAAAATAACTTTGTCGTGTCTATTGGCGTATTGCAGCTATTTTTCTGGCAATGCTTGGCTCAAACGCATCAATTTTCTTCAATAGACCTCCCTATGATCCTTTCGTTTGGTTGTAGCAGCTCATAATATACCACTCCTAGTTGGTCCCACCAAATACACAGCATTATCTTCCCGCCATGAATATTCGGCTTGGCCATTGATGATGAGGCACGGCCAGGGTATACATACGTTGCTTGACGTTTTGGATTATCGGAATAGACCCACTTTTCATCGTCAGTTACAATTCGATGCAAAAACCCCTTTCTTTTTTTACATTAAAGCAGTTTTTCATGCATGAAAAAACTGTGTTCGATGACTCTTGGCTTCAGTTCATACGCTACCCAATTTCTTACCTTTTGGATCATTCCCATTTCTTTTAAGTAATGCAAAATGAGTGGTTCAGTGACTCCAAGAGTTTTTGCGAGTTCCATTTGAGTTTGTGTTGGATCTTCATTGAGCTTTGCCTTTAATTCTTCATCCTCAAACTTTTTGTGACACTCTGGGTCTTTCTTAGTCGTCCAAATCAAATTGCCACTTTTAAACCATGGAAACCACTTCTGACACGTTCATTCAGCTAGAGCCTGGTCGCTATAAACTATGATGACTCTCAGCAGCTTTTTTCTTCATATTGAAGTAATGAAGTAGAACTCTCCACAAAACACATTACTTGGTAGAAAGTTGACATTTTAGGAGCAAATAGAAACTAGGTTGTTTACACTTCAGAGAAATAACGGTTACTGATAAAGGAAGCCTTATGATGACACTTCAAAACAATGGTGTTGCCAGATGAAACAGTGGAATAATAAACTAGTAGCGCCATCTTTATCAAAACCGCACAAACTTTTTTATACTCCCAATAATAATATACACCCTTAGATACTAAATAATTATATATACAGTAGAGTCTCCCGTGAAAGACCGCCCATAAAATAAGGCAGTGATGATAAATTATGGTATATTCTTTCAACACAAAAAATGGGTGTTTTACTTATCATTAATGCAACCTACATAGGTTTAATAAATAAACCTTCTATGGAAAATACCATATTTTGTAGGTTGGCTCTATAATATAGTTTAAAATGATTTACTTCAACCTTTTTTTTATATTGTATTCCAAAGTTTGATTATCAATGTGCTGCATGCTCTACATGTTTTAAATATCAAGCCATTCAAAACTTGGCAACAAATAAGCTTCATCAAAATAGAATTTCTAGATGACAGCAGGTATAACTTCCACCTTTCCCCCCCCCCCCCCCAGCCAGTAAGTTTCAAATATTGTTTAAATTTCCTATAACAAATGATGTGCTAATACATCATATATATTTACAGTATCATATCATATTATTACAGTCATTATCATATATATTATTTACTACAAAATTTCATGGGAAAACTTTCACTTGTGAAGTTCCTGGATGAAGCTGTGTTGTTCTTCAAGTGTTGAACTAAAGAGTAAAAAATTTGCAGGATTTTTATTAAACATTTCATTCAAATTCTTTTTTCATCAGTTATTTCAATTGATTCCTGAGAGTTGTGATGCAGGTTCCATTTGCAAGCTGAGCTCCGACTGGCTGTTAACTTTCATTCTTTGTTGGCAACACTTGGGGAAAATTTTCTAAAAAGGGAGAAACTTTCTCAAAAAGTAACATGTCTCTGATGTCATGTAAAGGCAACATAAAAATCATTAATCATGATTACCATATATTGCTATAATATATATATATTTTTTTTTTTGCTTATCCCTAGTACACGTGGTACAGGCCATGATAATCATGGTGGGTAGTTAGCGACTGCTTTTACTGTAAGTGCACCACATGTCTACACATGTGAAAAGCAGTTCGACTTTGCACTTACTAATGCCAGAGCCCCGTTTGGTTACTTGCACTCGCTGGTGGGGTTGGACTTTTGCAAGAATCGGGGGCCATTGGAGCATTTTTTTTTCTTTAAACAGAAAAAAGTGTCCAATGCGGGATCGAACCCGGGTCCTAGTGGTCGAAAACCAAACGGTTTAACCAGCCTTCCACCGACCCCCTGCTATAATATTAACACAAAGCAATAACGCACCATCTACACATATAGAATAAAAGGATTTAAAAGCGCGAATGTTTCTTTTATGCATAAACCAAACTTCTACTGTCCTTACTGCGATGAAAAAATATATTGGGAGGGCTTGGCTCATCAGTGGTGAACCCTCCCAGCAGTTTCGCCAATTTAATCCACCAGACCGCTTCTCAGAGCTCTAATACTGTATTGGATCATTCTGCTTTTACATGCTACACTGAAGGATGGAATCTTAGAAATGGTTTTCAAGTAAACTATGGACATAAGCTTATAGGACAGTAGCATTACATTTAAATATTTGCTTCGAGCAATGCTCTTCAGCAAACTATAAAGACAAGGCCAGTCATATAAAAGCAGAATGATCCAATACAGTATTAGAGCTCTGAGAAGCGGTCTGGTGGATTAAATTGGCGAAACCGCTGGGAGGGTTCACCACTGATGAGCCAAGCCCTCCCAATATATTTTTTCATCGCAGTAAGGAGAGTAGAAGTTTGGTTTATGTATAAAAGAAACATTCGCGCTTTTAAATCCTTTTATTTTATATTGCTATAATATATAAGGCATATGTGCGGATTGCAAATGTGCAATTGTAAGTGGGCCATTGTTTGATTGAGAGATAAATTTTGAAATGTTTGTACTGATGAGGTACAATTTATATTATAGTTGAGAATCTAGAGAAGAATCCAAATTATTAAATTATACAAAGTTTTGGTAAAAGTTTTGTTATTGAAATATTAATTGATAATTTGGTCTTTTCATCTATAGATTTCTGAACAATAAGAAACGGCTATGTGCAAACATGGCAGCAATATTTAATTGAAATAGACACAAAGAAATATGAATGCTATGGAAAGACCAAATTAAATGGCATTTCTAAGGTAAGTGAAAGTCTAGCAAAGTAGGTCTGAGGCACCTGGGGAGTTTTTTGCTCCCGGCAACTTCTATTCTTAGGTCGACACAGCAGGCAAACCTTGGTTCAACTTACCTGGCCAACGATGGGCTTGTTGCATGCGGCACAGTGACCCTTGGCTGTAGTGGACACCCCCTGCTTGCTCATATCCGACTGCAGGGAGCCTAGCATGGAGTCGAGCTGGGACGAAGCCATCTGTGCGGCAGGCGCGTGGGGTTTGGCGTAGGTTGCAGTATCGTTCATCTGTGCCAGCCACAAATAGCCCATCAGGAGTAGAGGGAGGCAGTTATTCTGGGAACCAATATCCCTGCCTGCCCCAGTAATAAATTTGGCAGTACGCCACCCTTTCCTCTCTCTCTCTGCTCTGTTTTTCTTAATGATTTTGTATGAGGTTATATTTACACCCCCCTTCCCCTCCGTGTTTTGAATCTCGCCGTCCCTTTCCATTTATTTTTTACTCCATCTTATCTTCCAATTTGTTTATAGCTGCATCATCAAGGTTGGCAACCACCTCAACCAAACTTATCGCAATAAACTTCAATGTCAAGCTATTTTTAGAATTGATCAAACCTCGGAAGGCATTACAACATAGTGTATTTAAAATATATTTTTTAGATAAATTATTATAGTTAATAAAAAGAAATAATTTTAAAATGCTATGTAATATCAAAACCACTTTTAATCCTCAATGTCACTGCATTGTTCAGGTCGAAGCACAATTTTTTGTTTACACATAAAACAAACTTCTACTGTCCTTACTGTGATAAAAAAATATTGGGATGGGTTGGCTCATCAGTGGTGAATCCTCCCAGCGGTTTCTCCAATTTAATCTCTACCATACCACTTCTAAGAGCTATAATACTGTATTGGACAATTATGTGCTGCATCAAAGAATTGGTATTCAGGATAACTAGATTATGGGAAAAATTACTTTAAGAGACAATTTAAAGAAGCCTTTTTGATTCAAAAGAAATGTGCTACTATTAGCAGAATGGAAGAAAGAGGGTAAAAGATGATATTTACAGATATCTTTTTTAATTATATCTAAAAAAAAATGTTTTTTTTTTTTTTTTTCACTTCTAATTCTAAGAATAATATTTTAGGGTCCTTAGAAAACTATCTGCTTATCTCCTATCTTGTTTACACACTTGATAACAGTAACTAATTAGAACATGCTGTGATATATTTTCCCATTCTTTTGTCTGAAGATGGTAACAACGTCAATTTATTTATTTGGTCTTATTACTTTGATATTCCTTCCATTCAGTTAATTGTAGCACATTTCTTTTGAATAAAAAAGGCTGCTTTAAATTTATTCAAAAGAAATGTGCTACAATTGACAGAATTGAAGAAAGAGGAAATATCAATGATGGTCACAGATATGCCTTTAATTATATCTACAAAAATTATTTAAAAAAAAAAAAAAGGATTTTTTACACTTCTAATTCTAAGAATAATATTTTAGGCTGCTTTGAAAACTTCTTATCTTCTATCTTGTTTACCCACTTTATAACAGTACTATTTAAGAACATGCTGTGTTCTCAATTATTCTTTTGTCTAAAGATAGTGACAATGCTGTTACTGAAACGTCACACACTATTAATCTATTTAGATTTGGTCTTATTAAGACCAAATCATTATAATTTTATTAATTATTAATATACCTTGTAGTTCTAATCTATATAATCCAAATTGTACTTTATAATACCAATAAAAATAAGATTTAACAAGTTACTGACATTTTTGAAGACAATTTTGCATTCTATATTTCTAATCTGTTAATTAAAAATATTGTAATAATTTATTGTAGGAAAATTTCTATATATATATACAGTAAACCTCCCTGTAAAGGACTTTAGGGAGTTGTGTCCTCTTACCGGAGAGTTGCTAAATAGTAAAAATGGTAATTTTGCAAATGAAAACTTTCCCTTGTAGAGAGGTGTCTGCTAGTGGGGTGTCCTCTGAAGGGAGGTTGGTTGTACTGTATATCAGCAATTTTATTTTATTTATTAAATAAAATTAATTAATCTCAACGTCTTGGTGACAAACTGACTCCATTCTAGAGAATCATCGATGCAGGTACGACAGAAATTACTGAGGTTTTCTAATGTAATTGTTGAAGCAAAATTGGAAATTTAAAATGTTAATCACGGGTTATTAAATCACATAGGCGTGCCCGCAGATATATTTTTCAAAGAAAATAAGTTTTTTTTTTAACCTACCTGCATTACTGTCCAAGAATGTTGTAATCAATTTTAACATACTTTCAGACTACCTAGAAACCTAAAAATTTACACACACTCACTCACTCTTAATGGCAATGCAAGTATGCAAAATTTCAGATGCCTAGATTGTATGTTAATTTAGTTTTTTAATGCATTGCCATCATTATCAAGCTTTTTCTTGTGTCCTTCTTGCAAATAATAGATATCCTAGACTCAAAACCGAAGTTTGAAGTATATAATTGCTATTTTCCAATTGTGTGTGTCCTAATACACCAGAGAAAAAAAAGTAAGAAGTGAGGGAAAAAAAAACGTGTTTGACAGTGTTATTTTAGAAAATTTTATATTTATGCTATTTTCTCTAATTTTGTTGTCAAATTCTGAATTGTATAACTATATTTTAGAATGTTTGACATTTTAAGTTTGGAGATCCCGGGTGAGGCCGGGTCATAATTTATGTTTTAATGAATAGTATTTGAATACAAAGCCTTTTTAAAATACATACACACTCTCTTGGGTAAACCCAGGCAACGTCCTAGTCATTCAGCTAGTAGTCCTAATAATCCTCTTTTTATCTCTTTTTTATAATAGATTTCATACCTCTGTCTTTCCAGCTGAGAAATGTTACACTGCAGCAGCACCAATCTAAATCATAGATGTGTTTCCTCAATGTCACATTACTTGTATGACATTTATTGGATAATTAAGTAGGAACCTTCAAAGTCAATTCAACCAAAATAAAGAAACATCCAAATGGAGTAAAATCTAAGTAAGTAAAAATTCTGGAATTAAAATATTATATTGGGATTGTGAATTTTTTGAGTCTATTTTTAAGTAAATCTTTTAAATAATTCTTTTCAGATTTCTGTCTCTTAATAAAATATAAATAATATAAAATTTATTTGAAATAGCTATTTATTCTATAAGCATCGGAGCAAAATTCCACTCGGGGGAAAGCCTGGGCGTTGCCCAGGTCATTTACCTAGTTTTCCATATACAGGAAAACCCCTCTGTAGTGAATTCCAATGGGACTGAACTTTTGGTTCACTATAATTTGACTATTTTTTTTTTCACTTTTCAAAATTTTCAGATTTTATAATTGAAGAACCAGACTTTAACATCTCTATTATAAGGTTGTCCCAAAAGTTATAAACAGATTTATTTTGCAAGTGTTTACCAACTTTTGGGACAACTTTGTGATAATTTATTTGAATTCACTAAATTTCCATACATTAATGCTGAATATCAAAATAGCTACAAAATATTTTGTGAAAAGAAGTCCTTTTATGATAGGTTCATCTTATCATATATGTACTTTAATGTCTTTAGACGATAAAAAACATGGCGAAGGAAGACGAGTTTCTCCATGTTTTTTATCATCTAAACTTTAATGTCTGAATCCTAGGCAAAGGCAACAATATTACACTCTATAATACAAAGTTTATTTGAATAGTCTCTAATACTTTGTTGCTTGAAAGCCTTTCAAATGAAGTTAATAAGTATTTTTCTTCCACATTTTCAGTTCCCATATCAGTAAAACCCCGCTAATATGAACCTTGGATATGGCGAACCTTCCCTTATAATGAACCCACTATGATTCCCAATTCCATTCCATTGAAAATACCATCGTTATAACGAACTTTGCAATTTTTAAAATAACGAACTACCCCTATAACGAACCTATTTTCGGTCCCAAAATGATCAAATCTATTAAAAATACTATGCTTATAACGAACTTAAAATTGTGATTTAAAAAAAATTTAAAACAACAAAATTTTGAGGATGTTTCAGCTCACAGATCACAATTTCAAAACAAAAAAATAGCGGCATTGTTTGTTTTCATTTCCATTCTATTTTTGCTGTATGTGTATAAATTTTTATAGGTTATACTTTTATTTAATAGAATATCTTTGCATTCGACAATTTTGAAATAGAAAAAATACAAATGGCTTCCAGAATAAAGAAAAGAAAAAAAGAATGGCGTTCTAAAAAAACAGTGGCAGCATGCCCTTTTAGAAGCGTTCTAAATCAAGTTTAACCTAGGCGAAAAAATAATTCCAAATAATTTTAAAGCCAGAAATGGTTTGAATAACAGGTTGAAAAAAAAATTTAATCTATACTTCAGAAGAATATGTGGAAATTGGAATTGAAAAAAAAAAAAAAAAAAAACAGTGCCGTGTCTCACGGGCCACAAACAAATCGACTTATAAATTCTCAAAAACTACCACTACAGTTCTATTTTTAGAACGGAAGCCTTGTTAGGTATATGACTCATTCAGGGTTTGCGGATATTCCCCCTGGCCGGCCGTTTTACTACCGATTTTGTGTTTGCAAATTGGCATTTTTTATTCGCAATTTTACCGATTGCGCTATCGTATCAACATGTTTCGCGTCCGATTTTTCTGAATTGGATACTTTTGATTCATCTTCAATTGATTCAGAATACACGGAACTTTATTCCTTTGATGGAAATAACGATATTTTAAGACAATTCTGATTTCAAATTTTACTTTTCACTTTCAAATAACAAGGTATTAGAGGCATTTTTTCAAATAAATATATTTAGTATTATATTATTTGAGAAAGATGTTCTAAAATACTCTTATACCTTTTAAATATATAATTAATAAAGTTTTGCCTAGGGGATTTGGCTTAATTTTTGAATTATACATAGAAGTTTATAAATATAAACATGTATGCTAATGATAAGAAGAACCTATTATCAAATGACTTCTTTTTATATTCAGCATTACTGTAAAGAAATTGGTCAATTTAGGGAATTAAAACAAAGTGACCATTATTATTAAGTGGCTGCCTTTTCCTGTGTGTATGGCTGTTTTTTAATTATACGGACTAAAAATTTAGAAAAGTAAAAAAAAAAAAAATGCCCAAACAGTGGCTAGAGTGAACCAAAAGCTCTGTTCCATTGGGATTCACTATAGAGGGGTGTTACTGTATATTTCTGAAGTCTAGATTTTGTTTTGAACCTGTCATGAAAACCATTGCTGCACACATAGTTCATGGTTTATTAAATAACCTTTGATAACATCATGGACACGTTCATTTGGATGTTTTTTTAGACTAGTTAAACTAGGTAAATATATATCTGAAAGGGGAAGCTAACACATAAGATTGAGGCAAAAGTTGGGGTTGATTCCTCTTTGTAGCAACTTTTAATAGGCTTCTATATTTATCCCTTATAGTAGAAATGTTACATATTCTTATTTCTAACTTGTTTGAAGGTTTGCCTGCACTTTGGAAAATATTGGTAATGCTTTTTTCTAGTGACAGCTTATTTAATAATTCCTTTTTTTCTTTATTTTGGAAGCGATTAGCATTTTATTTTCTATTTCAAATTTTATGATTGCAAAGATAATTATATTTTAAATAAAAATTAATATTAAAAAAATATTATAACATGTCGGAAAAGATAGAACTAGATGTGAACAAGCAATGCCACTAAATGTATTGCTTTAAAATTGTGATCTGTAAGCTGAAACATTCTCAAATTTTGCTGTTAAAAAAAAATTATTCGATTTAAATTTTAATTGTGTTATAAGCATAGAGAGTATCTTAAATATATATACATTATATAGAAATGACTATATTTTGAAATTAGGATTGTTATAGGAATAGTTTCCTTTTTTAGAAATCTCAAAGTTCATTATTAAAAATAATATTTGAATTTGAATAGAATTACCTCATTGTATGGGAAGGTTTGCTCACATATTCCAGGTTCATTTCAAAGGGGTTTTACAATAGCAACAAGATTCCAAGAAACATTCAACACACAATGTGTGGAACTAGAGAGGTAGTTTTATTTTTTAAACTTATTCTAAGGTGTTATATCACATGCAGTTTCATTAGTATTATTAGTTGTTTGTTACAAACATGGAAACTCCCACACATGGTATGATCTGGGGATGTCATCACAGACAAATTGGATTATCTTGGAGTGGTGTATCCACTCTAAGATGGAGAGTAGAGGGGCTCTAGCTATAAAGAGAATAGTTCCATATCATATCAGACAGGAGAATAAATTGACAATAAAGAAAGCCTTAAGCATAAAGGAGAGAAAAACATGGAAAACCTTTTAGTATATTCTGAACCATAAGCCATAGAGGAAATTTGTACAAAGAATAATGAAGAGCTATTAGAAACAACCACCATTCCCAGGTTTGGCTGGCAAGATACCTTCAAAGGTCAATCAGTCGTGGGACAGAGATAATTGAATACTGTCCAACCATACTCACCAACACGGACCAAGGAAGGCTACAAGAGCATGCTAATGGCCCCAACTTGACACGGTTGGCAGTCTGCCAGCCACCACAATGGCTCTCTTTCACTGCCTCAAGTGGACAGACACTGTTGACTAACACACTGACTAGAGGATGGCCTGAAAACTGGCTATTTTGTCCAAGAAGGGGATGTCCAGAGATAGGTTTGTTAATTCTGTCATCAGTGGCTACACTAAAACCTACCATGAACCATTTGAATAGCTACCACCTATCTTGGCAAACACTTTAGTTTGAAACTAAACTGACCAACCTCCAAAGAGAGACCAACCTACAAGAGAGAGTTATACAAGTTTAAGAAGATCTTTCAGCTATATTGGCATGGGGTCAAAAATGGCTTCTGACCAATACATTGAAAATCTGTTAATATGGAAGGTCAACACATTCACTTTTGAGAACCTCGATTGTTTAGAAGTGAAAAAGTCAGGAGAAGGGGCTGAGCACCCACCAGTAGCCATCACTGCTAAGTGGGGAGAAAGCCCCCATAAACTACAAATACAAACACAGGAACATTTTATCAAGGGTTTGGAAAAGTTAAAAGTTACCTGGTTAGAGCTTAGTGGAAGATTCTTGTTCAGGCTTGGATCTACCTGAAGGATTCCACAATAAAACTATAATTAATAAGAAGTTAATAAACACATCAGGAAAGATGAGAAGTTGCCAAAGACATACCACCGCTAACAGAGTTGCTAACTTCCATAGAAAAATATGTCTAGAATCATAGGATGTGATTCACATAGGGTAAGTAGGTGTTAGCAATCTGTAAAGTTGCAGGCACAAGTGACATATTTACATAGCTTTCTGACATTTTAGTTTGATAAAAACAATCAACAATACATCCTGAAATGTTGGCAGCCCCAGATGGTACAGAATAGATCAGAATACCAGTCCAAAGTACTGTACAAACCAATGCTATAAATGCACAAGACAACAGCTTTGAGATGAGCCAACACAAAAGCTTCATTTTCAGATTTAGTTTTCATCCTTGTGATTAATCTCATAATTGAGACTTGCCGGGAAAGCCCTAGTTATCAGTAGTCTCAATTATGTATTTAAAATTAACTTTATCTCACTTAAACAACCTCTTAAACACAAATAAGACCAAATCCAAATTAATAGTGTGTGACATTTCAGTAACAGTGTTGTTACCATCCTCAGACAAAAGTACTGAATCTATTTTACTATTACCGAATCCATTCAGTACTTTTCTCTAAAGATGGTAATAATGCTCTTACTGAAACATCACGCACTATTTATTTATTTGGTATTATTACTCTGTATGACTAAGACTATTTGGTCTTATTACCTTGTAATAAGAGAATAATTAAAAATCAATGAGAATGGTTGATATTATTCCGATAGATGGCGCAAGCCATCAGTAACTTTCAGTTGCACGATAAGGAGATGCCTTTTTCATAATTTATGCACCTTATCCCAGCACAATATCACATTTGTACTATTTTTTCACATTGTGTCGCGGTCTTACGCAATTCTGGCCTTAACTACTGTTTCATGATTTTTCAGGATGCTTGAATGACCAGTTTTTTTGGTTGTTGAGGTACAGCTTGCACCATGCTGATGAGGGCCCACAGCCCGAAACGCATCCGGGGTTAGCTTTTCTTGATTAATCAAGAATGGGTATTTGGCCAATTCTGGAATAATTAAAAATCAACGAGAATAGTTGATATTTATTCCGATAGATGGCGCAAGCCATCAGTAACTTTCAGTTGCACGATAAGGAGATGCCTTTTTCATAATTTATGCACCTTATCCCAGCACAATATCACATTTGTACTATTTTTTCACATTGTGTCGCAGTCTTACGCAATTCTGGCCTTAACTACTGTTTCATGATTTTTCAGGATGCCTGAATGACCAGTTTTTTTGGTTGTTGAGGTACAGCTTGCACCATGCTGATGAGGGCCCACAGCCCGAAACGCATCCGGGGTTAGCTTTTCTTGATTAATCAAGAATGGGTATTTGGCCAATTCTGGAATAATTAAAAATCAACGAGAATAGTTGATATTTATTCCGATAGATGGCGCAAGACATCAGCAACTTTCAGTTGCACGATAAGGAGATGCCTTTTTCATAACTTATTACCTTGTGTTTATAATTGTGTCTTATCAAAACAACCTCCTCTTATTGAACTACTGAGATAATTGGGGGAAGTTTTACTTTCCCAGCTAAACCCCATTATTAAGAGCTAATTGTGTTCTGTACAGGGATGTCAGGAAACTTCCACAATAACTTCTGTGAATACAAAGGAGAGAGATGGCTATCAATGATGAAATAAAAACATTTCAAGAATGGGTGAAGTAACTAATTGTGTTCTGTACAGGGATGTCAGGAAACTTCCACAATAACTTCTGTGAATACAAAGGAGAGAGATGGCTATCAATGATGAAATAAAAACATTTCAAGAATGGGTGAAGTTCACACAAATAAAATGTTCCTTATGTTTACATTGTTCTCTCTAAATCCACTATTGGATAGTGTTCACATAAATATACCAGACAAGTGCTTAAACAAACAAACAGAATTATATGTTGTCTTAACAAAGAGAGCTTTTTGAAATTCAGAATAATTTATATTCCAGAGAGGCTTGAAACAAATAGCTTGCCTGGTGGATGAGAGATTGGCACCAATTGACTTCATTCTTGCAATAACCATCCTGGGCTGCCCACAAAACTGTCTTATATTCTACTGGAATAGAAAGATATATATATAGGATCTGGAAAAAAATAATAGGAGCACTATGTGAAATGCCGACATTTTCACCCCCTTTTTTTTTTAATTTTAGAGAAAGATGGATTATTGAGATTTAATTATATTGTTTCATTCTGTAAATGGTAGTTCTGTAATTAGTAGCAACAAGGTAACAGAAGACCGTGGGTTAATAGGGGTGTTATACATATCAGCTATATACAGCTGAACAACCTCACTTGTGGGATTTTATGTGTGTTGTTATAGCATACCTAAAAAAAATTCTTACTTAAAACATGTGACTTTATAATTATGGCATTATAAAAAAGTTCCACTGCACAAGGATTTCATTGTATAAAGTCCTAAACATTTATAAATAACGTGACCAAATCAAATTTTTCACCAGGTTCAGACAGATGGTGGGGTCTACATAACTAACAGTGAAAATAAAAAAATAGCATTTAGATTTGCTTGATAGATAGGCAATTGGGTGATAAATAAACATTTGAAAAAACAAATGATAACAAATTGGAATTTGAGAAATTTGGTGTTAAACTCAATATGATATTAAATGTTATAGGTGTCAGGTTCAATAAGAAACTTCACAGTAGGAAGTTCCTCCTCACCTTGAAGTCTGATAGAGAGATGAGGAGATCCTCCAGCTCCTTGGTGGCAGAGGATGCCATAGTAGGTGGGTGCTCCTTGGAGGCAGAGGATGCCATAGGAGGTGGGTATCGTTCCGGGATGGCATAGCTTACGGTGGTGATGGTTTCCTTGGAGGGTTTGCTGCACCACAGTCCTTCCTGGTTAAAACATTGCTTTAGGGTTTATGAAAACATACTTTCTTTGATTGCACAAGGCCTGAATACACAAAACTAATGTTTTTTCAACACTTCCTTTGAAACTAATCCTAATACCAAACTTTCACCTGTGAAACAAATTTGGCCTGCAGCCACTTACAGTCTCTTTAATTCCACACCCCAAGGGATCAAGCTTTCGTTTGAATTAAAGTCAATTAGATAATTTCACCACAACATTCAATGCTAGTGGATACCCAAATATATAGAGTACTGTTGGGAAATATATCTTAATCAATGATGTGAATTGATATCATTGGGAATTTTCTCATTTAATTTTTTGAAAAATGTTTTATGTTGACTTTTAGTAATGGATAAAATTTCATTAATATACATTTTAGAACAAAGAAAAATGACAAATACTATTTTAATCTAAGTGAATAAGTGCAATGGGAATAAATTTAGAAATTGAAGAGAAATCTAAGGAAAATGCTCTAAGACACCTCATTGTTTACACAGATGATTAGAGGTCACTAAAGTTAGGCCTCCATTGTTGGCGCAGATATTTGCAACGCATGTAACAATTAAGTACGGTGTGCTAACTATGACTGCTATGCACCACATGCTAGAGTGTTGCATGTTTTGCCAATAAATTTATATATGGGAAAAATAATGGGAAAAATAAAATTGACCTGAATTTGAAATTTAGAAGAAGATTATTAGAGAGCCTACTATATAGTACAAGAAAATAAGACCTAATCCAAATAATTTAATAGTGTGTGATGTTTCTGCAACAGCATTGTCACCATCAGCTATTCTTTTGCCAGATGATAGTGACAAGCTGTTGCCGAAACGTCACGCACTAATAAATTATTTGCATTAGGTCTTATTTTATTATAATCTATAATCCAAATTGTGCTTTATCTGCCTATTATATAGCTTATGTGTAAATATCTTTTATTTTCCACTTTGATTTTTAATATCTAAAGTGAATCCATTGTCTTAATAAAGTCTTTCTGTAGGGTTTGGACAGAGACAAGAGAGTTATAAATAGATAAGGCACAATTTGGATTATAGATTATAAACACAAGGTAATAAGACCAAATCCAAATAAGTACATCAGTACCTTTGTCTGAAGATGTTACCAAAACGTCATTTATTTATTTGGTCTTATTTCCTTGAGTTCTAAATAGTTTTAAAAGTTTGTAAGGTGAGGAGCACTCACAATGACTATAATACTACACTCCAAGTTGGCAGGTGTTGTACCCTATTAAGGTAAGTGTGTAAGTTGATTTAAAAACTAGGGTTGAATTAAGTGTTGTTAGTTGCCTTGAAGAGGTTCAACTGTATTTAAAAACAAATCACTAATAAAAAATCTAAACAAATATCCAAGTTTGGTGAGTGTTTGTAATTGTTCCCTTGGAGCACACAGAGTAGGTGGCTGAACTACCAATTATCCTCTTCTAAAATTGTAAGTGAACCTGGGATTAATTGTAATGGGAGTTGAGGCTGGTGTTGGTCTACCAGCTGGCACTTTGAAAGAACTCTCTTGGAATATAGAAGTGTATAAAGATGAAACATCTTTACAAGGCTCCAGTTTATATTACTACCCCATTTTAAACACAAAGTAATAAGACCGAATCCAAATAAATAAATAGTGTGTGACGTTTCGGCAACAGCGTTGTTACCAAATAGATTATAAACACAAGGTAATAAGACCAAATCCAAATAAATAAATAGTGTGTGACGTTTCAGTAACAATGCTGTTACCGAAACCTATTTATTTATTTGGATTTGGTCTTATTACCTTGTGTTTATAATCTATAATCCAAATTGTGCCTTATCATTACTACCCCATTTATTGCTTTTTCTAGTCCTTGTCTTAATTTTTTTTAGATTTCTTGTATACAAGGTTATATTTATTGTGTAAAGATTACACAACTTAGGTTATATTCTACCTTGCAAAGTTCTAAAACAAAAGTTTTAATTCTGCACTATTTTTTATTTAAAAAAAAAAGGAGCCAAATGTACAAGTTCAGGGCATTGGCATTGATTATTAGCATGATCTCTTTTTAAAATCCAGATAAAAATTGTACAAGAAAAAAAAAGTTATAAGAATTTTAAAAATGTTTCTGCTGGTAGTTCTCCCAATTTGGTGTAGAGGAGAAAGTTGTCCATTGGAACAGTTCACAATCACATGGAGTGTAGGAACCAAAGTGGCGGAAAAAACTCAACCTGTAGCAAAAAATAAAGAAAAGGCAGTGACTGCAACTATTTAGAGAGTCGACCTAATTTTATCTGGGAGAAAGTGATGACAGATGCAGTTCCCAGGAGAATGAACCTGTGCCAAGATGGAAGGTTCCATATTAAACACAGAGCATTGTGAAACATATATAGAAGGCTTACCTACTAGAAAAACACATTGTTCTAACCCTAACTTGCACTATTCATTACAAGCCAGCTGCATATGTTTATAGTCATATTTCAAGGTATTGAGATGGTATATATTTTTTCATTTATGACATTTCTGTAGAAATGACATTTGAAAATTATTCAGCAAATGTTTCCTTTGAACGAAAAATCAAAATTTATTTTAAGGAAAAATAACGATTATTTCTAACCTTAGGGATGAAGTATGAAAGGATGAATTGTGAAGAGTAATGATAAACGGAAAAATAAATTGTCCAGGGATGGGAATCAAACCCACAGTGTTCCACTTACCGGGCAAATGCCATATCCACTAGGCTACCCTGAACATATTTTTCCGTTCGTAAATATTATATAAACAATTGCGGGATAATTTTCAAAAGTCGTTTCTACAATCATAAGCCGCATTAGCTTAAGTTGCATAAGCATCATAAGCTTTACAAGCTTGATACCTTAATATGATTGAGTGGAGATAAGAAAGAAGAAGCCGCATTATAGCGTATTATATATATGACATTTCTGTAACATCCTCAGTATTCAGAGACTACAAACCTATCTAGTTGAGTGACTGTCTAGAATACCTACAAATACTGTCGTCTTGTTACCTCACCTACATTCATAAAATCTTCAGAATTTCCCAACATTTTATTGAATAATATTCTCCCAGTGAACTTTCTAGTAAATTGAATGGGACTTGAAATTTCACTTTAAAATATGGTAAACAAACTTTGTTCAGACACTGTATTGACCTCACATCTGCTTCTTTGAACTCTATTTACAACTGCGGCATGTCAAGAGACTTCACTTCCCACCTGCGCTGACCCAGAGAGGAACTGTGCAGCAGTTTGAGCAAGAAAATAATCTCAATTATATATACTGCACCGGCTTCGCTCGGTTTTTATCCGAGTGCAAGTTTATCTAACAAACATTTGATACAAAATATTTCCAAACCAAATATTCATTTTTGATAAAGCACAATTTGGATTATAGATTATAATAAAAGAAAATAAGACCTAATCCAAATAATTTATTAGTGTGTGATGTTTCTGTAACAAGCATTGTTACCATCTTCAGACAAAAGTACTTCAGTTTTTTTCCACTGAAACTAATAAATAGATCATTGGAAACTTTTCCATATTGATATCTGTATATGGATTAACGTATTAAAAGAAATTAGGCATCCTGACCACTAACATGAGCATTCTTTTATATGGCAGAGCTCCATCTAGTGGAACAGAAATCAACTAAATATTGATTCAATCTGTTCCCTGATAAATCAAGAAAATCCAACCACAAATACATTTCAGGCTGTTGGCCCTGGTCAGCTGTACTTCTACGACCAAAAATGTTTTGGTCCCAGAGGTTTCTTGAGAAATCAAAAAATAGGTAATTAAGGTCAAACTTGCGCAAAGCCTGATCTCTTTTCTATTTTTTAAAATTATTTTTCACATGTTCAGCGTATTTACGCAAGTTTGGTCTTAAATACCCATTTCTTAATTTCTCAATAAGCCTCTGGGACCAAATATTTGGTTAGAGGCACAGCCTGCACCACGCTGACAAGGGCCAACAACCCGAAACACATTTTTGGTTTACTTTTTTTGATGTATCAGGAAAATGAGTTGGCCAAATATCAGGGAACAGGCTATAATCAATGTTTAGTTGATTTCTGTTCCACTAGATGGAGCTCTGCCATCTAAAAAGCTCATGTGAGTAGTCAGGATATGCCTTCTTTATTTTTAATATCAACACCTGACCTTTTTCTCTATATTATTTTTTAGATTATTTTTTCACAAATTAACATATGAGCTAATTTACTGCAATCAGAGCTTGGCACATCAGTGGTGAAGCCTCCCAGCGGTTTCATCGCAGTTAGGACAGTTGAAGTTGGGGTTTCAAAGAAACAAGCATGCTTTGATGCCTTCAGTTCCTATATAGAGATGGTGAGTTATTGCTTTATATTATAAGCTAATCAAAAACTACAAGTAGACAACAAACAACAATTTAGTTTATTTATTGTATAAAATGTCACATAGCCCAGCCCTAGTGAATGTTTTCCAAGAGGATATTGCTCATATTATATTATTGATTCTAATTACTCTAATCATTCCTCATGAGAACTCCAATTAATGTACTATTAAAACTATCATCATCATTTTGTGTTTCTTTTTCCAATACAGTAGAACCTCCCTTTAGCGGACACCTCTCCACAAAGGACAGTTTTCATTTGCAAAATTACCATTTTTACTATTTAGCACCTCTCCGGTATCCGGTAAGAGGACACCTCTCCCTAAAGGACACTTTGGCTCTGAAAATAGGTGTCCTTTACAGGGAGGTTCTACTGTATTTATTCTTAAAATTATTTCACTTTTTCAAAGTGATATGATACAATTATAATATTTGTTAATCCATTCTCCATTGGGCAAACATTCACTCAGAGAGAACCCAGTTGAGGCCGGGTAATTGTAAACATTTTACTTGATTAAAAAACAAAGCATTTAATTGTATATATATACACTTGGGTAAATCTGAGGCATTGCTCAGGTCAATTGGCTAGTTAACAATAATAATTCTATAATACAATATAATGCGGCTTACGATTGTAGAACGACCTTTAAATTTATTCCGCATGTGTTTCTTTTAAACGAAAAATCAAAATTTATTTTAAAGAGAAATAATGATTATTTCCAACCTTAGGGATGAAGTATGAGAGGATGAATTGTGAAGAGTAATGATAAAAATAATTTTTGATTTTACGTTTAAAAGAAACACATGCGGAATAAATTTAAAGGTCGTTCTACAATCATAAGCCGCATTATATTGTATTATAAATTACTTTATATAATATTTAAGAACGGAGAAATATGTCCAGGGTAGCCTAGTGGACATGGCATCTGCCCGGTAAGCGGAACACTGTGGGTTCGATTCCCATCCCTGGACACTTTTATTTTTCTGTTTATCATTACTCTTCACAATTCATCCTCTCATACTTCATCCCTAAAGTTGGAAATAATCATTATTTCTCCTTAAAATAAATTTTGATTTTTCGTTTAAAAGAAACACATGCGGAATAAATTTAAAGGTCGTTCTACAATCATAATTCTATTATAAATAATTGTATTTGTTAAAAGAAAGTTTTTGACCAAATATATCCACTCCAGCAGAATCTTGACGTATTACAAAATTTCTTCAAAGCCACAGCTCTTTTTACCCAATAAATTTAATCCATGAATTCAGTGACCTTGAATACAATGGGGGATAATAAAATAAAATTTGTTAAAGAGTCATTCATTGGACAAACATTCACTCTAGGAGAACGCGGGGACTAAATATTGTGGAGAAGACATAATAATGTCATTGTATAATATTTGCACAGTTTTGATATCTCTATTTTCAAATTTGTTAATTTCTTATAATAATTTTATGTAAATATATGGTCAAAACTGACTATATAAAAGGAGACTTTTTTTTGGCAGAAATGGTCAATAAAGTTAGAGAGAAAAACTGTGTGATTGTTATTGGTAGCGCTAATCCTAGTACCTGTTGACTAGGGAAATTTGTGCCATTTTGGTTGAGGCGCTGGGTAAAGCCTGCAAAAGAATAAAACGGCTGACTTCATAAATTAGAGAAGTCTCCGACAGAAAGGATTACTGCTTGAAAATAGGTCATGATCACAAGGAACCAACAATGTTGAAAAGCGAACCAGGAGAAACCTCGGCCCAAGTCCCCTCAACCTACATCTCTCTGCAGCAGCCAAGATGTCCTTCCACTTTTTCTGGAGATGAAAGTGAAGATGCTTGAAGGTGGCTGAAGGATTACCAGCATGTAGTGAAGTTCAACAGATGGGACGATTCTATGTGTTCAGCCAATTTCATATTCTTCCTGGCCGGAAATAATTGAGGACCTACTGACATCCTGAGAAGTGTTTCAGCAGGCTCTGGGTGAAACCTTCTGACAACAGGAGAGAGAGATGAAGAAAGCTGCTGGAGACAAGAAAGCCAGTGAGTCATACATTCAAGATGTGCTATACCTGTGCCAATCCTCTGATGGACTATGAAACAAAGTTAGGACATTTTATGAAGGGAATAGCGGAGGACATCTATCAAATACTGATCGCTAAGGACATTGAAAAGGTGGCTCAGTTCCTAAAGGAGTGCCGAAATACGAGTTGATGAAAAACGATGAATAACTTCTAGGAAATTCTAAAGGCTTCTAAATGTGGCTCTCATGGCTTACGAGGAGGAGGATCTTCTCTCTTTGATGTGAAGAATTGTCCAGGAAAAAATTCAGAAGGTAAAAATACTTCGATCAGCATGCTCCCTTGGAGTTGAGCCGAAAGCTGAGAGTGCGCCTCTGGAGGATTTGATAAAAAGAGAGGTTGAAAGAGTGAAAGAGTACTTGCTCCCATCACCGAAAAGAATAGCTTCCCGAGACCCCAGAGAAGTTATACCAGGCTGCTGCTGCCGAGATCTCATGAAAATTCTGAAGTAAGGAAGACTGACGCCTGGATAACTCTGAACGACCAGCCAATCTGCTTTCATTGCGGGCGACCGGGACACGTGGTGAGATATTGTGGAGATAGACAACCTATCTTCGAAGAGGCTTGAGAGAGAGGAAGAAGAACAAACTACTTTCCTAACGCTGAATTCAGCAGATATGGCGGGGAACTAGAATCTGAACAAAATAAACGCTACTTGTACCTATCTCATTATCCTGGCCACAGAAGATCGCTATTGAGAAGAAACAGCACGCCGTCACCTTCCCGCTGATCTCTTAGGTGCTAAGTCCAGGAAAACTAAGAGGTGCGGCCTATACAGGAGGTAATGCCGCCAACGTGAGTGAAATTCATCCCCCCTCTCATTACTGCTGAAATGAAACGTAACTTTGTGGTGATCTCCGTTAATGGACAGAATATTGAAGCATTGGTTGATTCTGAAGCAGATTTTTATGTCAATCCTGAAAATTTTTGATGACATTTGCAGATCCCATTCTTTGTTAAAAAAGGCCCAATTATATGAGTGGCAAATGAAAAATACATCGAGACTTTGGGACGCTGCAATATATGAGTCACCATTAAAGAACTTGAAGCTGCTATTAACTTTGTTGTACTGTCCGAACGTAGCCATCATATAATCCTTGGTTGGGATTTCTTTTGGACCACAAATACAAAATTGATTGATTGAGGAACAGCAGAAGTCACCATTAAAGAACTTGAAGCTGCTATTAACTTTGTTGTACTGTCCGAACGTAGCCATCATATAATCCTTGGTTGGGATTTCTTTTGGACCACAAATACAAAATTGATTGATTGAGGAACAGCAGAAGGCACCTGTAGGAGTGCGCAAGTCAAGGTATAGAAGATGAAGATCTAGCCTTATATGCTTGTGAAGATTGCATAATCCCAGGCCACTCGATTAGTAAAAGCCTAGTTATTAAAGAAGAGTTCACAAGGCGCAAAAGATCATATTGTGGAGGGTAACAAAGATCTCCTCTTGAAGAAAGAATTGGTCATTCCATCATCAGTCATCAACTTCCATCATGGTAGAGGAGAAATGTGGGTGAGGAATGGAACATCTCAGAGCCAAATATCCTTTCAGGTATGCTAGTGGGCAATCTGGGTAAAATTGGAAGTAAGTGGAATATTCAGTATAGATATGGCAGAGAAATTACAATCAACATTAAAAACAAGGATATATGTCAAAAGATCTTGGCACACACACGCTCTCATAGATGATATTTTAAGCCCAGAACAAATATAGTTGAATGTTTGGAAAGCTACTTTGACTTTGAGAGAAGAGTTAGTAGACCCTTCTCCCCGGGATGAAAGAAAAAATTGACACTTCAGACAACTGTCCTATCAAAATGGAAATTGTACAATCATCCGAGAGCCCCTGGTCGTCTCCAGTGGTCCTAGTCAAAAAGAAATCATCTATTAATTACAATTTTAAATTTGTAATAAGCCTAGTATTTTGAATATATAGACTTTATTAATTTGGGATTTGAAATTAGGTTTGTATTAGGGGTAATGTATTATTTAAAAAAAACACAAAGTTCCTTATAACAAGGATATTTTCAATGGAAGGGAATTCTGGAGTACCTTAGATTTGTTAAAGGGGAAATTCACCATATCAGCAGGGTTTTACTGTGTATATTTACATATAAAATAAGATTAAAAGTAAACAATAACAAAATACATCATTAATCACAATATTTATATACAACCTCCCAGCCAAATTTGCCATAAGTTTTCACAGCCTTTGATTTTATTATAAGATTTTACTACTTGAAAAAAAAAAAAATTACGTTTATCCCTAGTACATGTTGTACAGGCCATGATAATCATGGTGGGTAGAAGTTGACGACTGATTTTACTGTAGGTACACCACATTGAAAATATTTTTCAGACTGAATTAGTGCCAGTCTGTTCCTTTCTTGATCTCTTCCTTTCTGTATCTTTCACTTTTCAACATCATTGTTTCTAAATAGGAGCAATTCCCTCAATGGGTTCTAGTTTAGGAAACCAACACCTTCCAACAACCCGAAGGTCGGCTTTAACCCTCTGGGTGTGGAAGATGCAGATAGTTGGTTCAAAGATTTAGTCTGTATAGGGTTGGGAATCCACTTTATGTAAAAACTCTTTCAGTGCGACAGTCAATGCCTAGTCGCTCCATTAAAATATGACACTGCTGACTCATTTCCACCCGCTCTCGGCGTGGAAAATTTGATCTTTATTTTTTTAGTTATTTCGCTGGCTGGGTTGGCTTGTGACAGGCTGGTAACATTTTCACTCTTTTTTTTTTTTAGTTGAAAATAAATCAGACAAGAAGTCATTAATGGACATTTAAAAGATTATAAAAGCAAACCTTCCACAAGCAAGTTGCCTGTTCAAACTGAGCGTTGCTCAGAAGCGAAACATTTCCCTGATCAATTTGAAGATGAAAAATTCAAACAAATTGTGTTGTATGCAGCATTCTTCCTAGTAAATGTAAAAGTAAATGACCAGTTTTGTCGCGAGGTAAATAATAAAATGTCAAGTAATAAGGTTAAGGACGAATTTAAAATGATTAACGATATCTTGTATAGAAAAAACCACGCACCACATGGAAAACAATGGCTAGTAGTCGCTCCCAAACATAGTATTCCTGAGATAATGGAACACGACATACCAGAGGTGCGTCACATGGGTGTGGCTAAAATGATTCATCGAATTAAACCACGATTTTATTGGAAAGGTCTTGACGAGAACGTGCGGAGATATATAAAGTCTTGTAGAACATACCAAGCATTCAAACACCAAAGTTCAAACCAGAAGTGCCGCAAGAACCACTACAACCAGACTAGAATGTATGGGAACAGGTAGGTGGAGATTTTCAAGGACCATTTAAGAAAAATCGCCAGAAGGGTACGAACACATTTTCACAATTGTGGACCACTTAAGTAAATAGGCTTTAGCGATTCCTGTTAAGGACACCAAAGCGGAAACCACTTGTTACGCACTTGCAGAAAACTTGTATGCTTTCGGAACAAGGGAAATCATTCGGACTCTGGGAAGTTTAGAGACTTTACCCGACTTTACGGAATAAAACACAAAATGACGTCAGTAGCACATCCACAAACTAACGGACTATGTGAGAAACAGGATAATAAAAAATGGCATCAGAACGTATCTCGTAGATGATCATGCAAAATGGATGAAGTTTGTGAAATCATCAATGTTTCCGTACAATTAGTTGGTCCAATCATTGACGAAAGTCACACCTCATAGAATGGTCTTCGGCAGAGAATCAGGTACGTAACTAGACGTAGGTTTACCGACAATGGACGAAAAAAAAAAAAAACGATAAAAACATTTGACAAGTACGTAACAGGCAGCATACTAGAAAACGAACGACTGAAGGACATGGCCAGTAAGAATTATGAAGACCGGATTATGATGAACAAATGTCACTTTGACATAAAAAATCTGAAACATTTTTGTAGGTTTGAAGTTTGGCACTTAGTGCTGTTAGTATCTTCACGAAGGAAACCGGGCAAAACAGAAAAATGACTTCTAAAGTACGTGGGACCATACAAGATTACTGACCGGATAAAAGAAACCACATATAGGTTACGACCACTGGACGGACGAAACAAAAACAATAGGAGCCAGAGCACACATGTGTCCAGACTTAAACAATTCATAGAGAGAGATAACATTGACTCGAGGGACGGAGTCTAAGATTAGAGGTGTTGTGTGTCAACAAGTAGCCACCGGATGGTGCACGTGACCGGAAAAACTATTTTATCTTTGTTATTAATTAATTGGTTTATTCTTTTATTATTATTTTAGCTTAATCAGAAATGATGGGAAATATTGTATCTGACTGTTGATCACTGTTTTCGCAGCAATGTGTTAAAAATGATGCGCTAGTTATTGTTTACCCTTCATTGGGCTTCTACCTTGAGCCCCAATCTGAAAAATGTCCTGTCCCAGCTACAACCCCTCCTACAACCGGCCCGCCCAGACCTGGAGCTCCTGGACCGGACCCCAGCATTGGACCATGGCCCACTAGGATAGAGCACTCTCCCAAATAAACCAACTGATAAAACCTCTATTAAAGGGTAACTAAACCTCAAAATTATCAAATTTTATACATAATAACTGTAATAATCTCTCTCTATATTTATCATCAATGTATTTAAGACATTTTTACAAATGTATCAAAATCATTTATTATAAATAAAAAAATAAAATAATAAAAATCAATTTTAGAAAAAAATAAAATTTTGATCATTTTTGAAAAAAAGCGACAAAATAACGCCAGCACCAAGACTAGATATGAAAATAAGAAGCTGGCTGCATGAGAATATTTGGTAGTTGACATTACTGTATTCACAAGTTAGTTGGAGCACTCACTAGTGGGGATGGGAGAGTGGCACAGCACTCTGCAGGTCATCTAGGAGGGTCTCCACGGAGGGCTGGCCAGCTGCCGGGGAGTGGCTGCGTTGCCAGGGCTGGGGAGAAGTGGAGCCATTGGTGGCTGTCATAGAGCAGGCAGGTTGTAAGGTACCATTTGGATTGTAACACCACATTGCTACCATTCTCAGAAAGTATGGTCTACTATGATAAGCACAATTTGGATTATAGATGCAAGAATATAAGACCTAATCCAAATAATTTAATAGTGTGTGACATTTCGGTAACAATGTTGTTACCATCATCAGACAAAAGAATAAAATATTTTATATAATTTAATAGTGTGTGACATTTTGGTAACATTGTTGTTACAGAAAGGTCACACACTATTGAATTATTTGAATTAGGTCTTATTTTCTGGTATTTATTGTCTCCTACTTAATCTGTGATGATGCACACATACCTCTCTAATTCAATACACTTACTATAATTTACAACCATTTCTAACATCCCAAACATAATTTAATTGGACAGGAAGCACCTTTTTACCTTGGAGTAAAGTTTGGTGTTGTTACCTAGTACAAGTCTGTTCAGATGGAGACAAGGTCATATTTTCTCATTCCTTATTTAGTCAACTGTAATTAACTGGAACTCCCTGTTATCTATTCAGAATATTGTCTTAATACAGATGGCCTGCTAATATTATCTTCAAACCACATGGAGAAAGTTACAATTAAAACATCAAAAGAAACTAATTTGAACAATTTTAGGGATTTCAATAATGATGGCACCAAGTCTGTGGAGAAAGCTTCAAAATGAAATTTAAATATGAAATTGAGAATAAAGATGCCTGTTGTTTGCTCTAATTTCCTTATGTATTTGAAGTTTGGACAAAAGAGAAAAAATGACTCTTTTGATATCTGGAGTATCAAAGAAGTTCCAAAATAAAATAGACAGATAGGGTGAGAGTAGTTTGGAGAAGTATCGATGCACTAAAATAAATAATCAGCAGTCACCAACTTCTACCCACCATGATTATCATTGCCACGTGTAATAGGGATTGGCAAAAGAAATAATCAAAAGTAACTAAGTTTGTAGGACATGTACGCCAGGAGAAACATCAGATTATTTATTAACCTTGAAGACTGAAGGGAGCATGGAAGGCAGTAATGTCATAGAATTACAAGGATGGGAATTGTGCAGGACTAGAGTTATGACTTACATATGGATTATCTTAGTAAGTATTCAATTATAGGATAAGCCACAATTTGGGTTATAGATTATAAACACAAGGTTTTTTATCTATCCCAAGTACATGTGGTACAGGCCATGATAATCATGATGGGTAATTAGCAACTGATTTTACTGTAAGTGCAGCACATGTCTACACATGTGAAAAGCAGTTCAACTTTTACACTTACAAATGTGCCAGAGCCTTGTTTGGTTACTTGCACTTGCTGGTGGGGTTGGACTTTTGCAAGAATCTAAGCCATTGGAGCATTTAAAAAAAAGTATCCCATAAAAACAAGGTAATAAGAACAAATACAAATAAATAAATAGTGTGCGACATTTCGGTTACAGTGTTGCTACCATCTTCAGACAAAAGTATTTTTGTCTTAAAATGGTAACAACGATGCACAATTTATTTATTTGTATTTGGTCTTATTACCTTGTGTTTATGGGATACTATCTACTCTAGGATGCCAGGTAGGATGATACTTGACATAAATATTTTGGTAAGATGTCACTCATATATTCTATTTACCTCTCTAATATTGTTTGTATTTGAACAAATATTAAAAGAAGAGAATTTGCTGCTACTAATGTAACAAGAGTTTCTCCAGTTAGGCAGAACACACATGGAACAAAATAATGGGGATAAAATAGAATAATAGGGTTAGAATGAAAGATTTCAATACAATGGAAGAAAATGTGAGCTGACCCATTCAAGTTGATTGTTTCAATATTGTAAATAGAAACACCAACTGAGTTCCATTGTGGTGGTTGGAAGGTTTTACATTGACTCAGCTACTTCATCAGTTAAAAAGAAACATTTGTGTGATGGTACCTTTGTTGAAGGGCATGAAGCGGGCAGAGTTGAGATCCTTTAGCAGAGTGTCTAGGTCAGAGAGGTTTTTGTTACGGGGAGAAGCAGGAGGTGGTGGCCTTGGGGGTGAGATACTACGGGGGGCCTGTTGGGTCCGTGGTGGGGAAATACTACGGGCAGCTGGAGGTCCTCTTGGGTAGGTGTTGGTAGTGGTGGTGGTGGTGGTAGTGACCTCCCGGATCACCTCCTGGTTCTGGTAGATGGGCTGTTCACACTGTTGGTTTGTAGGGTCACAGGAATATCATATTTTATTGGTAATAGAGGCACAATTTGGATTATAGATTTTAATACAAGAAAATAAGACCTAATACAAACACAAGGTAATAAGACCAAATCCAAATAAATAAATAGTGTGTGACGTTTCGGTAACAGTGTTGTTACCATCTTCAGACAAAAGTACTGAATGAGAAATTTTACCACAGCATGTTTTAAATAGTTACTGTTATCAAGTGTGTAAACAAGATAGCAGATAAGAAGAAGATAGATTTCTGAGAAACACAGAAGATTATTCTTAGAATTAAAAATTGTGCCTTATCAAGACCTAACCAAATAATTTAATAGTGTGTGATGTTTCAGCAACAGCATTGTCACCATCATCAGACAAAAGAATAAATGAATAAATCAAAAACATTTATTCTTTTGTCTGATGATGGTGACAATGCTGTTACCGAAACATCACACGCTATTAAATTATTTGGATTAGGTCTGATTACCTTGCATGCTAATAGAGATGCACAGAAAGTCAAAGCTCAGTAGTTCCCACACATTAACCAAAGTTTGTGATTTTTCTATTTTTTTAGAATTTGAGTGCGAGTTCAAGATTTAGAAATTTTATTTCCAAAATACTACTATTCAATCATTATATATTACTTAAACATACAAATATTTTTTCAAATATATTTTAGTACACATATATTTTTTGGAACACATTTATTAATAAAATGTAATTTCAACAATTTCCACTGGGGGAAATGTAATTCTAAAAAATATTGTTAATGGCGCCCTGATTGCATTTTGTAAAAAAGGCATTTTTAGAAATTTTATTTCCCAACACTATTATTCAATCATTACAAATTTTATATACAAATATCTTTAACACATTTATTAATGTAAAATGTAATTTTAACAAATACCACCCAGACAGGGGAAAATGTAATTCTAAAAATGTTCAGACTTTCCTTCATTTTATAAATTTGTTTTCTTTCTTTCCATTTTGTTCACAAATGTCTATTAATACTCTTTTATCCATCGCTGAAAGTTAATCATGAAACATAAAATAAAATTAAATTTAAAAAGTCCCAATGTTATCATTTCACACATTATTAAATACATTAGTATACAATATACAGTTAAACCTGTCTATAGCGCCCCCTCTTGGGACTCACCAAAATAGGGTGCTATAGAGAGGGGATGGAATAGACAGGTCACTTTTAATATAAATCACATCGTACTACGTATTTAAAATCGGGCGCTAAAGAGAGGAAGGCGCTATTTAGAGGAGGCGCTATAGACAAGTTTAACTGTACATTACAAACGTATTATCTAAAATATTAATTTAATTATATATTTGGTTAATATCCTAGAGAGATGACCACTAGCAGTGAATGTTGTGGTGAAATCATGACTTTAATTCAACCGAAAGCTCTAGTCTCAATGAAAGGCTGTATATCAAATAAGTGGGGAGTCATCCATCCAGTATGTGGGCCAATAACCCTGCCATTACAGCAGGTAAACAAGCCACTGTGTGTAGGAGGGCCACCACCACCAAACATGGCGGCCTGTGTCCCAACACTCCAGCCTTGACACTGCCCAACTACGGCCCCATTGCTATACTTCCTACACTGGCATGGAACTTGATCTCAGTTTCATCTTTGGTATTGATTAAACATTGATTTAACTTGATAAGGCACAATTTAGATTATAGATTATAAACACAAGGTAATAAGACCAAATAAATAAATAGTGTGTGACGTTTCAGTAACAGCGTTGTTATCATCTTCAGACAAAAGTACTGAATGAGAAATTTTACCACAGCAACAGAATGGAAGAAATAGGAAATATCAATGAAATTTATAGATATACTTTTAATTATATCTTTAAAAAAAAAAAGTGGGGTTTTTCCACTTTTAATTCTAAGAATAATTATCTGTGTTTCTCAGAAAATGATCTTCTTATCTGCTATCTTGTTTACACACTTGATAACAGCAACTTTTTAACCCATTCTGTGGTAAAATTTCTCATTCAGTACTTTGTCTGAAGAGGGTAACAATGCTGTTACCAAAACGTCACAAACTATTTATTTATTTGGATTTGGTCTTATTACCATGTGATTAATTTAACTTGTTGCCTGATATTTGACCAACCCATTTTCTTGATAAATCAAGAAAAGCCAACCATGAATATGTTTTGGGCTGTTGGCCCTCATCAGCGTTGTGCAAGCTGTACCTCTAGGACCAAATATTTTTTTAGTCCAAGAGGTTTTTGAGAAATCAAGAAATGGGTATTTAAGGCCAAACTGGTGTAAATATGCTGAACATGTGAAAATATAATATAAAAAAGTCAAGTGTAAAATACTATAAAAATGAATGGAACTAGATATTTCAAACAAAGACCAAACTGCAGTAGAACAACCATCTTAATTACTTATAGGACTCAAAGTTGCCAAAATCACCAGGTTTACTGTTCTATCACAGGGAGGTATATAACACACACTCTGTATGGAATTTAACACTATTTTTTAAATATTGGCTGAATTTCTACAATTAGTGAATGATGATAAAAAAAAGATTTGGGAAGGTTTGACTATCAGCGGTGAAGCTTCCCAATTGCTACAACTTTTGTAAGTTGATTCTGCTTCATATAGTCTGCAGTTTATTCTTGGTGTTTAACCAACAACTATGGAAAGAGGTTTCTAAATGTCACAAATAGGTTTTGCTTCGGGAACAGTTCTTCTACCTAAAGGAAAACACTACAAAGCCAGTTTAAGCAACAGGAGTAAACAGTGCACACTGGGTAATCTGTGATGAGCAAAGCCTTCCCATATGTTTCCATCTTCAGTTCACTAACTGTGGAAATTAGTCCGACATTTTAAAAAGAAATAATTTCATTCTCTATATATAAATATGTTACTGGATTGCTAGCATTATGGTGTTTAAATATAATTGATTATATTTCAAAGAGAGGTATTTCTTCAATTAGAAGTTAATGAAAGAACCTCCAAAAAGAAACTGTGAACAAACAAAATCCTGAAAAAATAACTTAAATGATTTGTTTCCTAGATAAGACTAACAAAACCTGATCCAAATATAGTAGAACCTCTTTTATTCAACTGACTAATTCAATGCTTTCTATAATTCAACTGGTTTTAAATCCCCTCAGTGTAAAGTCTACGATGCAACCTTGCTATAATAGCCTCTTTATAAAGGGAGTTGCTGCTATAACAGCAAATCAGCTAGAATAAAACCTCTCTCTAAAGGACATCTCGTTTCAGAGTCAAATAGTTCTTTAGAGATAGGTGTCCTCTTACCAGAAAGAAGCTAAATAGTAAAATGATAATTTTGACAAAAACTATACTTTGTAGAGAGAAGTCCTCTAGCGGAAGTGTCCTCTCTTGGAGGTTCTACTGTAAAATCATAATTCTAAGGTCCCAAGTTTTAGGTTTCAATTGTTATAACTGTGGGTATAACAACATAAAATCTTGGTCCAAAGTGGATGTTATATCAATGTATGTAATTTAACCGCCTACTTTTTTTCAACAGGAATCCCCTATCCCTTGGGGTGTTGAATTAGAGGGACAAGTATTGTACATAGGACCTATAGTATTGCTCTAGTCTAAGGCTGGTATCAATGCTGCTGTCAGAGTTAGACAAGACTTACAGTGGCCATACTGCTGGGAGACTTGAGGTGAGCTGTGGTCTGCTGGAGGTCAGCCAGTAGAGCATCTGGACAACCCCACTGTTGTGACACAAATACAGTACAGATGGTTGTACAGTAAAAAAATGCATCATCTAAAAGTAAAAAATATTCAAAATTCAGTAGCACTGAAATTATTTGGAAAACCCTTTAAGACCATAAGGAGTTTGGAAATAGAATCTTCAAGAGTGGACATTACTGCTTCAAGTATTGAATTGAACCAAATAACAAGGGGGGTTACATAGGTTACATATCTTAAGTGGCAAACTCAGGTACCACATCAGAATTGTTGGAGAACTTAGGTTACACAGACAGCAGCATCCTGCCTTTCAGATTTCAGAGGCATTAGAAAAACTTGCAACAATAAAAACAAAATTAGTAGTTTGAGGGGAGCTCTGTATTCTTGACAATAAATTGAAGATATGTAAATTAAAAGCTTCAATGGTGTTTAAATCAACAACAAACTTTGATAATTTTATTTATTATTATAATTATCAGAACGCAACAGAATGGGAAGACAGAGTGATTGTCAGAATGGCTGTCGCAGCACTGGATTCAATGTTATCTACCAATCAACTATGACCAGCACACAAGTGTCCAAAATGACCATCAACAGACAACTGAGAGAGTGGAATCTAAGAGATGGCCGACTATTACGATGCCTACTCCTCACACCTGTACACCAACAAGTCTGACTACAGTGGTGTCTGGAGCGATAACTTGGAACTACGCTGACTGGGAACTATAGTCTTTAGTGATGAGTCCTGTGTTCTTAAATGAGTCCTAACAAACATCACAAAATGTGCCTGGAGACGTCCTGGGCAGCGTGCGGATTCTGACCTTACTTTAGGACCCCACACAGGTCGACAAAAGGGCGTTATGGTCTGAGTGCCATTTCATTTGATAGCAGGACTCCATTGGTAGTCAGTCCTGGCAGCCTGACAGCACAATGATGTGTAGATGTCATACTAAGGCCTATTTTTCTGGGGTTCCCCTTTCATCCTCAGGCTTACTTTTCAACAAGATAATGTCCGGCCACACATGGCACCAGTTACTATGGATTTTCTTCAATCTTGCCAAACTCTTCTGTGGCAGCAAAGTTGCCAGATCTTTCACCCATAGAGCACATCTGAGATGTGATAGGAAGGTGATTGCAACCAATCCCGAATGTTGACTATTTAGCCCTACAGTTGGAGACAATTTGGCGAGAAATCCCGCAGCACACCGTCTGAAATCTTTATCAGTCCATGATGGGTGGACCAGTGGAGTCCAACAACATATTGACTTTATAAAATTTGTGATATGATCACAAACTCTGGAATAAAATAATTAATTGTTCTAAAATTTTTATCATTTTGCCCTCTATACATGCTCTTCACAGACATCAATTTTTATGTCCCAATCGGAGTGTCAATTTTGTGTTAGAGTGTGTATATTCTTAAGGGTATATTGAAAATGTTCCATTAGTCAAAGTGCTGTTGTCCATGCTCCACCAAACAACATAAAAGTTTGCAGACTTCCCAAGTACCTGTAGCAAGTTATTTGTGGTAGAGATTAGACAGAGCGGAAGTTCCAGGTAGCTGGCAACTTCCTTATCTCTCAGACATTTCTCCAACTCCAAGCAATACACTGGGGCACAATCTGAGAGAGATAGGCAGGCCACTTTAAAATAACTATGACAGTAGGCAAGTAGAGTGACACATCCCATGAGACATTCTTGCAAAATCCAAAATTACTTGACCTAACACAACCCCAAAGAAAGAGAACTTCCTGGAGAGACCTGAAGTACCAAGTGTTTAGGACATGGTCTCTCATGGGAAATTCTACTGCAGTACCTGTGTTTTACATCTAGTATATGATCATGAGTAATCAAGTCATCAAGAGACAAATATAGGTTTCTGACATCACACTTACTTTAAACAAATGTAATTCATCAACAATTTATAGGTTTTCATAAATAGCAACACTTTACTTTCTTTAGTCATTATTATCTCACTTTTGTTGATCGCCCTATGTATCAGATAGATTGACAATCAATGAAAATATTTACAGGAGAGCCTCCTAAATCAATGAAACAAAATCCGAGAACTATAAGTTTCAAGGATACATACTCAGGGGATTATTCACTGAGCCCCCATACTGGAGGCTACACTTTATTGGAGGTTTAGACCAAGCAAACACTGGTTTAGTAATCTAATTGAAGGGTCTGGTTTTGAAAGGTATGAAGAGAGAAGTTTCAAATATTTGAATGAAGAAACAATGATAAGGCACAATTTGGATTATAGATTAGAACTACAAGATAATAAGAACAAATCCAAATAAATTGATAGTGTGACATTTGGTAACAGCACTGTTACAGAATGGTCACACCATTAATTTATTTGGATCTGGTCTTATAACCTTTTAATAAAGAAACAAGTTTATAACTTGTATCGCCCAGCAATAGTGGGTACATTTTAACACTTTTATCTGTGAGGTTGAAACACTACTAATGTTTGTTTTATTAAATGTTTCTAATATAAACAAAATGTTCAAGCACACTATAATACTTCACATAATTTCAACAATGTTCAAATCTCAACCAATTCCCTTTCAAATGGCCATCTTCAATTCAACTGACTATATTTCAACATTTACTATGATTTTTATATTCCCAAATGATTCACTTTAAGAGATTTAAGATTCAACTTTTAACTGCAACTGTGAATGTTGTGATAAACTGGCTAGAACTCACAACACCAACTTTAATTCAACAGAGAACTCATCTCTTAAAGTATTGATTAGGTATAATTTGAATTATAGAAATAAAATATAGAAGACATAAATATAGAAGCGCCCCCTCTTGGGACTCACCAAAATAGGGTGCTATAGAGATTAATGTAAATCACATCGTACTATGTATTTAAAATCGGCCGCTATAGAGAGGGAGGTGCTAGAGTGGGCGTCATAGACAGGTTTAACTGTATATTGATATGGTCTTATTAGAAGAGGTTAGTCCACCGAGTTTGGTTTGATCCATCTTTTGTTTATAAATTACTTTTCAAGACTTGGGAGCAGTCAACTTTTATTCCCAACACACAGTGGGACCTCAATATTACCACAACTTGGTTATATCACCATCATTGTAAAGTATTTGAATCATGAGTATAACACCTCAACAAGCTTGATACCCTAATGTGATTGAGTGGAGATAAGAAAGAAGAAGATGGGTATCAGTCCCAGTGATGCTGTTATAATGAGGTTCAATTGTAGAGTTTACTGGTTGGAAATTTGATCGAGAAAAATATATATATTTTTTACTTTCACAGAGCTAGATACACCCCCATTTTTATATAATTACATATAAAATAAAGGTCGTCTCTCACATCAAACTTTCCATCTATAATTACATATATCCAATGGATCACCTTTTAATTCAAAATGCCTATTGTTTGTCAGAGAGACTTTTTATAGAGTCAAAATCAAGCCGCATTGAGTTCCTAGTTGAGCAATGTTCATTAAGAGGTACATGCAGTCAACATTGTAGAGATAAGGACATGTGATGACCCAATACCACAAAGAGCAAACACTTCATAGATGAAAGCAGGCAAACAGCATGTGGGTTTTATTGGCTGGTCCACCTTGGGCAGGGAGTAAGCAGATTGGCCAACCAGAGAAAAAAGGCAATAAAAGGAGGAATGAATCTCCTGTTTATGGAGATGGCCTACAATCTCATACCCATCTTGCCAGTAGTAGAAATGGATGGTTTCTTTCACTTTTTATTTTCTTTAATTCCTGAATACACATGGTACAGGCCATGATAATCATCGTGGTCCAGGGATATGACATTGGTCTCCTGCAGGATGTCAATCTCATGTTCCTTGAGAAAACAGCAGAGCTGGATCCTCCGTTGAAGAGCAGTGATGCTGCGTGTATTCAGGGCCACAACATGGAAAAGCTAATTTCGGCTGCCGAGCAGAGTTCTGGTGAATGAAAGCTTCTTGTACAGGATGTTACTGGTGTCCCCTGTAAGAGCTATAAGCGCCGTGGCCAAGGTGTCAATGGCTTGTCTCTGCTGGACATTGAAGTTGGCCAGAATCTTGTCCATGATGCTTTTGTTACTAGGCTGTATCAAAAGTTTGTTCCCATAAATAAGATAAAATTTTAATACATATTAAATAATATATAATCCATAAAAGCATAGGTTGCCTCTCCCATCAAATTAAATGTCAAACTAGACACCATCTATTGACCGTCACCACAAACTAGTGGCCTCGGGTCGGTGCCAGTTTGTGGCGACGGTCTATAGATGGCATCTAGTTTGACATTTAATTTGACAAAAGAGGTGCCCTTAGATTTTATGGATCAATTTTCTCCTGGAAAAATTCTCATCTATATTAAATAATATATATACAAAAAATATTTATTCATTGAAGTAGAGACCGTCATTTCCAATATCAGCCAGCCAAATTTTTGCCAAGTTTTCAATTTGCTGACGATACCATTCTCGGGGTTTGGAGTTGAAAAAGTCACGACAGGCAATTTCAACATCTTGGAATGTTTCAGTGTCTTCCCCTTAGAAATGTAGCCATGGACTGAAATAATGCATTTCAGATGACGCAATATCCGGGCTATAAGCAGGGTGAGTAAGAATTTCAATACCCTTCAAATCCTTTATTCTATTCGTTGTTAACCTAGCTTGATGAGCTGGAGCGTTGTCATGTTGCAGGAGTACTCTCTTTCGGTTGATCAAAGCAGAGTATCGAGTCTTCAAAACTTCATACTTTGGCTTATTTGTTCTGAGTAGAGATCAGCATTAACTGCACGACCATCAGGAACAAGTTCGTAGTGTACAATACCATCGATGGTGTACCATACAGACAACATCACTTTATGGCCAAAGCGATCCTGTTTAACTACAGGTTTAGGGCTCTTGATCCCAGGGTGCCCATTGCCTTCTTGTGTCGGGATTATGAAGATAGATCCACTTTTAATCCCTGGTTACAATTCACTTCCAAAACCGAAGATCTTGTAGATTTTCTAACAATCGTTTACATATATCGACTTGCCTCTGGGACTGGGCTATAGTCAGGTCGTGGGGATATTGTCTTGGGTGTTTGCTAACAAAGTGAAGCTTGTGCAGAGTTCGGTTGATCGTATCTTTGGATGATCCAAGTCTGGCTGACATTTCACGCGTAGATTGTTGTGGGTTGTCCATCACCAGAAATTGTAGGGTGTCAATAGCCGTCACATGTAGTCGTCCCTTTCGAGGTATTTCCTCAAGGCTGATGTCTCTTCTCTAAATCTCTTGAACCATTTTAAAGCTGTACTTCTATTGATTATTCCTTTCCCTTCCACTTCACAAATTTCTTTTGCCGCCATATTTGCATTTAGCCCTTTTTTCCAAAAACTACTTAGGTCTTTATTTTTTCATCACACCTTGTCTAGCCCTCTACTAGAATATTGAAATGTTATTCTAAATCCTATTATGTCATTACAATCACATGGGCATGCTCATTGACCATGGGGCCGAATATTTATTTATTCAAACTTTATTTATAAGTATAAGAATTTAAGACATGCGAGGATGTGTTTCTTAAAGGTTTTAATATGGGCGAGCTTTCGGGTTATTAACCCTTCTACAGGACATCATATCTGAGTAAAACTGCATCTTATATACATATCCATATTGAGAAAATTAGCATATATACAAGAAAACTATAAACATATTAACAAAATTGGTGAAAAAGTAAAAATAAGAAAAATCTGCGTGTTCTGAGTATGCTAAGAAGTAAAATCAAAAATAGTTGTACAAAAAGGATACGGTTCAATTTAGGGCTGCAATAGTAAAACGATCCAAAATAAAACTCTCTGGCAATGGTCACCTAAGGTACACTATGGCAATATTGCATTGTATATATCAGGGATGTCTATGTGTCTATTAATACTGTTATGTCTTAAAGAGAGCAACGCCTCGACGACCAACCTTCTGTATTTGTTCGTGATTCCTGAATAATATGCTTGTGGTTGAGAGGTATCGAAAGAATGTGCTGTCTGTCTAATGTGTTGTACTATAAGGGATCTAGGTTCACTGTTTCTGATGTTTCTATGGTGTTCATCCATCCTATCTTTGATTCTACGGCCTGTTTCTCCTATATACAAACTATTGCAATCTGAGCATTTTAAGGAATATATGGAGTTTGTAAAGTATGGCAGGGTAATGGGAAAACTATTTCTGGTGATGGGGTTTCTAACTATTGTTTCTAATTTAGGAGTGTTGGTATAGAAGGTACGTATTCCGTGTTTGTTTTTTAAGTATCTAGCTATGTTGACACTGTGGGCAGAGTAAGGGATGATGCAAGTCGATCTATAAGTCTGACTGCTTAGCTGTTGTTGTGGATTGTAAAAGTGTCGGAGAATGAAGTTTCTGGGGTAGCCTGAGTTCATTAGGTGATTAACCACGATCTGGGTCTCTGTATGTTTAAATTCAGACGTTGAACAGTGAGTAAAAATACGTTTTGAGAGGGTTTTGACCGTATTAATTTTATGGCTAAGGGGGCAGTATGAGGTATAGTGTATATAGGAGGGATGAAAGGAGGGCTTATAGTATACGTTGGTAATATATCTGCTATTTTGTTTTGTGATCATGATATCCAAGAATGCCAAGGAACTATTGTTTTCTTTTTCGAATGTGAATTGGATGTCCGGAAATAGTGAATTTAATTTAGTATGAATACTGTCCAAGGATTCTATATTAATTATGCAGAAAATATCGTCTATGTATCTAAACCAGGTATGAATATCTGCTGGGAAGTGACTTGTAATTAAACTGTCAATTTTTCGCATAACTATTTCGGAGAGTGGTGAGGACAGAGGGCTACCCATGGGAGTACCCTTGGTTTGCCTATAGTAACATTTATCAAAATTGAAAATACTATTGCTTAGACAGATTGAAATTAAGGTGGATAACTTAGATATCAAATCTGCTGTATACCCATGCGTCCGGAGGAATTCTTTGGTGCATTCTAAGATGAGGGAGTGGGGGAGACTGGGGTATAGATTGATGACATCAAAAGAGATCATAAGACTGTTGGGGACTACCGGTAATTGCTGTATATGGTCTAAGAATTTAGGTGTGGAAGAGATGGACGTCGAGGCGGCGCCCTCTTTAAGTATGGGTATGATTATCTTAGCTAAGTACTGAGCTAGCGGGGCTGTGGGGGAGAGGTGAAAAGCTACTATTGGTCTAAGGGGGATATTTAACTTATGTACCTTAGGGAGGCCGTATATATGCTAATTTTCTCAATATGGATATGTATATAAGATGCAGTTTTACTCAGATATGATGTCCTGTAGAAGGGTTAATAACCCGAAAGCTCGCCCATATTAAAACCTTTAAGAAACACATCCTCGCATGTCTTAAATTCTTATACTTATACTCTTCAGAGGATTTTAACTCTCTTTAAACTTTATTTATATTGGTATATACAGTAAAACCCGGCTGAACCTTCCCTTAAAACGAACCCAAGGCAATTCCCAATTCCATTCCATTAAAAATATCATCAGTATAGCAAACTTAGCAATTTTAAAAATAACGAACTACCACTATAACCTACCTAATTTTAAGTCCCAAAATAATGAATTTTAGTTAAAATACGAGGCTTATAACAAATTTTATTAAAAATTTAGCGTAATTGTTTATATTTATGTTCTATTTTTGCAGCTTATTATATACATTTTTACAAATTATACTTTTTAAAGATATAATATCTTTGCATTCATTAAATTTGAAATAGAATAAAAAAATGCAAATGGCTTTCAAAATAAAAATAAACAAAGAAAGGCATTCTAAAAAAACTTATCACTAGAAAAAATCCATTATTGAAGCTTTTCAAAGTAACAATGGAGGAAATTTCTGAACATTTTAAATTAGGAAATATAACTTTTATAAGAAATAAAGATAGAAGGTTATTTAAAATTGCTACAATGAGGAATCAACCCCAACTTTTGCTGCAATCGTATGTGTTAGCTTCCCCTTTCAAAAGTGTTCTATAGAGCTAGCTTAACCTAGGCTTACAAAAATAAATGGTAACCCTGATGCAACAAAAATTATTTTTATTTATGCCATGAACGATGGTGATTTTAAAGCCAGCAATAGTTTACATGACAGGTTCAAAACAAAACAAAATCTAGACTTAGGAAGAATATGTGAAAACATGAAATGGAAGAAAATATTAACTTTATTTGAAAGGGGCAATGCTTGAAGAGTGCTTTCAGGCAACAAAGTATTTGAGACTTTTTTAAAATTAAACTTTGAATCATATAATATGATAAATATGTTTTAAAATAATTTTTTATTTCTAATAATATATAAATCAATAAAACTTTGCCTAGTATTTAGCTTTAACTTAGAATAGAGGAACATGTATACTATAATGATAAGAAGAACCTATCATCAAATAACTTTTTTATTATTCAGTATTAATGTAAGGAAATAGGTCAATTAAGGGAATTAAAACAAAGTAACCAATATTAAGAAGCAGCCTTTTTCTGTGTGTTTGGCTGCTCTTTAATTAAACGGTATAAAAATTCAGAAAAAAAAAAGCCAAACCGTGGCAGAGTGAACCACAGGTTCTGTCCCACTATAGAGAGGTTTTACTGTGTTAAACATTTACTTGATATACAGTTGCAACGGTATGTGTGTTTTATCTAAATGATTAAATTTTATGCTTACAGAGTCCATCTTAAAAATATTATTATGCCAATGATGACATCAATTTCTTTTTAAAATTGAAAATATTTTTTTCAATTTTTTTTTTTTTTCTAAAGTGATAAGGCACAATTTGGATTATAGATTATAAACACAAGGTAATAAGACCAAATCCAAATAAATAAATAGTGCGTGATGTTTCGGTAACAGTATTGTTACCATTTTCAGACAAAAGTACTCTGAAGATGGTAACAATGCTGTTACCGAAACGTCACACACTATTTATTTATTTGGATTTGGTCTTATTACCTTGTGTTTTTATTCTAAAATAAACTAATTTTTAAAATAGATTTGTTATCTAGAGGTGAGAAACAACTAACCAATATTTAGGTGTACTAGTGTTATCATAGTTTGATGATACAACCACAGTTTCTTGGTAGTGGATTTATAAAAAAACTAAATGTATACTTGTAAAGAAAATAATGAGGAAGAAATGAGCAGAGTCTGTGAAGATAGAATGTGATATTAGAAGAGGATTTGTGCAGAAAATGTTTAGCTAACCTTCACCCTGGAATGACAGGGCTATTTTAAACCTGCTACATCACCACACATTCCAGCCATAGCTGGCTGAAACATGAGAGGTGTGTGGGGACATATACTCTTTTACATATTTACTCTGTTTAACTGTGGTCCTTTATCACTATACGGACTGGTTTAAGCAATGATGTTCAGTGTAAATCCACATTGCATGCTGTAAACCTTGGGAAAATGGACTTTTTTTTTTTGCTTATTCCTAGTACACGTGGTACAAGCCATGGTAATCATGGTGGGTAGAAGTTGGCGACTGCTTTTACTGTAAGTATACCACATGTCTACACATGTAAAAAGCAGTCCGACTTTGCACTTACAAATGTTCCAGAGCCCCGTTTAGTTACTTGCATTCGCTGGTGGGGTTGGACTTTTGCAAGAATCGGGGGCCATTGAAGATTTTTTTTTTATCAGAAAAAAGTGTGCAATGCGGGAATTGAACCCAGGTCGTAGCGGTCGAAAACTAACGGTTTAGATCATCCTTCTACCGACCCCCCAAATGGACTTTTAAAAGGGGCCAAACTTATTGGTATTTAAAGGAAGATGGTGTGTGAAAGTGGGTCAAAATAGAAAGGACTATTCAAGTGCCAAGATTGCTAAGTGAGATACTGAATTGATGTTTACTAATTATCTTCCAAGAAAATCTAAGCTGGTTAATTAACCTAACACCAAACTACTTTGTACATTTTGGGGTAGAAAATAATGATTATGATGATATATTAATGAATTCCTATTATTGTTAATATTTTTAAAATGTGTCATATAATAGTATAATCGTGATAAAATAAACATTTGTAAAACAATATTCATGCTAGTATATCTATATATTGCTGCTGTTTCCCCATTAGCTTTAAATATAAGTCCTCACCTGCCAAACAGGAGCCAGACATTGCCATTCAATGAGCAAAACACATATGGCAAAGTTTGTGTAAGAAAAGGTTAACAAACAAAATGTGATTATTTAATACCTGAATAAATGCAAATCCTTGTGTATGAAAAATGAAACGTTATCCAAAATAAATCCTGGTACTTATTTCAGACCAACTATCAATAAAAGACACTGGAAAAGGGAAACCATTGTTGATATAGATAAACCCTAAACATTAGAGATATGCAGTATGAGGGTTGAAATATTCCATCAATATGGGTTGTCTGTGGATGACATTTAGATAGAGGGGAAATAATCGTCACAAGGGAGTTATTTAACTAGTGATGATTCCCACCAGATTCGTGCCCATTTATGCAGAAAACAGCAAATAAATGGGGCAGGAAATTGTATTCTGATGTTAGCCACTTATTGAAGAGGTTTATATCCCACTTTGAGACTTTTAAAATGGGTTTTCCTCATTTTTTAACTAAACTTCCTAAGAAAAATATGCCAAAAAAAAATAATAAACGTTGGCAGGAAGAGTTGTCAAATGGCCGCCAAGGATTGAGGTCGGTCAGGCACTTTGTGAAATCAGCCAGCCTGCTATGGGCGGCATTAGGCAACCGACTGTGCGATTTGAGAGAACAAGATGGATAGAGATGGAAGAGGACAATGAAAATCCGACCATACAACAACAACACACACAAAAAACGATAAGATCTCGCGTAACAGAGTTGCGGCCAAAGAAAGGTAGGTGCCAGGAAATCTATTCCCGCTTCGCCAGGTTTTTTGTTGTTGTCTCTATTTTGGTAGGAAGGGTGCGACAGGTGAAGAAGGGCAGGTTGCCAGACCGAGGTCCGGCGGGCCGTACGTACGGACTTACCCGACGCCGGCGCCGCGGAGTTTGCCTTATTTGGCCCCGCCTCGCCCACGCTGCCACGTGACGGGGTCGTTACACCACCACCACTGCCGCGGCTCGGACGGCTTGCCGGGGGTCCTAGCTTGTGTGACAGTGAGAATGACAGGAAGGGCGACGGATATAGAGCGAATCAATACAACAAGCGTGAATAGAACACTACTCTCTTCCCCGTTCCAAAGAGATCCATATAAATGTAGAATTTCAATTATTCAAGCTCTCCGAGAGGGGATTCTAAAAATGAAAAAAAAAGGATAATCGTATTTGTTTTCTACTATTCAACTGAAGCTCATATATTCTATACAATGGAAAATATTGACATTTTTTCGAACACAGCGTTTACTTCCAAAAATCGTATTCGGATAATTGGGTGTATTCTTCAGTAGTGCTAAAACGTATAGATTTGTCCTCTCCTGTTGTCAAGATTTATTTTGAAAACGCCAAGGCACAAGAGTTGCAAGCTACATTACTCCCCAGTTGGTAGAAACAATGCGTGGAGAAGAGATTGGGGTAAAGTCCCCATATTGAGAATAGGCCAATCAATCATCAAGCGTTGATGGATCACCAAGTCCATCGGGAATTCTGGGCCATTCGATAGTCACAAGTAGAGTAGGTCGAAAATTAGCGTTGAAAGATATCATTAAAAAGAGAAGAATTGGATAAGGCAGGCAATGTAACAGGAGAATCAATATGTTTCATGAAAGACTGCTTTATTTCCCCTTGCCCAAATTATCTTTCTTTCCTAGTGACTACGTCCTTTTTGCATGTCTCAGACATTTTTGAGAAAGTTTTCCCTCAAAATGGAGACATTTATTCTGTATGGGCTATTCCGTTTGAAATAAAAGAGAAAAAGCTTAGTTAGTAATTCCTGATGGTTGTCCTTATTATGAACGGCCCATGTTTGGGGTTTACGTCCACGGCAGGCCTTGTCGATATTGAACTTAGAAGGGTCAAGAGATGTAATTATATATGTTGTTAACACGACAGTTTAGGAAGTCAAATTTCAAAAGATGTTTCCGCCACGCCTCCCCTGATTGCAGCAAGCAAGAATGTCCCCTAAATGGACATCACCGTGAAAGGCAAAACTCATTGCGCAAGGTCCTGGCCTCCGTCCACGGGAAACGCCGTAAAACTGAGGAATCTTCAAGAATCGTCGTCGCAATAACCTTGGTGGCAGGTTGATAGCGTTGACCAAATGTGGCGTCCGTAATGGAGAAGTCGTGTTGAGAAGAGGTATCGAGGTTTCAAAAGAAAGAGATTTATGTCTCGGTGGGAAAAAAAATGAAAAAAAAACTCCGCTGCGCAATATGCGGAATGAATTAGAACGATGCAAGGGCACATGGAGGAGGAGATAAATCGGGTCACAAACCGTACGCTGGGTGTGTAAGGCATGAGATAAAATCACATTCCGCGTATCGCTTCTAAGTTGATAAGGACTCAATTGCACCATTGAAGTTGGCGATTTTAGGGCGGGACACCTTTTTTTTATGGAACACCGGGGGCCATGTAGTTGAAAGTAGATTCAAAATGGGGAGTATAGTCCGGGTAATTTGTAGAGCGAGATTGACGATAAAATAGAACTCCGCCCGTTTGTTGTTACATCAAGCTATCATATGAAACGACATATCACCCGCCAATTTTACCCAAAATCAGCACAGAACAGAATTATAAACATTCTTCTATAGCGAATATTATCGTTGTCTAAACAGAACCTAATTCCTCTTAAAATCAAGATATTCAAAGAAAAGGTCAGGAAGTGCTTTTGGTGCGGAATTCCCAGATGAGACTTAAAGGAAGCAGTACCAGTTCTGAAGCAGACCCGCTATTGATTAGGGCCAAAAACGGCAGGCTATTCTATTTTAATTTCCGAATTAATGATTTATATAAAAATGACAAAAGGAAACTATTTTCAAAGGCACGCAGCACTCATATTAAAAAAAAAAAATCGCTATTTTTCAATAATATAGAACATATATCGACGTATTCATTAATAAACAATAAACGACGGGCATCTTGTCAATTTTGAAGAAAGCATCAACATGTATTATAAGGTACATCATCAAATCCACCCCCCACAATCTATTTGGTGTAAGTGGCACTTACGTCCTTCACTTCACCACACTGCCTCATCACTCCATCATCTAACGAGCTTACGGCAATTAATGTAATTGGCCTTCCGTTTACGGCCTTGGTCCTTCTTCTCCAGCCCTTCCACCAAATGTTGTTCGTGTTCAAGGAGTTAGTTGTCTTTGAAATGGTCATAAAGGTTATTTGATGTGCATAGGTATTTAATAACAAATGAAAACATTAAGACGCGAGTGTTTAACTCACAAATAAATCAAACTTCTACTGTCCTTACTGCGATGAAAAAATGTTGGGAGAGCTTGGCTCATCAGTGGTGAACCCTCCCAGCGGTTTCGCCAATTTAATCCACCAGACCGCTTCTTTAGAGCTCTAATACTATTGGATCATTCTGCTTATATATGCTACACTGAAGGGTGGAATCTTAGAAATGGTATTTAAGCAAACTATGGGCATAGGCCTCTAGGACAGAAGAATTGCATTTAAATATTTCTAAAATCCTTTAGTGTAGAATATATAAGCAGAATGGTCCAATACAGTATTATAAATCTAAGGAAGCGGTCTGGTGGATTAAATTGGCGAAACCACTGGGAGGGTTCACCACTGATGAGCCAAGCCCTTCCAATATTTTTTTCATCGCAGTAAAGACAGTAGAAGTTTGAATTATTTGTGAAAGAAACACTCGCGTCTTAATGTTTTCATTTGTTATATATAGATAGCGCGTTATTGTTTTGTGTAGGTATTTAAAGTCAATATATAAATAGGAGAAATGTTAGAATAGAGTAGTTTGGGAAGGAAACGGAATATGTGTCCCCAGAGGTTTAATAAAAGCGAGGTTGTTCCCAGAAGGTGAGAGAGGGGCGGGCGCCCACCACTTCCTGTGTGGAGGCTGGCGAGGTTCCAGGCCAGATGGAGATCGTAAATAAACACCCTGGGGGGGAGGGCTGCTGCCACTTGGGGAGCTCCTCAGCCTTGTATCACGGCACAACTTGGCACGGTTTTAATTACAAAAGGTCTAATGAACAAAACTTTTTTTCTGATCGTCGACTCACACAGTACGTATACCAGCAAGAGAAACACTGGGTAGAGCAGCCGGCACAAGAACCGTGTAGCTCCAACTTTGCACAAACCGGGGTACATTGTGATGATATTCCACAACTACGTCGTCAAGTGTTGGACCCCGGGACACGGCTAGAACGTCCCGTGGTTTTTAAATCACAACCCAGTAACATAGATCAACATCAAGTATTATATGAAATTGTCCATTTTGCTATTAATACGTATACGAATTGTCAACATTCTTGTGGCGGTTTGGAAGCATAAAGAAGCGGACCAAGTATGCAGGAGAGAAGTGAAAAAAAAAAAACGCTTGCTTCACCGTGGTATAATGGTCACTGTCTACCGCAATAAATAACATCAAAAGAGGATGCTAGCCTTGAAGAATTTATGCACAAATTAAAGCATTGCACACAGTGTTGAGTGACCTAAGCTTTGTAGAAGTGATAGAGCGCAACGCCAAAGTAAACGCAGATGCAACATCACAGCTAAACTATGCAATGGACCTTATATATGATTACTTAATTCATCTTGGGGGGGGGGGAAGACAGCTTGTCCGTCAAAATAGATTCACGCACGCCATAGTTGGCGACAATGTGCACTCCTGGACTAACTAAATAACACCTGGGGAGCAGTGTTTCCCTTAAATATATTAGAACTTAACTTATAATGAAAGGCGGGAGAGTTATACCCCGCAATTATATTATTTAATTATAAAAAGTTTATCCCATTCTTGTTGTTCGATGGTACGGTACTAACTGTATATAGTAAGCAGCATTACATCACGTTTACATATCTAATCTATCATTGCACTAATTGGATTACAAACTGTAAACACCAAAATCATTTTTTAAAACACTTTCACTCTATCTATATACGTCGTACAGTCCATTTAAAAACTAGCGGATTTAAGACCCAAACAAGCCCGAGATTCTCGAGTCCCAAATAGAAGTTTGGCGTGAACTACTGATAGGAAATAAGACCTAACCACACACCATAATTATTAATAAATCGCAATTGAGACCAAGGATTAAAAACTACATTTCAATTGTATCTATTCTAAATGATCGAAGGTCAAATATAAAATAAATCCTCCGAAAAAAAAAAAAGGCAACAAGAGAGAAGAAGGTTATTTGGAGTGAGGAGTGTTAGAAAAAAAAAAGTAAGTTCAGGGTCAGGGAGGTACGTCATCCGGAGAAACAAGGAAGAAACTCGCTGTGGCAGAGAAAGAAAGAAATAAAAAACATTAATTAAAAAACTGTCTTTGTCTTCCGGGAGTTGTGATTGTTGAGAATCTCCAACTTGGGAAACTGCTGCCACAGATCAGCCATTTGATTTTAGCCGGGTCAGCTCAAAATAATGCCACTGACCCCCGTGAAAGTAATTGAAAGAAAAATTGTCAAAGTTCGGTATATAATAAATAATGCACAAACTAGAAACCTAAAAATCTGTATAGAAGAACTCCTAATATATTCGAGTGAATTACAGTGGCTGAAATGTTTCGTCGGATTCTTGTAATTATTTCAGGCTGCAGATATGAAAAGAGAGATAGATAGATAGATATTTATAACCCAGGTTCCCGGAGCGCAGAACGCCAACCAGATATGAAATGAGGAATGTTAATTTAATTATAAAACACTATTTTTATGATGATAAATCATTCCAATATTTTTGTATAGGTTATTGTGGATTATCTTTGACCAGCACTTCCCACACTATCCCCACGTCTTAACTTAGTTTTATAAGTCTTAGCTTTTATTCTCATTTCCAAGATTCAGCAGTTTTTAAATTTGGCCATTGTTTTATTTGGAAAAAGTTGAATAGAAGATCCCAAACAATAGAGGATCAAATAAAATTTAGCGCATTTCGGGTTTCGATATCTTCCAAGATCTAAGTCACGTTTGTGCGATGATATTGTAGTCACAAATTAGGGTCCAATGGTTTCCTCAAATATATTTTTTTTTTAAAGAAGCAACGGGGGAAAATCGAAGCCCAACTGTCGCATGAATGTTTGATAGATATTGCTCAAATTGTCGGTCTCTCTTAATTCACAAGATATATACACAGTAATACCTGGACGAGAGTTTCTTTGATTTCAGTGAAGTAACGGCGGGCAGTTAGCTCAAATTGGTCTAAGTTCACCGTTGATATAAACTAGGTCATTGTAGTTTTTCCCATTAAAGAAAGGCCAGGATTAAAAATGTTGTGTATTATTTATCATTGATTTTCTATATTCTGTTTTTATATCATCATCCACGTTGTAATCAAACGATGTTTCGAGAATAAATTATTTATTATGTAATCATGACAAACCCTTATTGTTCCATCATTTTTTAGAGTTGTGATAATATAAATTTCGCAAATAAATTTCAATTTCATAAAAATAAAAAAGGTTAATTCTTCATGCTTTTAGATTACTCACATAAATCAGTCCGTGCTCTTAATTTAAAAAACGAGCCGCAAGATAATTGGTCAATTACCTTGAAGTGTGGGTGGATCACACCAACCAACCAACCAATCAAGATAGATAGCCAATCACCGCGGGTTTCTATGAAAGAGTAATTAAGAGCTCGAAATAGAGCGGCGGCAAGGTCGTGCTCCTGGGCATACCGAACTCAGGCGTGGAGGAAGGAAGAGCTTAATTTATAATGTAATTTTATTGACATTCGTCAATATCACACATCCTATTGTCTGCTACTATCCCAGCCATAGTGCTCCCCGTTTTTACAGACATTTTGGCTAGCGATGGATTTGTGTAGAGATTCGGCCCTCTAAATCGAGTTATTTCAATATTATTTATCAGTAATCTATATATATAAAATTGAATGTCTGTCTGTCTGTTTGTCTGTGGTCTGTGTGTACTCTATAAATTCAAAAACCGTACATCCAATCGCCGTGAAATTTTGGAATATTATAAGGCATATCCCCGGAAAGGTTTAGGAAAAATAATATCTTGAATATCTTTAATATCCTTAGAGTTATTTGCAGATTTGTAGCTTTAACTCGCAATCAGCGCCACCATTGAGACGGAGATAGGCTTAAGTTTGCTGCTCCTGATGACCTTGGGTCTGCCCCACCCCGTGAGAGAATGGATTCGCCCGGCCGCCGGCCGACAGTCCAAGTACCCACCGACCAATCAGGGCAGAGTTGGTGACACAGCTATGCCAAGTAGACAAGAAAAAAAGCCTCGCGGGAGCTTGCCCAAGATGACCTCCGGGAACTTTGTCCATCTTCCATAAACGACCATGAATTTATTCAACCTTATCGAGTATTTTTCAAGGGACCGGGAAAAAATGTTCACTAGATAAAACGATGATTTTGTAATGTAGAAAATTAGGAAAGACAAAATTCAGAATGACACGGCACACAGGGACCGGGAAAAAATGATCACTTTATCAGTTTCAAATTATCAAAATATATCTATTTCTTTTTATAAGTTTATAGAGAATTGTTTTAACAAATGTTCGTTAGACAGACCTTTACTCGGGTACCGATTAATATTGATTTTATTCAACTTATCGAGTATTTTTCAAGGGACCGGGAAAAAATGTTCACTTTATCGAGAGATTCGTTAGACAAACCTTTACTCGGGTAAAACACGGGCGAAGCCGGGTACATCCGCTAGTACAATATAATGCCGATTGTAGAACGGCAGGTAGATCGCTCAGCATTAAGCAAATTGTTTACTTAACGTTAGAAATAATCGTTATTTCTCCTTAAAATAAATTTCGATTTTTCGTTCAAAAGAAACACATGCGGGATAATTTTCAAATGCCGTTCTACAATTATTTATTAGGTTCATCAACCGATGATTTCTCGACGTGGCTCGCTCAATCATTCCCCTTAGTGACCGCGAGTCACTGAAGCGTCGACAAATCATTGGTTGTTGATGTCGCTATTATTTTTCCCAAACCAACTTCCAACCTACAACTGATATTATATACTAGACGAATGGCCCGGGCAATGCCCGGGTTTTACCCGAGTGCGAATATATTTTAAAAACGTTTTAATTCAAATACTATTCGTTACATTTATAAATTGGCGCCATGGATGTCACTCTTGTGAAACGTCCCGTTCCAAACTGTGTGTTTTTAAAATGTTTTAACTATATATAATATAACGGTATAAAGAAATAATGAGCCTATAGCCTAGTGGTCATGGCATCTGCCCGGTAAGCGGAAGGTCGTGGGTTCGATTCCCATCCCTTGACCTTGTATACATCTTGCTTCCTAGGGTTGCCTAGAGTGGCCACTATAGACAGGGTGGTCTGTATAGACAGGTGAATGTATCACACTGCTGATAACAGGGTTGCCTAAAGTGACCGCTATAGACAGGTGAATGTAACACACTGATGATAACAGGGTTGCCTAAAGTGACCGCTATAGACAGGGTGGTCTGTATAGACAGGTGGATGCATCACACAGCTGATAACAGGGTTGTCTAGAGTGGCCGCTATAGACAGGGTGGTCTGTATAGACAGGTGGATGTATCACACAGCTGATAACAGGGTTGTCTAGAGTGGTCGCTATAGACAGGGTGGTCTGTATAGACAGGTGTATGTATCACACTGCTGATAACAGGGTTGCCTAAAGTGACCGCTATAGACAGGGTGGTCTGTATAGACAGGTGAATGTAACACACTGATGATAACAGGGTTGCCTAAAGTGACCGCTATAGACAGGGTGGTCTGTATAGACAGGTGGATGTATCACACAGCTGATAACAGGGTTGTCTAGAGTGGCCGCTATAGACAGGTGTATGTATCACACAGCTGATAACAGGGTTATCTAGAATGGCCGCTATATACAGGGTGGTCTGTATAGACAGGTGAATGTAACACACTGCTGATAACAGGGTTGTCTAGAGTGGTCGCTATAGACAGGGTGGTCTGTATAGACAGGTGTATGTATCACACTGCTGATAACAGGGTTGCCTAAAGTGACCGCTATAGACAGGGTGGTCTGTATAGACAGGTGAATGTAACACACTGATGATAACAGGGTTGCCTAAAGTGACCGCTATAGACAGGGTGGTCTGTATAGACAGGTGGATGTAGCACACTGCTGATAACAGGGGTGTCTAGAGTGGCCGCTATAGACAGGGTGGTCTGTATAGACAGGTGGATGTAACACACTGCTGATAACAGGGTTGTCTAGAATGGCCGCTATAGACAGGTGTATGTATCACACAGCTGATAACAGGGTTGTCTAGAGGGGGGCAGGGAGGCCACGTGTTCGCCGGCAGCCAATGGGCGCGCATTCTATCCGTGAACTTCAGACAGTGAGCTTCAGACAGTGAACTTCAGACAGACAGAATAAGGCAATTATATAAGTAGATGAGGTTCACCCAGGTTCCTACCAATGTCGCCTACACTACCCGGGGATCAAGTTTTAAAACTTATTTCAAAATGTGGGTGTCGATATCGCGCTCAGCATTTAGAAACTTGTTGACTTAATTCAGTGCGCCACACTGATGCTTTCAATCAATATATTGTCACAGAATGTGGTGGTCGGTTTATCATCATGAATCATGTGACGTCAGCGTTTTATTTGTAAATATTTTGTTTAGATCTCTCTCAGTTTAAGATAGAAAATAATTGTAAATAATTCCCTTGTTAAAATAACTTTGTGATTACTGGTCTGCCTTATAACATTGACATGAAGGACAACAATAAATACATTCAAAGCTATTATCAGCACATTTATATATAGCATACAGGACGCAGTACAACTTTCTTCTCAAACTTTTGTTTTTATTTCAGAACTATGCGCCGAGTATTTTAAAGGGGTTATTAATTGTTTGTTCAGAGTTTCAGAACGCGACGTGAGCAGCGGGGGAAATCAATATAACTTTTAGGCAAGGCAGTGAAGTTCCCGTTTGGTTCACTCCACTACTTCATTGATTAGAAGAGCTCCACGCCAAAGATGGGGGCTGCACACAGTGAACCAAGAGAACAGCCTTCCTACACAGCTATTTAAGAATCAGCTGTCTGGATTCTGTCTGAACTGGAATTCGATAATTTCTTCACGGTCAAGACATTATTAAACCAACATCGTCATAGATTGTCATTTTACAGTTTCCCCAACTACAAAACAAGAAAATGCTTAGCGGAATCCGTTAGTAAGGTTTTATAATGTGGGCTGGAGACAACGTATAACTGCGAAAACAGCCAATCCAACTAACTACCCAGGAAATTCTGAGATTTAAGAACCCTCTTATAGTTAACCATTCCATAAATGGAATACCACCTGAAGAACATTCAATACCCCTGGAGAAGGTATTTTATTGAAATTGAGTCAGGAGGCATTTTATATTTTAAAAGGTGGAGGTCCTACTGTATAAAATATTATAAAATGACGCGCACCATCATAAAATGTTCGTTTCTATCATTATGTATGTTTCTAGTACACCAAGGTAGGTCGGTTCTATATATCTAAGCAAGCGATAGGTCTTATTCACAATTAGTTTCATACCAGCATTGTGTTTGACCTTGGTCTTAAATTCGGTTTGTCTTAAATCGAAAATTGATTACGAATACATTTAAAACAAAGTAGTGAATATTTTTTAAAGAAAATTGTTGCCAATATGTGAAAGATATGTGCTAAAACGGAAGGACTCGACTCGACATTCTTAGACTAATTGGCCATTAGAAATAAAACTGCATCGGCTGGGAATCAAAATTAAGACGGAAGGCAACTGTAATATATAGGGAAGCTAACTTAGGTAATAAATCGATTTGGAAATATTCCTTTAATTCAAGAAATAAAACAAAGCAGTTCTCATGGGGAGTGTTGTCACGACCATTTGCCCAACTTTCCCTTGTCCAAATAAACAACTCGACGGACGACGATGTCCTTACGTAGCAGGTTGACTCCACACCCACCAGTGCTACCCACGCCCGCTGGTGTAACGGGCGTACATTCCCGAGCCACCGCACCGTGGGACTTTCACGTACCGAGTAACATTTAAAATGGTAGAAATGGGGAATTTGCTTGGGGAAAACGGATAAATACGAGGGCGATAAGTAAGGTAAAAATAATATAGATGGAGACACCAATCTATCTCCCTGGTGGTTCCTCTATATGACGTCAAACCTCGTGCTCGCCTTCTAGGAAGCGCGCGCCGTAACGATTGATTCCAAAATGGATAAAAATGAATTTAGAGCTGTTAGAAAACCTTTATTTTTTAAACGCTGGTCGTCTTCGTTCACGGACTTCAGCCCCATCAGATCATTTATTACTGGATGAATGAATTTAAACGTGGCCGAAAATCAACACAATATGACCATGTCCCGGATGGCCTATGGATGTAAACACGCCAGAAATGGCATAAAAAATCCATTGCAATGTTATGGAAGATCGACGAGTGAAGATACATGAGATAACTGAGACCATGGGCATCTTATTAGACAGGGAGTACACCTATACTTCAAGTAAAATTACAGATGAATAAGCAGTGTGCCAGATAAGTGCCGTAATTGCTTACATCGACCAAAAAAAAAAGCATGCGGACAGACATTTCCCAGCAGTATTAATCGTTGATCGCTCTTAATCCTTGGGACCTTTGGCGTCGTTTTGAGACGGTAGACGAGATACACCACTACACACCAGAGTCCAAACAGCAGTCAAAGCAGTGGACAGGTCCGGGTGAAAGGGCTCCAAAGAAAGCGAAAGCTGTAGTGTCAGTCGGAGAGATGATGTATTTTGGGATTGCCAAAGAATAATTCAAATTAACTAGTTGAAAAATGGAACGCCAAAAACAGGAGATTGTTAGATAACACTTCAGGATCGATTAAAAGAATTACGTGCCAAACGTCGGAGATTGGCTAGGAAAAAGGTGATTTTTTCATCACGATAATGCTCCGCCCCATAGGTCGAATCTAGCAGCTGCCAAATTGTTCGAATTAGATTTCCAATTGGTCCTTCATCCACCTTTTCCTCAGATTTGGGCCCGTGTGACTTCTTCCTCTTCCTCAATCTAAAGCAATGGCTGGGACGAGAACACTTTCCTCAAATGAAGAGATTATCGACGATGTAAATGGATACTTTGAGGACCTCGAAACATCAAACTTTTCCGAGGGGATAAAAAAATCAGAACATCGCTGGACCAGGTGTGTGGAACTGAATGGGACTTTGTTGAAAATAAAACATCATTTTCCAAAGACAAGTTGTTGTTTTTTTACCTTACTTATCGAACAGCCTTCGTAATTAACTGTAAAGTCAGTATCCACATAAAGCCACGTAACCATATACAGTAGCATCAACCACCCTGGAGAGACCACCTGAAAACGTGTATAGCCCTGGTCTCCCCTGGAGGTATCCTTTCATCGGAGCTCATCGTGTCCCATTTTACAAAAAAAAAGTATATATAGGGTGTCCCAAAATAACGGAGTTAATGTTTAATTTATCCTAACTCGAACGTATTGAACCGTAAGAAATTAATTTAAGTTCTGTCGGATTCTCCATGTTTTTATGTACCATTGTTTCGACTTTGTGCTAACTTATTTTGTCGTGTTTTCAGGATGTCAAACGTAGTGAAATTATTGAGCTGTTTCGTCAAGGAAAACGTCAATGTGAAATTGTTCGGCTGCTTAAAGTGCTTCAACAAACTGTCTCCAAGGCCATCCATTGCTTCAATGAGCTTGACCATCAAGACAACCGTGCCGAAAGAGGACACCGCCAACCGTAAGATCATCAAAAGTGACCAACAAAATTCGAGGGTGTCCATGTGAAAAATCGCCCGTAAACCGGCATAAGCAAGTCGTCGGTACATCGAATAGTGAAAAAGGAACTCAACCTCATTGCGTACAAGCTCCAAAAAGTCCAGCCCCTCATGGATGGGAACAAGCGCGTACGGCTGGAGAGATGTCGCGAACTCAAACATCGGGCTACTGGTCAGCGATCCTCTTCACGGACAAGAAGCTGTTTACCCTTGAGCAGGTGCACAACCACCAAAACGACAGGATCTGGTCCGTTGAGGTTCCCAGCAGGAGGCGCAGTCGGTTATGGTATGGGTCGGAATTTGCACCAGTGGCAAGTCCCCCTTCGTTTTCATGGATCAGGGGTCAAAATCAAACAAGAAGTGTATAGCCGCGACATTCTCGAGGCCGTCGTACTCCCGTGGAGTGAACAGCACTACGGCGATACTGATTGGACGTTCCAGCTGAACTCGGCGCCGGCTCACAAGGCGAAATTGACTCAGGACTGATGCAGGGCCCATTTTCCGGACTTCATCACTTCAGCGGAATGGCCGCCCTACTCACCCGATCTTAACCCGATAGATTACAGCGTGAGGTCCATTTTACAGGCCAGGGCCTGTGCTACACGCCATAAAAGTTTAAAGTCGCTGAAGGGATCGCTGTGCCGAGACTGGGGCAGATTGCCACCAGAGGACCTGCGGCCCATAGCCGAAAATTTCAAGTCACGTTTGGACCTGTGTATCGCCGCCAAGGGAAGCCACTTTGAAACCGGCTTAATAAATTGTTAGTTAGTATCCGTATTTATTGATATGCTTTGTTAATTTGTTTTGTTTAGTAAAATCATGGCTAAAAAGTTTTACTCCATTATTTTGGCACACCCTGTATATATATTGACCGATGTATTTGGAAAAGAAATAAACTTTGAAAAAAAAAATATTATCATTTTTTTTTAATGTAGGAATTCCAACGGCGAGGCGACAAAATTCTAAGTAAATCCTTCTTGTAACTTGTTCGTTGTTTTCGTTTATAGTCGCTCGGTCTGTTCTCTTTTAGTGAACAAAACACACGGTGTTTCCCACGGACATCTTCTTTTCACCTGTCTAGCCTTTCCATATGAAAGATTCCAGACAGCTTCTCACTCTCCAATAATTCATAATCTAAACATACCTTGGAAATTTTACAAGAAGAAAATTTCCTGGAGTTAGCTCATCAAATGGACCTCAATTGGAATTGTACATAAAATAACAATATCAGACAAGGGTAGTTGGCGACATTTGTTAATCAAATAACACCGGCATCTACCAAGTACAAGTTGTCATAATAGCGTTGGAGCAATGTGTTCGCCATTTCCAATAACCGACCGTTCAAGAAGACAAAACAGAGAGAACAGCGTCTCTGAGCCAAAGAAAACGGAAATAGAAGGGGACGACGGTGTAAATTATAAGCGGCCATGTTTATCTAACCCGCAGCAGTAAAACATCGTCCAGGACCGACAAATATTTGGTTTGACAAAGCGACCGCACACAAACTTCCCGCTAACCGATTCTCGCTTTTCCAAACATCCTAACTTAATTGTGTCGTGAGAGATATGCGCTGTTCAACGTAAACGATATTGTAACAAAGTATTTATTATTAACCGATTATCAATTTTTATATATTTATATTCGGCTACTACCTAAAGTTCCCTCTCTCTTTGCTTCTCTTATATTTTATGCATTTTGATTGGTCTTAAATAAATTGCTGTCAAACTGAAGTTTGTCTTTCCTAATTTTCTACGTGACAAAATTATAATATTTATAGGCCAAGTATTGACCAAAACTGAGAATAACTTTGTGAAAATTTTACCGAAGTTGAAAAATTGGTTATTGTTTTGCCAATAGAAGGAAAAGAGCAGCGGGGGTCGCAGAAGTGTGTTGTCAATTCCAGGCTCGGGAACCTGACACGAGAGGAGAAGGGACTGGGTGGGAAGAAGGTGGATACTTGCTTTCGTCTTCTTCGTGGTAAGGGTCGTCAGGGTCCCTGTAGACGATCTTGTAGAGCGGCCGCATCCTGAGAGACTGACTGGCCGGTTGACCTTGTGTTCTGGCGACGCGATGTCCGAATGGAGGTTGCGACACCTGGCGGACGGCATCCATATACGGCAAAATTTCGGATATAGCAAAATTTCATATGATTACAGCAACCAAACTGGCTTTCATACAGGTTCACAAATGGAAACCGAACGGCATAAAGGAATTTCGACAAATTTGCTTTCTACTTCAGCGAAGAAAGAGAGCGAGAGGAACTTTCGGAGAGGCAGTCAATAAATATTGTCAATAAAATAATTAATTGGACAAATATATAGTTTGTCAACTTGTGCCAATTGACAAACCCTCCACCATTAAACTTTGAATAGGCCAACTTCCAAAACACACTTACATTAAAACCTCTAGAAGGGTTCGTCACTGGTGAGCCATACCCTCCCTCTTTCAATTTGTATTCATTGCAGGATAAGGGCTGCAGAAATGAATTTTAATTAAATATATTTTAGAATTAGCGCTTAAAAGGTTTATAATTTTCATATATAGAAGGCGATAAGTTAATGATGATAGAAACTATGTAACTAGTATTATAGCAACTAGCTTCCTATATACAAGCATATCCATTTTTATCCATAATTTGTATGGAAGAGCACTTGCTAGTGGTGAAATTCTGGATCACCATACCCGATACAACATTGAGCGGGATATCGGACCACGTTCAGAAAGAGCACGCTAATTAAGTAGTGTCCCAAATAGAAAAGACCAAAATTGACAAACATATGCAAACTTATCTGGATAATTCACCGGTTATTACCTTTCAATGTATTGAACTTGGATATATGGAAAATTAATCATTCTAGATACGCGCTCGCTTTGTTAGCATTTCATAGCTGGTATTATTTTAAAATTCTGTACATTTTGAAAGAAATCTGGCACAATGGCTTTACATATTCAGATGTTTTACGATGGAGAGCTAGTGGAAGCAGACCAATCCCAGACTGAAGTCTTCAAACGGCTCAAAGTTAACAGAATTGTTGTTTGCCAGTTCTGGAAACAATTCAGTGAAATTGAAACCATCACCAGAAGACCAGGGCAGAATAAGATCCCTTCACGATCCAAGAAGACCGTTATCTGACCGCTAAGTGCCATTGGGATATGACAGCTACTCAGTTCTCAAAAGAGCTCTCATGTCCATCTATAAGGACAGCTTCAAAACAAAGTGTTCACAGAAGACTTCAGGAGGGTGGTCTTTATGCAAGACGACCAATGATATATGACCCTCTCATCCGTTCTCAAAGGTGAGCCCACCTGGATTAATGCCGCAAACATCAGTCAGTGATATTTTCAGTGAACGGTCGGTCAATATTCAGTCAGACACTGATTCCCGACGAGTCTGGTGAAACCTAGGATCCGCTTCCATCCCACTAATATCACCCAGAGAGACCGTGAGGGGAAGGATATCTATGATCTGGGCTGGCTTCGTTTCGGACAGGCCTCTCCACGTGTTTGGGGAAAGCATGTTGGTTTATCAAAGATACAGGAACGAGATTCTAGGGTGGAGACCCTTAGTTCATTTTAATGGATGATAATGCTCGTCCACATAAGGGCAGTGTTAGCCCTCAAGAGTGAGGATTGATTACACAGAAGAGGACAGTCAAATCTAAGTAACTGAATCCAAAAGAAAATGTCTGGGATGGCTTAGCATTGGAGCCCATCACCCTCGAGCTTTTTGGTGGAGGGATATTTTGAATCAAGACCTTCATTAAAGCCTTGCTCATCAGCATGAAATCCCGTTGTGAGAGTTGAATAACCATTATAAAACTGACCATTCACCATATTGAATCATATTTTAGGCCTATGGATTACGTAAAATACGAGGGCTGTCCCATAAGTCCGTGGCCCGACCATGAGAACGAAATATTAGAAACTGATAAATTTTACCATATATACCTTAAAGCCTTGTATAAAGATATGTAAATTTTTAAGTTTCTACAACTAACCGTTTTTTTTTTTTTTTTTTTTTGTTATAGGTTCTCAAAGAGGACAAGAAACAGGAATAATCTAAAATGGAGACAAACGAGATTCGTGCTGTAATAAAATATCTTTGTAAGAAAGGAATGTCGCCGAAGGAAATGTATGAGGATATGGTGAATACATTAAGAGAAGATGCTCCTTCCTATAGCACAGTAAAAAAATGGGTAGCTGCATTTAAATTAGGGAGGATCAGCACCGAAGACGAACATCGACCAGGAAGACCTGTTGAGTCAGTTACTCAAGAAAACATCGACAAGATACATGATTTGGTTATGTTGGACAGAAGAATGACAGTTCGTCAGATAGAAGAGACCTTGAGTATTCCAAAAACAACAGTGGATCATATCATGAGAGAACACTTGGGCCTCAGGACGCTTTCTGCCCGTTGGGTTCCCAAACTTTTGACACCCGATCAAAAGGCTGTAAGGAGAAAGTTATCTTCGGACAATCTTGCGTTATTTGAAGCTAATCCAGAGGAATTTGTTAATAGATTTGTTACCATGGATGAGACTTGAGTCCAAGCAACAATCCAAGCAATGGAGACACTCCGGTTCCCCTCCCCCCAAGAAAGCCAAGACAGTTCCATCAGCAGGGAAGGTTATGGTGTCTGTCTTTTGGGATTCCGAGGGTATACTTCTTCTAGACTTTCTGAATAAGGGTCAAACCATCACTGGCAATTATTATGCAAATCTTGTGAAGCAACTACGAGAAGCTATTAAAGAAAAGAGAAGAGAAAAGTTGTCCAGGAAGATTGTTTACCATCAAGACAATGCTCCGAGTCATCGGTCGCTGCAAGCCATGGCTGCTATTTATGATTCGGGCTTTGAACTTTTACCACATGCACCCTATTCACCAGATCTAGCTCCGTCTGACTTCTACCTATTTCCTCATTTGAAAAAATCACTTTCTGGCATTGATTTTAGGTCAGATGAAGAGGTTATTGATGCTGTAACCTCATTTTTTTGAGTCACTTGAAACATCGTTCTTTTTGGACGGCATAAAAGCATTAGAACATCACTGGAAAAGTGTATAGACCGGTGTATATATCTAAAAAGATAATCGAGAATATCGGCAAATGCCGCGTTCGCTTGACATTTTACGTAGCTCTTGTAACAGGAATAGACTGGAGAAAATAATGAACAAAACGTAAAGTCTTTGATGTCGCCGGTCGTCTGATTTTTATTTTTATAAGGAGACAGAGGCAATTTTATTCATAATTGGTTATCTCGTGTGTCTTCAATAAAGGTCACTATGTATCAAATATCTTTCAGAGTTATTGTCTCAATCCCGATATACATGGTAAAAGGTACCGCTTCCTTAGTCTATGAGTGTACTTCTATAGTTGTGCCAGCACCACCGCCGTTTTATATAACGACAATTTTATTCACTAATGAGTTCCCAATTATCACGGCTTCCCAGCTTTTTTTCAGTTTTGCCTAAACGTTTGGCTAACTTTCTTAAAAGCTTTTTATATTTTGTAATGGTTAGCTCTCAATCAAGTTTAGCGATTGGTTTAGATAGTTCTCTAATATCCCCGTCGCGACAGGTTAATATATTCTAGTGTAGTAACTGCTAGTTAACATGAGATAACTATCCACAATATCCTTTAATAAAAATATTTGTTGAAGATACAACTCTAACAAGTGATAGGCAGAGATATAAAAAGGGGTCGTATGTTTTAAACCTGCGATATAACTAAAGCATGGGAATATTTCCATTAGCCGAGCTTCTGCCCAAAGTGCAAGGAAGAGGGAAAACATTAAACGGGATATCCGATAATCAAAATATATTTTATGATATAATTTTTTAACATACGTTTGATAAAGGTAGAAAGATTTCAACTAGGGCAGCTGACATGTTGCACAGTATCAGGACCGAAGGAGGTTACAGATGTTAGGGAGACACAAGCAAGCACGCCTCAGCTGGACGCTGCGTCATCCGCAAGTGTGACTCAAGGGAATGGCGCTCTGTGTTGCGAAACGTTTATTTGGGTCTCTGTTTATTTCACTTGTTTTACGGGAGAAGAGTCATCGTATTACACTTCCTGTCCTTTCTCTTTTTTACGGAGCGGGTGTGAAATGATCCTTGACCATTCCTCACACAACCAAACCATCAGAATGTTGTTATCCAGCAGAGATTCTTCCCATGAAATGTGATATCACTGCGTTCTAACCCAGGTTTATATTCCCCTGAAAACAGACAGTGGTGGTCAGTACAAGGGAAATATTTGGTTAGAGAGGGCTGTACAATGGTTCACCAACTCGGCCGGCCTTTGTGGACCTCGGCTTGGAAGACAGCAGCTGGATACCGGCACACTCTCAATTAGCTTCGGGATCTCTTCAAGCAGTTTATCAACAGAAACTACAACGAGTGATTGAAAATTACGTTCTGTTCATTTAAGAAATTTGTTTCTTTTTTTAGGGGTCTCAGGGAAAAATTCAGACAAATTTCGCTAAAATTGATTAAAACTCGCGCAAGTCGTGAAGGCATATTTATAGCTCTACAGTCCAGAAAATTTTAGCAACTTTCGAGGGAATACTCCGCGAATTCCCTGAATATTTCTGGGAAATATTAAAGACCTATTCATTATATAATGTAGGGTTTTTAGATGGAAGCTAGCTTTGGAGATTTCAGATCTGACATTGGATCCCGCGAACAAAATGTATTTCCTGAAATCCTTGTCGCCAACCAGCTATCTGTCCTAAAAAAAGCTCACATAAGTCACTTTTCCTGTTGACGAGAACGGAAGGATGAGTAGGTGTTGAAACCCCTATTAGCGATGTGCGAGGTGAGTTAGGTTTAGCTTGAATTTTGTCAGGGTTTTAGACATATAGATTTATTCTGAATTCCCGCGTATTTCTTGTCTAATGTGGGACGGTCTGCTTCAGTCAAAGGGAAACGTCTATTTTATCTGGTATTGGAGATGCACGCCCACACATCTTCCTTCATTTTAAACCGCTATAGAACTACGCTGGCAACGCTAGGTTTTGTTTGGAATTATGAAATCCTACCTCAGTTACGCACCCAATTGACTCAGACTTTGTTCTAGGTGTAGTCTAAATCTAAGTCAAAATATAATATTTCTAATGATATTTTGCCCGCCCATCTTACAATTACCGGCTGTGCCATGTACAGTTCATTTTATCAAATGCTTATCTCCGTCAACTGAATTATCATATCTATTACCTATCTCTTAACTAGGTTCGGAGCTAGCCCATGATGTCGAAACCTCTGTGGGTTGTGGTATAGTAAGGCTCTGATGTCTTCAGACCACAGCAGATGCCAGTAATGTGGAGGTTAGGGAAGCAGGCAGATTTTCTTATTGCTATATATAAACATTTTTCTCGAATGGAGTTTTATTATTATTATTAAGAAACGAGAAATATCTCTCTCTCTCTCTCTCTCTTACAATAAGTAAATAGTAAAATACAAATTTTAACAGTTAGCGTGTATTCACAATTATATCGATAAAAAAGGGGGGGGGAGAAAAGAAGATTATCGAATTATACGATCGAAAAAAAAAGAAGAAGAAGCAAAGTAATATACCGTAAAACCTGTCCACAAGCCGCTGTTGAAACGTCCGGTCTAGTAGGCCACTTGCCAAGCGGCCACCTTTTCAACGCAGCCCTAAAACTTGACTCCTCATCTTCTTGATGTACAAAACTCCACTTCCCATAGCGGCGGCCATTTTAAAACTACAGGAACCTTTTTTCTTCTTCCCTTAGGAAACATTGTAAAACTGCACTTTTATTTTAAAAACAATGAAGCGTGTTGAAATTCTCAGAAACTCGCCGACTTTAATTTCATAAGCACGGGGTGGATTCTCTTCAAAGTAAACTACCTGTAATAAAGATGTAAGCAATGACGTGGCACATCCCTTTCCCTAAAAATTCGAGACTGTCTTACGGTAAGACATGTATAATCCTGGTCTCTCATATAGGGGGTCTTTTATTAGAGGTTGTTAAGTGATTTCAAGTCATTCTTGATTTTACTGATGCTCGGGTGGGTGGTTTGTTTCGTGGAAGTAAAAAGAACAACAATAGGAAGCCTATTGGTCGTACAGTAGGTGGAAGAAGGCGAGAGGTAACCCGAGCTCCCACCGCCGGTCCAACCTTGAACCACCGTAGGTATTTTTAGCCGGCGTGGGTGCCGGCCCTTTGTTTGGGGTGGTGTTCCCCGGCTGGTTAGATATCCGAGTTATTGGTTGGACCTTTTCAGTGAACACACACGACTGTCCATATACAGATCACAACTCTATCCACGGCAAATACGCTACTGTCGACCATATCTCAACAAAAAGCTGTTTTCGCCCACCATCGCCAACACCACTTCATAGTAACCAGCGATCCCTCGCCAAAATAAAGTTTCTAAAAGTTGAGTAAAATCGCTAAAGACACCTTCATTCACCCCTCTCTATCGTACACATATATTCCTGGTAATCCTTCCACCCGTAACTTGGATTATATACTGGGCGATGATGGCCCTCGAGGTGGAAATCGAGTTATTGAAAAAAAGGCGCAATTTCACAAGTCTCTCACTCGGGGGTTATTTTAAGAAAAGAATCTGAATAATTGTGTCTCGTTTCTTTGGCTTCTTTGGCTATACTCTTACAAGTTTTCATACTTTTCTCTGTTTGTTACCTTATCATTACCTTTTCTTTGGTCATTGTCCAAGCTTCATTTCCATACAGAAAAGCTGACCAAACGAAACATCATTTTCTTTAATTCCACGTGAAAGATGACAAACATGAAATGCCAAACTCAAGATGCTTCTATGTATTTAAAAATTAAAAAGGTACAGTTCTAAGCTGGCAATTACAAACTAGCAGAATAGATGGACACACTGCAATGAACCACTCATACAAAACCTCACACACACTGGCCTAAATATGGTTTTATCACAGTGTACAACCAAATATTGTTTGAGAGGAACTCTCTCAGTCAAATAGAATTTGTCGAAACAATCAATAATGAGCTGACCATCTGACTAGGAGATTCAACAGGAAACACTTCTAATTAGCAACATGCGGACATTGAATGTCCTTGTATAGGTGACCTTTAAGTTACAGAATCTGCTCCCATCATCAGAATAATGTTAGAAAATACTAGTTCACAAGTCTGATTATGCTAGCTGAAACATCCCTTACAGACAGTTTGCATGTTGCCCCTTTGAATAATGTTCAAACCCCAAGAAGTGTGCCTTTGGAAAATCATTTGAATGATAAAAGATGTAGTGATTCATCTAGGAAAGGATGGAAAAGGTGACAGAAAGTAGGTGTTTGGAGTATCCAGGGGTGTGTGTGGTGAGACATGCCTGAGTGACAAGACAGTGGCAGGTCTGGACTGGTCAGGAGGAAGAAACAATAGGATGGCCTTTCAATCTAGCTTTTTTATATAACTGGCAACAGCTTTCTTTCATGAACAGCACCTGTCTACTTCAAGCCAACATTTCAGACATCCTACTTTAGTATTAATAGAGCAGTAGGAATAAATGATGTGCACACTTGCTCCAGAATGTTTCCCAACATGGTACACATATATAGCATTCTACTCGAGTAAAAATATAACAAGACCCAAACAATCCACCAATATGAAAAAATAGAACAAAGGAGAAAATGAACAGGACCAGGCTCTAAAATGCCTATCCCCTGATCATGTAATTAAAGTTGATGGCTTGCACCATCTATCTCAATATAATCAATGATTAGTTGATATTTATTCTGCTAGGTGCATGCCATCAGCAACTTTTAGTTACATGGTGAGGAGATGCTTCTTTTTTGTTTCTATCAAACAGTAATGCATGGCTGAGCCTGGTCAACAGCATCATTCAACCAACCACCAGGTGTAAAGGTGTATGCAGAGGAGAAGTGAGTTCTAGCAATTCACGCCATCAACTGAAGGATAGGTAATTAACACACACATCTGTGAAATTTCTGGGGAAGTCAATAATTACTTTCTCACCAAGTCTCCTATTCTCAAATGCTGATGGAAAGATGATTAGATAAAAGGGACAAAACATGCTGTGCTTACTCTAAGAGAAAAATTAAGATAGGGAGATGGCTTTCACAATTTTGCATGCCATCCCTGCATAGGGGCCATCAAAATCTTAGTTTTTCTTTTTGTTTCAATCATCAACATTTTCTAAAGTAAATAATTGTTTCATAGATTAAACTTCAGCCAATTTCTCAACAGACTTGAACAATCAAAACTCACCATCTGATGATCAAAAACCTCCCATTAGCTAACCCATACAAGAAACAAAGAGGAGTGTGTCATCTATAAATAAACATTTTTTGTGATGGGATGGAAGTTTAATTAGGTTTAATAAGAATTGAAGGTTAAACAGAGACCTCAAACAAGTCTAGCACGCTGGTTTAGATAACCTTGCTCCATGTGCCAAACACTTGGCTGCTGCAGGGAAAACAGGTCTGGTGAAAACATTGCTTAATGGATGGCCCAGCCAGATAACAACCAATCAGAAGCCTAGCTGGGTGGGCGTGGCCAGCACCATATAAAATCCTGATTTTGGAAATGATTTTTTTTGCAGCATGGTCAAACTTCTCCCTTTTTAGACGTACAATGTCAAATGTTCCCCATCAACATTACAATTTTGGTTTCCGGGAATATTTTAATTATTCTGTTTTATATGGGCATGGCCCTAATAGCATGACCTGGCTCTGCCAACACACACCAGCCGAGTAGATGGCCTACATACAATAACAAACCTCTACAAGTAGAAATATGGTAGAGGTAAAGAGTGTGACAAAGGAAGACAAACAAGGATTAAAAGGAAAAATACTCATCTCACAACAATGGATATTGTTTCAGTCCTTCATTGAGAATGTTACAGATAAATATGTGAAAATGTAAACCAAAATACTAATTTTATTTGAAGTCTAACAACTTTTGAAAAAGTAAAAAAAAAAATTGTCTCTTTTCAAAAAATTGCTGAGAAACCTGCATGAAATTGTATTCAAAGAGGTATTGTTATTAGTCCTCTAATGAATTCCACTAAATAATGAAAATACATACAGTACAACAACCTCCCTGGTCTCTCATTGGAGTTTTGTGAGAAATTAGGGCCAGATGTTTTGATTCCATAAAAAATGTTTGTTAGTAAAGGAGGTGGTCCCTCATAGAAGCGTGGCTGTAATCAGCAGTTTGAATTTGCCTAAAGCTTTATTGTAGAACACCTGTTAAATAGTGCAATCCATACTTTGTGAATACAAGGAGAGTGGGACAATTTTAAAATCAATAGCCAATATAATTTTATTTTTAAAAGAACCATATAAGCATCTATAATCACAACAGATGGGGTGCTAATGCATAATAAAATAACAGCTTTAACTAGGCACAGGACGTGTTGGCTGTGAGGAGGTTACTTTTATTCTCCCATCTTTAAATTAAATATAAACAAGGAAAAAACTAGGCACATCACTAAACCATATTATACTAATGAGAGTGTACCAGAGACACCTCTCTCTTTAAATATTTACATCACAACAATGCATATCCCATCAGTAAACAACTTTACTAGTGGTGATCAGCGAGTGCAAGTAACCAAACAGGGCTCTGGCACATTTGTAAGTGCAAAATCGAACTGCTTTTCACATGTGTAGACATGTGGTGCGCTTACAGTAAAAAGCAGTCACTAGCTACCCACCATGATTATCATGGCCTGTACCACGTGTACTAGGGATAAGCAAAAAAAAAACTAGTGGTGATAAAGAATGAGCCCAGTTTTGACAAATCCAGACAAACAACCTGTATACTAAGCTCTCATCAGTACAGAGGCTGCTTTGATGTCTATGAGAGGAAATTGGTCAAATTTATTAAAAAGGTGTTTAAGCCAGTGAAGTGACAAGGGTCAATAATAACAATTTTATAATTCCTCTCCCAGGATGTTATGAAGCCACTCCTGTACTGATGAGGGCCATAGTCTGAAACCATGGCATGCTGGTTGTCTTTTTGTCTGGATTTTCCCAAGCTGGTTTTGTGACTCATTTCGTATCACCACTAGTAAAGTTGTTTACTAATGCATTGTTCTAATTCATATTTAAAGGGAGAGGTTTTGGTACATGAAGAGCATCCTCCCGTAACTTTATGTTGAACATATGAGAGACTACATGTGAGGTTTCCAAACTTACAAATATAGTATTGTGGGAAGTACATGATAGCTGTCAGAGAGTAGATCAATTATTTTACCTATATACAGTAGAACCTCCCTTTAGGGGACACCTCTCCACAAAGGACAGTTTTCATTTGCAAAATTACCATTTTTACAATTTAGCAACTCTCCGGTAGGAGGACACTTTGGCTCTGCAATTAGGTGTCCTTTACAGGAAGGTTCTACTGTATATTGACTACAACAATTTATTTCAATTGTACAATATACTATGGAATCTCCCATGAGAGAGTGTGATACATATAATTAGATAGAACTTCTAGAGATGGTCTCTCATTGAAGGTGGAGCTCAGACCATTTTTGATCTTACAGAGGTGGTCACTTCTCCAGCTCATGGAAGTAACTGCCCTTCTTCACAACAGTAGTTTTCCCACTTTTTGATGAAATCTCCCATTATCTGTGTTTCCCTATAAACTCTCTTTTTAACTCCTCCAGAAGTGTCATATGCTACACCACAATGAACAAATAAATAAAATAGGAATCGTTTTAAAATGATGAAATTATCTCTCTCTTTTCTTTCTTTCTTTTTTATTTTGTGGAGGTTAAATTATTAACAAGTTTTACAAAAATTGCAACAAAAAAGTTTTGGTAAAAAGCATAGTACAGTCATACCACTTTAATAACTTTAAATATGGGGGGAAAGTTGGAATTATTGTAAGAGGTTTCAGCTAATGATACTGAGCAAAATGTGGTTTATAGGACTCAGCACCAGACACATCAACAAACTTACATAACATGAAGTGGCCAGACCCAGTGATACCTGGGAAACTGTTAAAGAGAGCAAAGTGGACCTGTCAGAACCAAACTAAATGATGATGTGTGAAGAGGGGTAAAAAAATCCGACAACACTGGCCATTAAATGAAAAAAAAAAAGACACCAAAACCATTGTCACTGTGGGGTAAACACAAGGTAATAAGACCAAATCCAAATAAATGAATAGTGTGTGACATTTAGGTAACAGCGTGTTACCATTTTCAGACAAAAATACTGAATATGTTTTGTGGATGAGTGCACATTCATCTACAGGAGTTGGTCCTATTTAAGTTAGTGAGCTGTGTGAGGCATGTTTAAACAATGCTCACTTTTAATTAATCAAGTAACTTTAATTAAGCACCACATGGACATGGTAGTAATTAACATTACAGATATTTCATTCCAGACACAATTTCAAAATACCTTACTTCTCCAAGTTACACACAGCAGAATATTCATGCAAACATTTTTTTTTTTTGCTGGTTGTGGTTAATAAAAATATATACACTTTTTAGTCAATGTCACTTCCAAAACATTTTGTTCTGTAAAATTTTCAAGCAATTAGTGAAAATCTCCATTCTCACTTGCTGCCTCTCTAGAGCTTTGTTCACAAGATTCTTACTTTTGTTTTTGTAAACAAAAGCTAGCTCATACAAAATTGGTTGAGAACACAGTATTCTGAAATCAACAGCGAGTTCTTTTGACAGGCCTCATGAAGTGAAAGAAGAATTATAAGATCAACATGAGTTTGCTGATTGTTTGAGGAAAGGCCCTGTGTATCATCCAATGTAATTGGTCATACAGCAGAAACTCCAGAGAAGATACCCGTGCTAGAGGACACTTTCAAAAAGGACTTATAACACCATTTAAAAGGGCAGTTTTCATCATCAAAATTAAATTTTTTACTAATTAGCAACTCTCCAGTAAGAGGACACCTCTCCCTAAAGGACACTTTCACTCTGCAACTAGGTGTCATTTACAGAGAGGTTGTACTGTACATTTCCTACCACTGAATTGTTGCTTAGATGAAGCAATCACAGGGTGTAACAAGACTAAATAAGGAAGTTGTATGTATATATGATGTAACCTTATTGTGTTGAAATCTTTTTACAAAAGTACTCTGAAGGTGGTCACAATGCAATCCACTTATTTGGATTTGTTCTTGATACCTTGTGATTCTTGTCTATAATCCAAATGGTAGCTCATCATTTTAGAAGTGGGAAAATACCCTCTCACCATTATTTGGAGCATGTTGTGAGCTGAGGACCTGCCTATCTACCATAGGCTCACAGTTCTATTGATAATGATTTCTAACCATAAAGACCACCTTACCCTGCAACTAAACACAGTGCAGAGAAGGATCTATAAATACAAACAGTAATATATATTTAGAATCAAAATGTGTTCCATTGAATATATTTATGTAAAAAAATGGTGTACCTGGATATGTAAAATAAGGGAAAATGTTTTTTGCTTTCACAGATCCAGGTACACCCATAAGTAATATAAACTGTCGGCAAACATGATGAAGATTCAAAACCTACATTAGAAATTTTAAAAATTGGTTCACTGGCCCTCGGACTCTTGCACAAGTCCAACAGTGAGTGCATGTAATCAAATAGGGCTCTAGCACTTTGTGAGGGCAAAAGTCAAAGTGATTTCTAAATGTGTAGACATGTGGTGCCTTTACATTGTAAAAGATCCACCATGATTATCATGGCTTGTGTGCACCATATGTACTTAGGATAAATAAAAATATCTATTTATCAACTATGCATTGGACTTTTTATTTTCATTATCTCTTATGTAGATCAAGAAGTAACAGCATAGGTAAGCTCTGTTACAACCATCATATCTGATACTTGGGTTAAAGTAATGGAGAGTTTACTCCTCACGATAGATTATTGATAGCTACAAGAAAATAAGACCAAATTGTCTGATGATGGTAAAAATGCAGTTACCAAAACGTTACACACTATTAATTTATTTGGATTAGGTGTTATTTTCTTGTAGCTAAAATATATAATCCAAATTGTACTTTATCCTAGATGATTGCTGTTCACAGCAACTCCTATCTCTCTGTTGCATCAAACCTATTTCTAAGAGTCGCCCTGCTCAGAGTTGAAATTTGTTTCTCTATAAGCCACATGTGGTCCAAGAAGATGTAGGGAAACAAACTGACTACCCTCCTGGCCACATTGCCAAGTTATTTCTGTCATCGCTGTCTCTACAATACACGGCCAACATCCCCAGTGGCTAGGATACAATAACTGGAATTTCAAAAAATACATCAACGTCCCCTTTAGGAAGATGTGCTAACATTTGATTATCAATATTTCTGATCATTCAAGACTACAAAGTTCATTGAGATCAGTACAGGAGATATACACACAAACATCTAGTACGATAGCTATGACCAAATATGTGGTTAAATAGAGAATTAACTGTAGAGGGAAGTCCAACACACCACTCAATATCTCAGTAAAAGTAATGTACACTGTCCAATAATGATATTGTAAGGTACACTGTCCAATAATGATATTGTAAGGTACACTGTCCAATAATGATATTGTAAGGCACACTGTCCAATAATGATATTGTAAGGTACACTGTCCAATAATGATATTGTAAGGTACACTGTCCAATAATGATATTGTAAGGTACACTGTCCAATAATGACATTGTAAGGTACACTGTCCAATAATGATATTGTAAGGTACACTGTCCAATAAAGATATTGTAAGGTACACTGTGCAATAATGATATTGTAAGGTACACTGTCCAATAATGATATTGTAAGGTACACTCTCCAATAATGATATTGTAAGGTACACTGTCCAATAATGATATTGTAAGGTACACTGTCCAATAATGATATTGTAAGGTACACTCTCCAATAATGATATTGTAAGGTACACTGTCCAATAATGATATTGTAAGGTACACTGTCCAATAATGATATTGTAAGGTACACTGTCCAATAATGATATTGTAAGGTACACTGTCCAATAATGATATTGTAAGGTACACTGTCCAATAATGATATTGTAAGGTACACTCTCCAATAATGCTATTGTAAGGTACACTGTCCAATAATGATATTGTAAGGTACACTCTCCAATAATGATATTGTAAGGTACACTGTGCAATAATGATATTGTAAGGTACACTGTCCAATAATGATATTGTAAGGTACACTCTCCAATAATGCTATTGTAAGGTACACTGTCCAATAATGATATTGTAAGGTACACTGTCCAATAATGATATTGTAAGGTACACTGTCCAATAATGATATTGTAAGGTACACTGTCCAATAATGATATTGTAAGGCACACTGTCCAATAATGATATTGTAAGGCACACTGTCCAATAATGATATTTTAAGGTACACTGTCCAATAATGATATTGTAAGGCACACTGTCCAATAATGATATTGTAAGGTACACTGTCCAATAATGATATTGTAAGGCACACTGTCCAATAATGATATTGTAAGGTACACTGTCCAATAATGATATTGTAAGGTACACTGTCCAATAATGATATTGTAAGGTACACTGCCCAATAATGATATTGTAAGGTACACTGTCCAATAATGATATTGTAAGGTACACTGTCCAATAATGATATTGTAAGGTACACTGTCCAATAAAGATATTGTAAGGTACACTGTGCAATAATGATATTGTAAGGTACACTGTCCAATAATTATATTGTAAGGTACACTGTCCAATAATGATATTGTAAGGCACACTGTCCAATAATGATATTGTAAGGTACACTGTCCAATAATGATATTGTAAGGTACACTGTCCAATAATGCAATTGTAAGGTACACTGTGCAATAATGATATTGTAAGGTACACTGTCCAATAATGAAATTGTAAGGTACACTGTGCAATAATGATATTGTAAGGTACACTGTCCAATAATGAAATTGTAAGGTACACTATGCAATAATGATATTGTAAGGTACACTGTCCAATAATGATATTGTAAGGTACACTGCCCAATAATGATATTGTAAGGTACACTGTCCAATAATGATATTGTAAGGTACACTGTCCAATAATGATATTGTAAGGTACACTGTCCAATAATGATATTGTAAGGCACACTGCCCAATAATGATATTGTAAGGTACACTGTCCAATAATGATATTGTAAGGTACACTGTCCAATAATGATATTGTAAGGTACACTGTCCAATAATGATATTGTAAGGCACACTGTCCAATAATGATATTGTAAGGTACACTGTCCAATAATGATATTGTAAGGTACACTCTCCAATAATGATATTGTAAGGTACACTGTGCAATAATGATATTGTAAGGTACACTGTCCAATAATGATATTGTAAGGTACACTGTGCAATAATGATATTGTAAGGCACACTGTCCAATAATGATAGGTTCCTCATCTCCCAATTTTTTTTTTTCAATTCATTTTCAGCCAGAGTAGGTTATTTCTAGAACCCCTCCACTAAATGGCCTTCCCTCTGAGTTCATTTGTTGGAGAAATGTCTTCTAAATTCTGATTGCAATGTAGAGATTTACCATTCATTCGTGTTTCTGGTGTGACATCCATCTTGATGGAAAAAAAAACATATTGAGAATACCAGTCCTTGATTTTCAGAATTAAGTCTGGTCACCCACGGACAATGACTTTCCAGAATGGTTGCAAGGTTTTCCTACTATGTACCAAGTGTCAACCTGCAACCTCAAACCACAGCATTGACTGTATTGACTCATCCATTGATGAGCTCCCCAGCAGACACCATCTCAAGCCCTACAGACTTGATACCCTAATATGATTGAGTAGAGATAAGAAAGAAGAAAATATATTGTAAGGGCTTGTTTGCATTGTAATAAAGGAAAGGCAATTTTATTTATAACACAAATGCTGAGAAGTTTAATATTCAAAAAATAAGAAATACCTGCACACAGTATATAAGGTAAACAAAAGCCTTCCGTTTTATATTTTTTACTGTTGTCAATTTAAAAATAATTTTCACACCAATTATAATTTTTTAGAATTAAAATAATTTATCCTTTAACACCCCCTTTTAAATTATTGGTTTAAAAAAATTGCCAAACTGTGGCTATAGTGAACCAAAAGTTCAGTTCCATTGGGGTTCACTATATAAGGGTGGTTTCACTGGACTTATGTAAGAGAAGTGGTGTTTATATCAACCAAATTAGCCAGCCAGATCAAAACAATGGTAAAATGGTCTCAGAATAATTGGACAAAACCTCTGAATTGCATAGTCGAAGTAGGCATTGTTTATTTTGCCTTTTTCCATGAGTGGCCAACATATTTTTTATTGCAAACACAAGGTAATAAGACCAAATCCAAATAAATAAATAGTGTGTGACCTTTCGGTAACAGCATTGTTACCATCTTCAGACAAAAGTGTTTGGTTTTATTACCTTGTGTTTATAATCTATAATCCAAATTGTGCCTTATCATTTTTATTGTAAATATACTCTTTAAAACAAGCTGGTCTCTAGGAACCCTGGTTAAGTAAATAAAAAATTAGACAAGATAGGAATGCTTTACATATTCTGGGCATGGCCCCTGCGCAAGGATGACACGTAAAATCGTGAAGCGTTCCATTCTGATTATATCAGATATTCTGAAGAAACAGTCAACTTAAACTCCTGGAGTAGACAATACATACTCTGTGAAAGAACAAGAAAAAATCGTCAGGTGTTGTTGATATTAAAAATAAAAGAAGACTTTCCCTGGCCGCTCACATTAGAATTTTAGATGGCAGAACGCCTTGTCGTGCAACTGAAAATTGCTTTGAACTTTGAAAGTTGGCAAAACCATCAGCAACTTTCAGTTGCACGATAAGGAGATGCCTTTTTCTTAATCTAATTATATTAATTATAATTAAATAATATACTCCGTTATCAAAATTCTAAATTATTTTAAAAGTGTAAGATTATTTTTGAAAATAAACAGATGGCGTTAGTGCATCCTATTATAAATATAGTCTGTGTGTGAGACCTCACTCAGCTTCTATCAATAAATGATATTATCATCAAAGAATTGTGTGCTAGTAAAGTAATGGCAAGGGTTAATAAACATGTATTCACTTTTTGCTCCAATGGCCCCTGATTCTTGCAAAAGTCCAACCCCACCAGCAAGTGCAAATAACCAAACGGGGCTCTGGCACATTTGTAAGTGCAAAGTCGAACTGCTTTTCACATGTGTAGATATGTGGTGCACTTACAGTAAAAGCAGTCGCTAACTACTCACCATGATTATCATGGTCTGTACCACGTGTACTAGGGATAATTTAAAATAAAAAATAAAAACTTTTGGGATTTAAAAAAAAATCTTTGGACATTCTGAAACTAAAACTGATATACAAAAGATATTCTTATTTAAAAAATATGTTATAAGTATGATTTAATTTGAAAGGGTTAAGTTCCATCATCCTAGTAATGATTTAAAAAAATAATTATGTTAAAAATATTAACAATTCCTGATGATTTTAATTAAGAATGCATAATGAAAATAGTGTTTAAATATATAGAAAATAATAATGTACTTTTTTTTTAATTTAAAGTGAGTTTTATTTTTACTGGGGATTTAAATTTTAACTAAAGCAAAGCAGGTGTATATGAAGTATTTCGATTGGACTTTTAAAAAATGTAATGGTCAATTTTTAAAATATTTAGAATAAATAACCATGAGCTTTTTTTATTTTTCTATATTGTCCTAAATTGGCAAATATTTTTTTTTTTTAAATTGAAGGAATGTCACATTTTATTTAAATGTTCTTTTAAATGCACATTTAATTTTATATATCGAAAAAAAAAAAGTCATACTTTTTGAAAGCCGGTTCATATTTTTATTTTAAAAGATAAGGTTCATCGTCAGCTTTCAATTACTTACTATAAATGCTCTGTTTAAATAGCGGAGATTAAAAATATAAAAGTCTGTTTTTAAACCAAGTATATTTAAATGTAAAAAAAAAAATCAAAATGGTATATGAATGTTAGAGAAAATTGAAAACTTACCTAAATCCTCCATTTTAAGTTTTCTTTCTTTGATATTTTACCTGGAAAAACTTTTATTGGTTAAAAAGATAAGTACTTTTCTTAGTATAAAATATTAGTAAACAACCATAGAAGACGAAAAGAAGATATAATGATGATAATATAACTTTTGCAAAAATAAATAAATAAATAAAAGTTATTGTATTCTCTAAAATTAAATGCAAAAATCAATTATTTCGTGTATAATAGCATCATTTTCATTTTAATAAGACATTTACACATCAAAAACAACATTTTCATTTTAGGCGATAATTTTAGATTTTATTTGAAACTTTAATATGTGTTAGGAAAAAGACAAATTTAATGTGTGTTTTTTTTCTTTGTAAATTTTTATCAAAACATATTTATCTTAAAAGAAATTAAATCAATTTAGTACTGTCTTGGTAAAGGTTTTTTTAATTTTAAAAATTACATTTTTCGATTTCAATGAGCATTTTTTTTTATAAAGAGAAATATTTTATTTCTGTGTGTATATTAGAGGTAGTGTACACTTGAGAAGCAGCTTTAAAATTTTAATAAAGATATTTTATGTGAAAAGCTATCCCAACATTTTATAGGTTTATAGCGAATATTTTAAGATTGTAAAACAAATTGTAGAAGTTTAACCCCAACATATATACCAAAGTATATATGAGAATAACATATAATTGTTATTATACCAACAATTTAAAATAAATAACACGCTTTAGATTTTCATTCGAATTTCATATAGGTCTGCTATGGTCTTATTCAACCTTTCCTTGAGTCCATTCTTCGTCTGGGGATGGTAGGCAGTGTCGTCCAGTGAATTATTCTATATTGGTTATTCAGATCACGATCATTGAATATGTGAAATTTTTACCTCGATCTGTATTCAATTCCCTCGGTTCACCATGTTTCGAACATGTAGTCGCCACATGTTGATGTTGGGAATCTGCCTAAAAAGTGTATTCCTAACTTTTCGAAGACGGCTTTGGGCACAGCTTTGACTGTAAATGTCCTGTAGGTAGCAGTAGCTGATGTTTGCGTCGCTGACAGTCTTGACAGTTTGCCACATATTTTCTAACATTCCTATACATTTCAGGTCAATAAAACTTTTTATAATTTGATCATAGGTATTGGTGAACCGGAGATGTCCAGCAGTGGGAAAATCTTGGGAATTTTTCTTATTTCAGGCCTGAGATGGCGAGAGACCACCAGGAACCATTCCCTTCCCATTGAATCGAAATCATTTTTGTAGAGAGTATTATCAATTTTCAGAAAGAGAGAGGACTTATTGGATGTCTCTAGTTGTATCTTGTCAGCGATCTTCTTGAGATTCAAGTCTTTCATTTGTTCCTGTCCAAAATTATGTAAGGCCATTATGCTAGGAATATATTCTTCCATGTCTTAATTACATCTATTGCGATTTCACCGCCACTCTGTGTTGTGACGACGATCTAAGTTCTATAGAGGGAGTCGCTCACCTCTATTCTTTGTCGGCGGGGTTGAAGGTTCAAAATTGTGGTGTCGCTGTTTATAACACTTTTGAAATGAACGACGAAAACAGGAGGGAAAATTACATTTATTATAATTTAAGAAAATAAGTAAAGTATTATATATTCAAATATATATTTAAGTATTTACACTAAAAGAATCGGGGATCAGGGCAAATTCTCGCGTTCGAAAGTTGTTCACAAGTTCTTCTTTTCTTGTTCCTCCCATTTCAACCGCTGCATCCTGTAGCCCCCTCTCCATTGGCCTCCCATTGGCTGCTTCGAACTCCTTCTTTTCCAACATTTCTCCCACCTTTGAGTTGGCGCCTCGACGACTCTAATATGGAAAGGAAAAGTTAAGTAGATCCAATCGGTTGGGTCTCTTGATGGGCAGTCCGTAACTTGACACAACATTCGGGTTTTCAATGTGATGTTGCTCTTGTTGTGAAATCAAAGGGTCCTCTTCAGTTGTCAATCGAACTTTTTGTGTGGGAGATCGCTCCGTTAGAGGGTCTCGACATCTTATCTCGGGCGTTATCTCTAAATTGTAGAGTTTTTGAATAGGTATATTTTATCACCTGATAAAGTTTTAACTTTCGCAACCCTCACAAGTCCATCTTTTCCTGGAAAGAGTTGGATTATTCTGGCTAACGGCCAGTGTAGTCTCTTTAAACTCTCTTGTCAAATGAGCACCATGTCTCCCACCTTGAATGGTATGGTAGCCTTCAGGCGTCTCGTTTCTTGTTTCAGGAATCCAAAATATACAATACGAAATCGTTCTCTAAGATCTTCTCGTACACGTTTGATATATTGATATTTGCGGGAGAGGGTCTGGTTATCAATCAAGTCCAGGTCTGGAACGCCAACCTCTCTGACCTCATGTAAGAACAACGAAGGTGTCAATGGAGCGAGATCCTCACTTTCTTCAGTAAGGTAGGTCAGAGGGCGTGTGTTCATCAAGCTTTCGACGTCACACATTACTGTGGAAATTTCTTCATATCCCAAGGAGGTTTGGCCGAGAATCCTAACGAGCAATTGTTTCATCATTCCAATCAAACGCTCCCACCATCCACCCCACCAAGGAGAACCAGGCGGTATGAATTTCCAGGTGATGTTTTCGATGTGGGATCACATTTTAATCTCGAAAAATCAATCTTCTTTAAAGTATTAGCCATGCCTTGGAAATTCGTCCCATTATCCGAATACACAATCAATGGTCGGCCTCTTCGAGCAATAAATCGGCGGAAAGCTTGAAGGAAGGCTTCCATAGACAAAGATGTCACAAGTTCCAGATGAACTCCTTTATACACTGCACATGTGAAGATGACAATCCATGCTTTCTTCTTATTCTTTAATATAAGATGTCCAGTTAGATCAACTCCTACTACTTCGGAAACTGCAGCACCTCGTACTCTGTCTTCTGGTAATGATGTTGATTCGACGGTAGCTGGTGTCGCGGTGAATCGTTTACAGCGAATGCATTGATTGATGATTTTCTAGACGGTTTTCCTGGATCTTAGTATCCAATAGTTTTCTCTCAGAATACCGAGGAGTGTTTGTAGACCGGCGTGCCCGTGGTTCGTTCAAATCAGACACGTCGAGTTCTTCACTCCCTTCTAAAAATGATCTTGGACACACCGGAGGTATGCTTCCACAGATAAGGGGTTGACCTAGTGCTTCTAACTCACAGCGATAGGAATTATTAATGTCAGATAAATTAATGGTATAGACCTCATGTTCAACTACATCGGTACTCGATCCTCCAAACTAGGAATGCCGGAAGAACTCTCTCCTAGGTTCGTATTCCATTTCCATTGCTGTGCTATGTAAAATATATAATCTTTGGGATCAGGTGTCTATTATAGCCCGTGCCGTCTTCTCCGTTCTGTTCCCTTTGAGGGTCACTCTCAAAGTAGGTAACAAGATGTCTGGGGAGGTTGATAAGTTGGCGAGAGTTTCATCTTGCACCGTTGGAGCCTTAGAAGATCCACTTCGATCTAAAATCCGTTTTGTGCACATGACATCCAGGTGGGAAGATATGTTGCAGATTGAACAGCGGACTACATTTCTGCAAAATTTACTTAAATGAGAAGGCCGAAAACATTTATAACAAACACCTTTTTTCCTCATGAGTGATGTTGAAGGAAAAAGCCAAATATTTTGCGCAGTCTCTTGGAATTAAAGGATTTGCAGCAAGTGAGGAGAGGTAGCTCTCAAATTTCAAAAATCGGCACGGCATATCATTTTAAAATATCTGCGAAGAGAACGCCAGCGTGGATTTCTCCATTTGTTCTCAATGGATTGACGACCTAAACCAACCTTTGAATGGCTATGACCCTAGGAACATATTCAACACAGACGAAACCGGGATTTTTTATAAATGTCTTCCTGATCGCACTCTGACGTTCAAAGACGTGTCATGGAGGGAAACTCAGCAAGGAGAGATTCACTGTTCTTTTAGCGTGTAACATGGACGGTTCTCAAAATTGAAACCAGTTATAATAGGGAAATCTGCGAAACCACGCTGTTTTAAAGGAATAAAATCGCTGCCCACAGTTTATAGGTCAAACAAAGAATCGTGGATGACGACTGAGTTGTTTAATAAATGGCTGACCTCAGTTAACAGTGACATGAAAAAGAAAAAACGTAAAATCTTACTGTTTTTGGACAACTGCACCGTGCATAATACCCACCACCATTAGACCACGTAAAATTGATTTTTTCGAGTCAACACGACATCAAGATTGCAACCGTTAGACCAGGGAATAATTCAAAATGTTAAAAATCTCTACCGTAGATAAATTGTTTCTCTTGTGCTGGATAGCATTGAAAAAGGTGAAAACATAACAGTTCTGACCACCATAATCATGATTGATAAGGCCTGGAAAAATGTCAACCCTGCCACTATTTATAACTTCTTTAAAGAGTGCGGGTTTAAGCACGCTGAAAGCGTAGAGCAGTCTTCGGAGCCGCCAAAAAATTACAAATTCTGACTCAGGGTGGGGAGGTCTACCTAACTATGGAGAATTAACATTTGAGGATTATTCTCATGTCGACGTTGACATCAGTGTCCACGCTGCCGATGCCGCAATATTGAATTTGGCCCATCTGGATGAGGACGAGGAAGAATAGAAAGCGCCATTTCCAGTCATATTGAGCGAGGCAAGGAGATCTCTTACTGCACCACGCTTCTCTGCCCTCAGAACTGACACAAGTGACGATTTCTTTGCAGCTCTCACTACTGTCGAAAATTCAGTGGACAATGATAGACTGAAGTCGCTCACTCAACAAAAAATTACGGACTTCTTTTTAAAATGAACATTTGTGAATAATTGAACAAATGTTTAATATAATAAATCACAAATTTAGAGGGATCAAACTCTTGTTTGTGAAAAGGCAACACCCGAAAGCTCCCAATAAATTTATTAATTTAAAAACTTGCGGTAGGTCACTTATTTAATCTTGTATCAACATAGTATGTATATCCCGAAACTGCCAAAACTTCAAACTCTTGTTTACTTGCTTTTTTTCCTTCCTCTTGGTTGTTTAAAATCCTGTTATTTTGAACTCTTGATAAATTAAATATTTTCTCTGGTCCCTTGAGTGTCAAATTATCGAGAGTCGACTGTATTTAGATTACTTTTTCTGGTGAAGGCAATATCGCTATCAACGCTAATTAAATTAAATCTTGGTCCTTATTGTTTGCGGAAGAGCATTGCTCGATGCAAACGTTTAAATGTAATTCTACTGTCCTAAAAGCTTATGTCCATAGTTTTCTTAAATATCATTTCTAATATTCCACCCTTCAGTGTTGCATATAAAAGCAGAATGATCAAATACAGTATTAGAGCTCTAAAGAAGCGTCTGCTAGATTAAATTGTCCACTCGGCAATCCGGATTTCCTAGACTTCGCAGTACTTAAAAACATTCCCTGGACCCCAAAGGCCAGAACCACCGACGATTTATCATCTGACCATCTCCCTGTAATCTTTGAATTGAATTGCCCAAAGGATGAATTCACAACCCATCTCAGCCGAGTAACTAATTGGGTTCATTTTCAACAAGATCTAATCTCCACCACGCCCCCCAGACTCCCCTTGAAAACTGAAGTAGACATTGATTCAGCAATAGGAATTTTAAACGAGAAAATTAATAACAGCTACTCGAAAAACACCATAGTCTCATCTTCCAAATTAATAAAGAACCCAAAAACCAAAGCCTTAATAAGGGAGAAAAATAAAGCTAGGAAAAGATGGCAATCAACCTGGGATCCAGCTCATAGAGCTACTTACCTCAATCTTCAAGGAAAGGTAAATCAAGCCCTTGAAGCAGAGAAATCTGAAAATTGGAATAGTTTTTTAAGCAAACTTGAATCGAGCCCAACAGACTTCAGGAAAAAAACAAAACCCATTAGGAAAAAAAACTGACAAAATCACTAGTTTAAATGTGTTGAAGTTTGAGATTGAATCAAGGAATAAAAGGATTATTTATTAAACAAAGCAACTTAAAACAAGATGTTAAAATAACAACATTTTATAGGCAAGTAGGTAGATATGTGTTGACGTCGACCGCAGCGCCGCCGCGGCCGTTGATTGGTGGATCCCCCACGCCATTGGCTCCACGCCAATCTTTGGATCGCTTATTCCAACACTCCCTCTCGATCCAAAATGTTCAGTAGACCTCTTAAGTAGTGGAATTTGTTTCGTGGAAGAGGTTTAGTCATTATATCAGCTAGCTGTTCTGAGCTGCAAACATGATGCACTTTAAGTTCACCTTCTTCATGTTTGGATCTAATGAAGTGGTAGCGAACATCAATATGTTTCGTTCGTTTGTGAATACTGGATTTTCAACAAGTTTTATTGCTGCTTGGTTGTCGATATAAAGTTCAGTTTCTTTAGTAATATCACAGTCGATGCCCTGTAGAAGTCTTCTGATCCAAATCAATTCCTTAGCAGCACTGCAGGCAGCGATGTATTCACTTTCAGTGGTTGAAAGTGCGATAATAGGTTGTCGTTGGCTTGCCCAAGAAACAGTTCCTCCGTTCATCATGAAGGCATAACCAGTCGTACTTTTTCTGGAGTCAACATCACGAGCAAAATCACTATCAGAGTAGCCAACAAGTTGGTCTTGTCCAGTGAAGAGAATTCCCATGTGTGGAGTGCCTTTCAGATAACGGAAAATATTCCTCACTGTTGTACAATGTGCAGGTCCTGGATATTCTATGAATTTACTCACTTGTGAAACTGCATAAGTGATATCTGGACGTGAAACACATGATGCAAACATAAGGGATCCAACAGCTTCTCGAAAAAGGAATTTAGGCATCTTTTCCTTTTGTTCTGGAGTAGGACAGTCCTGCTTTGTTAAGATGACAGAAGGATCCATAGGCACCGAAGCAGGAATACAGTCAGCCATATTAAATTTACTCAAAATTTTGTCAATATATGATGACTGGTGAATGAAAATACTTGCCCTATCTTCTGACTGCTCTATTTGTAGCCCAACAAAAAAGTTAACACTTCCAGATGTAATATCAAATGCGTGTTCTAACTCATCCATTATAATAGCTATTGCCTCTTTATCTTTAGATAGAATAATTCCATCATCAACATAGAGAGCTAAGATAACATTTGAATCATTGTGTGTTCCAATGAAAAAGCACGGGTCGGCGTCTGATGTTTTGAAATTATGGCTATTCAAAAAATTGGTAAATTTCTTATTCCAATTTCTAGAAGATTGTTTAAGACCTTACATACTTTTATGTAATCTATAGCAGCTATTATCATCTCTCTTGTAGCCTTCTGGTTGTTCAAGATAAACAAGTTCCTCTAATTAGCCATTGAGAAAAGCTGTCTTTACATCGAATTGCTTAAGAAACATCCTTTCAGAAGCAGCGTGTGATAAAAGAATGCGTAACGAATCATACATGACTACTGGGCTAAACGTATCGAAATAGTCAACATTTTTGATTTGAGAATAGCCTTTTGCAACTAATCTGGCTTTGAACCGTTGAATTGTACCATCGGACTCCGTTTTAATTTTATAAACCCATTTACAACCGATAGGTTTATGACCATCTGCCAAACGTTCTAAAGTCCATGTTTTATTTTTATTTAATGCGCATCAATCTCTTCATCCATGGCTAATTTCCATCTTTCTGAATCTGAACTCGTTATTGCATCTACATAGTTACTGGGTTCATCAGCGAGCGCAAAGTTACATTGGCTATTCGAAACTTTAGAGCGTGTTATAATTGGATGCGAACTGATATCGGATACTGGCGGCATTTCCTGCACTGGAATGTTTGCTGTCGCAACTGGTGATTCATCCGGAGCGCTGTTAATCTGAAATATTATTTCTTTTGGTTTGGTAGATTCTCTATCTGGAGTAGCTTTCTCATCGAATGTGACATCTTTAGAAATTCTTATTTTTCTAGTTTTCCAATCCCATAATCTAAAATTTTTGCTTGTATTCTCATAACCTAAAAACATAAGTTTTATCGATTTATGATCCCACTTTTTACGGTTTTCTTTGGGAATATGCATATAAGCATTACAGCCAAATATTTTATAGTTAGCTACATTAGGCTTTGTGCCAAAGAAAAGTTCATAAGGTGTCGTTCCAGGGGTTTGCTTAGTCGCACTTCTATTTAGAATATAGGTTGCTGTGTTACAGGCCTCAGCCCAAAAAAATCCTGGAAGATTTCGTGAATTTAGCATGGACCTGGCTGCTTCCACAATCGTACGATTGTCTCTTTCTATACGTCCTATCTGTTCGTGCACATAAGGTGCAGTGAACTCGTGAATTATCCCAAATCTTTTACATAAATCTGCAAAATTATCGCTTTTGAATTCTAGCGCATTATCAGTCCTAAGAACTTTTATCTTATTTCCAGTTTGAGTATAGATTAGAGTAGCATATTCTTTGAATATATCCAGCACATCTGATTTGTTTTTAATAAAATAAATATGGCGATAACCACTAAAGTAATCTTTAAATAAGCAGAAATACAGATATTTACTTAAAGATTGAGTCTGCATTGGGCCACAAATATCAGCATAAATAAACTCACCTAGCTGGTAGTTTTTGCCATCTGAGGGATAGCACGACTTTCTATGGGCTTTTCCAAGTTGGCATCCTTCACAGAAGAAAAATTCTCCCTCTAAATCTTGAGGCTGCAGACCATCCACCAATCCTTTGGTCGCCATCTCTCGAAGTGTAGCAACTGGAAGATGCGCAAGTTTCTCGTGCCACAACTGAAGCTTGTTCTCGCTGGTGATGTATCCTTGTGATGATGACGTAACCTTGAAGAGCATCCTGTAGAGGTCGTCATGACGCACTCCTACGGCTTTTAGGTCATTATCCATGAAGATCTGTGGCTTGTCATGTTTGATAATGACGTTGAATCCTCTTCTTGTGGACGTAGAAAGGCTATACAAATTTTTCTTTAGTTGCGGCGAGTAGAGCACATTTCTTATGTACGTATTGTACCATCCACCGTCGACGTAGGCTTGAATCTCGATGTCTCCCATGCCTTCTGCAAGTAGTGTCGAGTTGTCTCCCAAGTAGATTGGATGATCACTGGTGAACGGCGTGTAGGTCTTGAACCACTCTCGTCGAAATGTCATGCTGCAGCTTGCACCGCTGTCAGCATACCAAATATCATTGGGCTCTACTTGATTATCGCACAAAATAAGTCCATAATCACTTGAACTTCCTTTTGAATCATGAAGATTTTTGGATTTATTTTTCTCATTAGCTAATCTTTTTCTACATTCGCGGCTCCAATGTCCAATTTTGTGACAATAGTGGCATTTAGTGTTCTTCTTGACATCTTGAAAAGAACGTTGTGTATCTTTAGGCTTCGTTCGTGCTTGCCTGTGTAATAAGGCCTCATCTTGTTTAGAAGAACCGCTTTGTTGATTCCTTGTTTCTTCAATCAAAAGTCTTGCAGTTAAATTGTTAAGAGTTTGAGCTTTCGGATCTAACGATTCCCACGCTGCAACAAAGTAGCGCATACTCGAAGGCAAAGTATTTAAAATTTTTGCTACCTTTTGATCTTCCGTTATGGTTCCGCCCATTTGTGAAATTTGTGCAGAAATATTTTCAATTTTGCTATGTAATCACTTATTGTTTCCGATGTCAATCGTGCATCGAAGAATTGTTGCCAAAGTAGGCCAATAGTAAATTCGGATTTTTGTTCATGAATAGCAAGTAATTTCTGCCACATTTGTGAAGCGGAAGTACAGTTCATCAGGGGCTGAAGAAACTTTAATTCGATTGCCTGTGATAATAACATCCTTGCCTTAACGTCCTTTGATTTCCAATTCTGTAGTGAACTTTCAGAGTTACTGTCGGAGGAAACAACATTCGGCTTTATTTCTAAGCCTTCCAATAATTCTAGTAATTTTTGTTGTTCCAAAAGAAGCCTGAATTGGAATTTCCATAGTGAAAAGTTTTCACCATTAAAAACTTTAATCCTTGAAAGACAATCTTCGCTCATCTTCTTTGTCTTGGAATCGGCCAACGACAAAAAGAAACTAGGGTTATGGTTGGCGGTTGACGCCTAAACTTCGAGCAAAACAAAGGCTTACTCACTGCTGGCGGTTAATCCTTTTAGGCGCAGTGGAAGCGTGCTGGGCCCATAACCTGTTGAAGTTTGAGATTGAATCAAGGAATAAAAGGATTATTTATTAAACAAAGTAACTTAAAACAAGATGTTAAAATAACAACATTTTAAAGGCAAGTAGGTAGATATGTGTTGACGTCGACCGCAGCGCCGCCGCGGCCGTTGATTGGTGGATCCCCCACGCCATTGGCTCCACGCCAATCTTTGGATCGCTTATTCCAACAAAATGCAAATGGAAAAACCTTGCTGACCGACAAAGAAATTGGAAATGATCTTTCAGAGCATTTTTCCAAACACTTTTCCAAGGCGGAGGATGAGGTTCCGTCTTACCTAACAGATAACACTTGCCATCATCCCAAAGAGAATATACTATCAATGACAACGCCAAATGATGTCAAGGAAGTGATTGAAAACCTAGGTAATCACAAAGCTCCAGGCCACGACAATATTACGCCGCAAATGACTAAAAACCTCCCCATCAAATGGATAGTTTTCCTCGCTGGGATCTTCAATGCTGCATTACACCTGTGCTACTTCCCGAAGACATGGAAACATTACATTTTCATAACCATTCCAAAATAATCACCTGTCAAATCACCTGAAGATCTCAGACCAATCAGCCTTCTCTCTACCATCGGTAAGGTATACGAGAGAATCGTTCTTCGCAGATTGCAGTCATACATGGATTATATTAACTTTATCATTCCTCAACAATTTGGATTGAGAAAAGGACACCCCACAACCCACCAGCTAATCACAGTAATAGACTACATCCAAATAAGAAAGTCCCACAAGGAGGCAGTAGGTGCTGTTTTTCTAGACTTTACCAAAGCCTTTGATAGAGTATGGCATGATGGCTTGATAGCATAAATAACAAAAAAAAATCATTTTCCAAGGGATTTTATCAAATTCTTGAAAAACTATCTCCAGGGCTGAACCTTTTCAATTAAGCAAGGGAATTATATAACCACGGCAAAACCAACCCAGATTGGAGTCCCTCAAGGCTCTATCCTTGGACCCTACCTATTCAACATCTACATCAACGATTTCCCTCCACATCCAAAATGTCAAATAAAACTTTTCGCAGATGACGCAGCAATTTTATCAAACTCCAAATCAATAGGAATAATAACTACACAACTCCAAAATTACATAAACAGTATAACCAAATGGCGCAATGATTGGAAATTAGACATCAACACAAAAAAGTCTCAGGCAATAATTTTTCCTCCACTAGACAATAAAAAATTCAAGCCACAATCCATCCTGAAGGTAAACCAGAGCCCTATTAACTGGACTGACAGCGTTAAATATCTTGGAGTTACCTTAGACTCCAAGTTGAAATTCAACACGCATGTCAAAAATGTCATAAAGAAAGCAAAAATCGCAAAAATAACATTATCAAGCCTGTTCAACTATAGAAGCAAATTGACTACAAAACAAAGGTTTACTCTATACAGAAGTTGTATCCTCCCGATAGTAACATACGCACTCCCAATTTGGTGTAAATATATTACAACCACAAACAAAAACAGGATAAACGCATTTATGAGAATCTGCCTTCGGACAAGTATAGGAGCTCCATTCAACCTATCAAACAAGATACTGAAGGAGGACTTGAACCAACCCGATCTAGAAGATATGTACCAAACTTCCGTTAAGAAATTATACCTTCAAATGCAAAATTCAAATAATCCAACCATACAAGATATTCTACAAAATAAAGGAGATATCAATCCCCGATTCCGACGACCCGGCCTTGACACTTAGTCAAGAGCTCATCGCCCAACAGCTGCCCTCCTGCAAGGCCTAGGGGGACCACGTCTACTCCACCAACTCGCCATGTGTAAATAGCCAGGACAAGGTGACTCGCGAGCTGTGCTCGAATGTAACACCTGTAAATTGAGACGAAATAAATAAATAAAAAAATATTGTAAGAGAGAAAAATAAAGGCTGTCTGTTGCTGCTAGCTCGCTTCGTAGTTTCTTCCAAGGCTACAACATTGGTCCTTATCGAGCCGGATTTAAAGAAGATATTAAGAAGATATTAAGAAGATAGTAAGAAGATTAAAATGATATTAAGAAGATACTAGACCAAGAGTTGAAAGTAAGCCGGAAGAAACCTGAGAATTTGAATCGCTAAAAAGTGATACCTACTGCTTTGCATATAAGAAAGTTTAGAAATTAAAGCAAATCAGGTGAGAATCAAAACGGTGTTTAGCGATTGGATAGATATATCGAAATAAGAAGATATTTGAAACTATAAAAATGAAGCGAGCAATAAAAGGTAGAGCCGTTCAAAGAACGACTATTTCCAAGATGATTAAAAAAGTAGAAGCGGAGTTGGATGAAGAAACTCCTTCTGAAAATATAATAAGAATGAGTTATAAACTCCGCGAAAAGCACCTGGCAAGTCTTCAAGATGAGGAAAAGTTGATCTGGGATTTGATGCTAGACGATGAGGAGAATGATGTCAAGGTACTAGAGGAGGAGGAGGATACAGTGATCCAGTATGATCAGAAGTGGATAAATCTTGAAATGATAATTAATTATTTCCTCAACTCTCTGAAGAAAAATACGGATGCCCTCCATGATACTAGTTCGGAAAAAGGCTCGCTGCCTGAAACAAGAGTTTGCCGATTGCCCAAATTAGAATTAAAAAGATTCGATGGAACCAGGCTAGAATGGTTGGGCTGGTGGGCCCAATTCTCCACGATACATGAAGATTCTAGGCTCTCAAACGTGGATAAACTGCAATATTTGGTGCAAGCCATAAAGGAAGATACAAGAGCATCACGACTGGTGAAAAGTTTTCCACTTACTGCCGACAATTACCCAAAAATCATTGCGGCGTTAAAAGACCGGTTTGGCGATAGGGTAATTCTAACCGAAATATATGTGAGACAATTACTGGGCCTAGTCATAAATAACGCCCGGAGAACAACAATGCCTATTGAGAACCTGTATGACAAGTTGGAGTCCTATCTCCGATTTTTGGAATCCTTGGAGTTACTCAGGATCAGAATGCGACGTTTTTGTACCGCATAGTTGAATCTAGTCTACCAGAGGAATTGATTCAGGTTTGGCAGCGCAGTTCCATTTCGGGATACGGTGTCGAAGGTGAGGATAAGCCTCAAGCTATAAACAAGAGGCTAGGTTCGCTGTTAAAGTTCCTAAGGCAGGAAGTAAAGGAGGTAGAACGTCTGAATTATGTGAGGGCTGGATTTGGCGAATCATCTAAAAGAGTTACAAAGCCCTATACTACAAGGCTACACGGAACTGAAGTAAGAGACACAGGTAACTCACAGCCTAAGGTGTGTCTATTGTGTCGAGGTGGCCATTGGTTGCCGACCTGCCAGAGATGGCTTGCCATGCCTGTTAAGGACAGAAGAGAGTTACTAGGCAGACATAAGGCTTGTTTCCACTGCCTTCGTGTTGGACATTATGGGCGTCACTGCAGAAAGTATATAAAATGCAAGCTGTGTAACAAACATCACAATACTTTTCTGCATAGTGAGAAGACCCAGAACATCAGGGAGATTCCTTCAAGGGCAGAACCGCGAGAGGTATCAATCGCGGGCATGCATGTTGAGACATTGGTACCCAGGGCTCTTTTGGCCACGGCCTTAGTGCGGTTGGTTAACCACCGGAATGAGGAAATAGTGGTGAGGGCCTTATTGGATCAAGGATCGCAGTCCTCTATACTACACAAGAATGTGCTCCAGATGTTGAATATCCCGGTCTCCAAGGTGAATGCTCAAATTTATGGAGTCAATTCGATCAAAGGAGAGGAGGTAAAGGAGCTTGCCCACTTTGTCATAAAACCTCTCGGGAAGGAGAAATGGGAATTGCCACTACAGGCTTTATTAGTAAATAAAATGACTGGATTGTTACCAGGTCGAGACCTTTGCCTTCCGTTATCCGAAGAATTGAGGAGTGCCCAGCTTGCGGATCCCCAGTTTGAGAAGAGCGGGAAAGTCGATCTTATTTTGGGAGCCGATGTATACGGATCAATCTTGCTGCCTGAAATCCGGAGATGTAAGAAGACCCAGTTGTGTGCACAAAACACAAGGTTGGGATGGATCCTATCGGGAAGATTGACAGGAGGGGATATCCTCGGCACTACCCAGGTTTTCTCTACTCATGTCCAGTATGAGGATAATTTGGAAATAATTTTAAAGAATTTTTTTTTTTTTTCAGGGAGGTAGAAGAAGTTCGAATAACCACCAAGACAACTCCTGAGAATGAGTTTTGTGAGGCTTTATATAAAACTGAAGTAAAACGAACATCAAGTGGAAGATGTGTCGTGCCCCTACCCTTTGACCCGAAGCTCCCCGAAACAGAATTGTTTGGAGGGTCGTTTGCCACCTGTGTCCAGCGGCAAATCGCCTTGGAACGACGTCTGGAAAAAGATGAGATCCTCCGCCGGGAATATCGTTCCTTCATGGGGGAGTATGCCGAGTTGGGTCATATGACTTCATTATCTGAACAATCGGCGAAGGATGAGGAGGGATGCTGTTTCATTCCCCATCTTGCAGTGAGAAAAAATCAGCCGAACAGGGGGAAGATAAGAGTAGTCTTCAATGCCTCTACTAAGATATCGAATAGATTCTCGTTTAATGAACGATTATATACCGGACCAAAGCTGCAAACTGACATCTTTGCCATCCTAGTCAAATGGCGACAAAGTAGAGTTGTCGTATTAGCTGACATTGCTTCCCGGGGAATATTGGGCTCACAGTTGAACGATTCCACGATGCGGTGTAACGGACCTACATGGCCGGCGTCGTCCCCAGAGCTATGGCCCAAAAATGCCTGAAATATCAGGACCGGGATGGAGTGGTGCGAGTGGTGTCACTTAGAACCAAGACCGGCATAATCAAGCGACCCCTGGTCAAATTGTCTCTTCTACCGGTCCCCACTGTTTGTATTGATGGTACGCATCAATGGGGGGAGGAATGTTAGGATTTCTGTTATTTACATTTTTTTTTGTATAATTTGCATATTTGACCATTGTTGTTAGATCACGTGTGACTGAGAATTGTATAAATAGAGCGAATGAGTTGTATATTGTGAGAAACAACTGCCCTCCTGTAAGGTTCGGGGGGCCACTCCAGCATCACAACTCGCCATGTGTAAATAATCTGGACAAGGTGACTCGCGAGCTGTGCTCGAATGTAACACCTGCAAATTGAGATGAAATAAATAAAATATTGTGAGAGAGAAAAATAAAGGCTGTCTGTTGCTGCTAGCTCGCTTCGTAGTTTCTTCCAAGGCTACAACAGTCTGTGTATTTTGAACTGCAGCTTCATCTATACACATGTTAAATTTATTATTTCTTTTGTAGTTTTAATGACAAAGAGTGAAAGGGGCCTATTAACCTTTCCTATATGTATCACCTGAATTCTCATGTGTTTCGACGAAGTGAACTGACTGAAGTTTCGAATCTTGTTTCTATTAAAACACTATTATCGCAGTGTGAATATTTTGCTTGAAAATTCTGCTTCGGCCCTTCAAACATGAACAGCAATATTTTCAGTATATTTTATATGTAGATATGACCTGGCTTCGTGTCTTCTTCTCGAGGGAATGTTTTGCTGTTAGAATTTTGTTCCTGTCTATTAAAAATGAACTTGGTTAGTCCGTGGTCTGCTTTATGATATTTTCCCCAAAATAATTTTGTATTTGATAATCAAAAATGATACAGAAATATTTTCATCATCATTTCCTGACTAGAAAGCAATACTACAATGGCCCCTGATTCTTGCAAAAGTCCCACCCCACCAGCTTGTGCAACTAACCAAACGGGGCTCTGGCACATTTGTATGTGCAAAAGTCGAACTGCTTTTCACATGTGGTGCACTTACAGTAAAATCAGACGCCAACTTGTGCCCACCATGATTATCATGGCTAGTACCACGAGTACTAGGGATAATAATAAAAAGGGCCAGGTTATGTGAGCGACTACGTCTTTGTTTTAACCACCAGTTCACTCACTGCACTTCTTTAATGACAACTATTAGGATAGGGAACACGTCTCTTCAACAAACACGAGGGACGATATATTACGTGTCTTTTTCGATCTCGCTAGTTTGCGAGTGCGAATTTTTAAAATCATTACAGTTTGGCGAACCCTTAATTATAGCGAACACGACCTTAAGAGGCTCCTTACCGCGTTTTTTTAAAGGAGTATAAAAGGTTAAGAAAAAAAACAATGGTTGCCTGTAAAGTCGGTTTTACGGGCGAAGATTTTACGTGACAACGGTAGAATATTTATTGATATGAATATAATTAAATTGCACAATAGGAACAAGGAATTGTAAATGATGAAGTTGAAAATTAAAACATTTACTTATATTAGATGTTAAAATTCTTGCTCAACACAGTTTAAATAAAGTTTTCTTATATCTGCCACTTTTTCTTAATATTTGTAATTTTAAATAATCAATTCGAAAATCAAAACATTTATTCAGATCGAAGGTTCAAATTTTTGCTAAATAAATTTGAAACTATTTAAAATTTGTAAAATAATAATTAATTAATTAATTAATTTTAAACTAATAATTTACTTAACACTATCAACATTTATCAATAGTATGACATAACCTATAAACTCAGTTTCTCAACTTTTGTGTCAATCTAACAATTAATCAATCAATCATAGTTTACGATAATGAAATATCAGTGTACAATTATTTACCTTTATTGTTGTAGTTGTTGTAAATGACGAATCTAAGCACTCCACATTTTCACTACAGACACAGCTGACGATACTTTAACCACACGTGTGAACTTGTATTATGACGCTTTCTTGTTTTTCCAACGCCAAGAACGTTCGAGAAAGACAAAGACAGAGACAAGCATGCGCCGATTCAATGCGCCTAATTCTCTAGCGCTGCGCGCGCAGCTGCGCGCGCAGCACTCTCGTTCGGTGACTCATCGTAACGTTACCGGGCGTTACACTTTTTCATAAGTGACTCCCAGCCGCAACCTAATTTAAGACGTTGTCACGTCAAAAAAAAAAAACACCCTCTTAAACGACCATAACAGGTTTTCGACTATGACTTGTTGGCTTCCGTAGGCGTTTCTTACTGGGAAAAAGAAAGAGAGGATCCAATGAAATAATTTAGTAGCGTTTATTAAAACAAAATCATAATAGTGAACAACACATATAACAGAGAGTACCGTCGTCTTCCGGGTATTCCTTCTACTGGGGAGCTCGGATTCTATATTCTGTGCGTTTATAATCTGTTTATCTGTGGCTCTCTGGTCGGGATGGCGCCTACATTCGGCCATTCCTGGATTTAAATCGTCCTCGATTGAACCTTGCGTTGCAGGAACGTCGTGGGTTGCGTCGGGGGGTATCTTCTACTTCTGGCTCCTCGTCCGGACTTTCTTCTGTAGCTGAATCATCTTCTTCACTGTTTTTCTCCATGATTTCCTCCATCGTGTCTCTAGGGTCGTCGACTGGAGCTCTACTCATTCCGTCTACGTGGGCCATCTTCTCCCCTGGTTTATGTCGAATTTCGAAATCGTATTCCTGAATCAGATTGTACCATCGCGCTATCTGAGGATTTGTAGTCTTCTTCGCGTTCATGTAGACCAGTGCTTGGCAATCTGTAACCACTGTAAACTTGATTCCTACGAGGAACTGACGTAGTCGATCCAAGGTCCACACTATCGCCATCAGCTCCAATTTGCTTGAGTGGTACATCTTCTCGGCTTCTGTTGTCTTCTTGCTCACACAGTAGACCAAGCGCCATTTTCCGTCTTCGTCCATCTGTAGCACCATTCCTGCTAATCCCTCAGCACTCGCGTCGCAATGTACTTCTGTCTTGAGTTCAGGGTTGTAATGAGCTAGTACCGGATATTCGACCAGATCCTTTCGTAGTCCTCCAAATGACCTTCGCTGTTCTTCCTTCCATTCAAATTGTGAACCTTTCTTCGTAAGTCTGCTTAGCGGTTCTGCTTTCCTCGCGAAGTCCTTTACAAATCGTCTGAAGAAGTTCGTCAGTCCCAGAAAGCGTCGTATGTCGTGGACATTCTTGGGTTCTGGAAATTCTTCTATCGCCTTGATCTTTCTTGGGCCTGGCTTAAGTCCGCCTGTACTGATGACATACCCTAAGAACTCAACTTCCCTCCTTCCGAACTCACATTTGGAGGGTTTCAGTGTCAACTTCGCTGATCTTATTCTTTCGAGGACTTCCCTCAACCTTTCGATCATCTCCCGCCAATCCTTTGCCGGGATAATCACGTCGTCGAGATAGCAGAATGCCTTCTTGTTCAGCAGCGGACCTAGGACAGTGTGCATCAGTCTTTGGAATTCAGCTGGTGCGTTGGCGAGTCCAAAAATCATCCTTTCGAATTGACCTGTATCATCTGGGGTGATGAATGCTGTCTTTAATTTTGCCTTATCGGTCAGTGGCATCTGCAGATATCCATGCGCCAGATCCAGAGTGGTGAAGAATTTCGCATTCCTTAGGCCTTCCAGAAGGTCGTCTATCCTTGGTAATGGGAACTTGTCCTTAACTGTTTGAATGTTGAGTCTCCTATAATCTACCACCAGACGATGATCTCCCGTTTTCTTCCTCGCAAGTAGGACGGGACTAGCGTAGGGTGATCTAGTTTCCGTGACTATTCCATTGTCCTTCCACTCTCTGACAATCTCCCTGATTGCTTCGCGTTCACTTGCAGTCGTCTTATACGGTCTCAGACAGACTGGCTTGCTTCCATCAACCTCCTTAATGTCCATCTTGGTGACATCGGTGCACCCTAATTCCTCCATGCCAAGAGCGAAACAGTCTCTATACTCGTTTACTACATCTAGGATTTCTTGTCTCTCTTTCGAAGTCAGAGAATGATTGACGTTGATGTCCTCAGGCAGTATGGGGCGCTTACGTTTCATTTGGTCTTGTCCTTCCCTCTTCTCTTCATTTTTAGTCTGAAACGAATCCTCTGCGACGTCCAGGTTAACAACAATATCATCAAGGTTCAGTAGTTCAACTCGCCCTACACATTGGTTCTTCCTTACTCTCAACTTGCCCTTGCCAGCTGAGATGATGGGTACGGTCGTCTTTCCGTCGACCACTTCCAATAGGGAATCGATACAGGCGTCATCTACTCCTGTGAACAATACATATCCGTCCTTTACCTCGTCTGTGATTGCACTTGTAAAGTTAATGGAGTCGCTCTCCAACTGAACAGTTTCGGTTGCTCTCAGTTCGATGCGACGCGACTTGATTTCTTCTTGCAGATTAGCAAACGGAAATTCGGATGAATAGCCAATATGCAAGTTTTTACCAATTCTGGCGAAGGATACGTAGGGCAGATCTGTCTATGTTCTTCCAATTAATAGGTCATAGGGTTGGGCATCATCGTTGACAATGAATACAGTGATTTCCCTTCCGACGATGCCATCAATCTCCAGGTCGACTGTCGTCTTCCCAACGGTCCTGGCAGCTGGTGCAGTCTGGTTACCGATGCCGTACAGACTAGTCGAGTCTGGTTCGATGTCGACGCTGATCCTCCTTGCGACCGATTCTCTCATTAGACAACTGCTGCTCCCGGTGTCTATCATTGCCTTCACGGTTTCCTTGTTGTCGATCTTGACATCCTTCAAATATACATCTGGCGGGACAGTCTCCAGTCCTTCGACTTCCAGGTTGGCTACTTTTAGTCCTTCTTTGGGTCTTGTGCAATTCCTTTCCTTGTGTCCCGTTTGACCGCATCCTCGGCATGTCAACGTAGTCCTGGGTGCTGGGCAGTCTCTGGCAATGTGTACAAACTGATTGCAGTTGAAGCACTTCGGTTCTCCCTTGTCGTTTCTGATCGTACGGTTGACCATTCTCCTCAAGGTGTTAGGGTACGTTTCACTGATTTCGTTCCTTGCAGCGTCTTGACCCGAAACATTCGTTCCTTGTTTAGTCTCTTTAACTTCGCTTTGGTTGGGGAATCTCGCAGATTTCTGCTGAAACGACGGTGGTATGAGGTGTTTCGCATTCCAATGCGGAGGTCCCATCTCGGTGCGAACATTTTCGTACTCGTCCAGTTTATCCGCCAACTCATCTGGGTTGTTTAACTTGGTCCAATCGTCAATGAGATGATTACGCAGCACATTTGGAACTTTTTTCTTTAGCTGGTTAGTGTGGACAAATCCTTTAGGGCGTCGAAATTTTCCACGTTCATTCCTTCGATCCATTCGTTGAAATATCCTCGCAATTCGAAAGCGAAGTCTCTCCAGGAACCCTTTTGAGATCTCTCGTGCTTCTCGAATTTTTGTCTGAATTGTTCGGGGCTCAACTTGTACCGTTTTAGGAGTAACCTTTTCACGAACCTATAATCGCCGCTTTGTTCTTCTGTCTCCCGAGCGATTAATTGAGTCATTTCGTAAGGTAGCAATCCTAGGAGGCTGAACGCCCATTGGTCTTCATCCAATCCTAGTCGCTTTGCCTGTCTTTCGAAAAGAATTAGGTAAAAACTCAAATCATTGTCCTTCGACTCGTACTTGGGCATCAGTTTACGTATCTCGTAATGTGCGTCATTGCTGGTACTTCGAGACGTATCGTTGTTTCCGCGTGTAGTCTGGATGCGCAGCTTCTCAAGCACGAATTCCATTACCATTTGTTCTTTTCGTTCCCGTTCGATTCGTTCCCGATCCTCGATTCGTTTCCGATCCTCGATTCGTTCCCGCTCCTCGATTCGTTCCCGATCCTCGATCAGAGTCTCCAACAGTTGCTTTGCGAATTCTTCTTCGTAAGATTGGCTATTCAAAATAAGGTGTTTTAAGTCGACGATCCTGCTCTCTGGCGGTACTACCTCGCCGAGTTCATACGCCAACTTGCTCAAATCGCATTTCCTTACTTTCGCTAAATAAGTCATGTTTTTCAAAAGGAAAAATAAACAAAGCAAAAAATTTTAAAATAAACAAATAAAACTGACTAAACCAGATACGTACTGTTTCAATTATTTCTTTAAACGAAATCAACTTTTCTTTAGTAATTTGAGACAATACTTTTTTTTTCTTTTTACCGCGATACTTTGCGATAATACTTTTTATCGAGATGATTTTGCAATAATACTTTTACCGCGATACTTTGCGATAATACTTTTATCGAGATGACTTGCAATAATACTTTTACCGCGATACTTTGCGATAATACTTTTGTCGAGGTGACTTGTAATAATACTTTTACCGCGATACTTTGCGATAATACTTTTGTCGAGATGACTTGCAATAATACTTTTACCGCGATACTTTGCGATAATACTTTTAGGAATAGGTAATTAAATTTCGTACATACCATGCAACTCCTCTTACGTTGATCGGTCACCGCGCCACGTCCTTCTCGTTTCCAAATTATTCCAGTGAATCTTCAATTTTCTTCAGGACCATCCCACTTCTGAATTTCTGTTGGCTTCCGTAGGCGTTTCTTACTGGGAAAAAGAAAGAGAGGATCAAATGAAATAATTTAGTAGCGTTTATTAAAACAAAATCATAATAGTGAACAACACATATAACAGAGAGTACCGTCGTCTTCCGGGTATTCCTTCTACTGGGGAGCTCGGATTCTATATTCTGTGCGTTTATAATCTGTTTATCTGTGGCTCTCTGGTCGGGATGGCGCCTACAGACTCTTTATTAATAAACTCATCTTGTGAGAACTGATACGCGCTAGAACACCCAGGAATCTATGGATGGACTCGGACGCTAACATTGATGGCCCGGTTCCAGCGAATTTTATCAGCCGACCCTCGCGCGTCTCGGGAGTTTCTAATTCTTGAACTGGCTGAACTTTCGAACTTCCTCTCTGGGCTCGGTCGAATATTTGCCGAGCTGCGATAGAATTGTCCTATCCACCTACATACCGCTGTTATATTACTATTATATTGGTGTTCGTTATATAGTGATACTGATGCTAGACTCTTAGAATAAGTATTTTGAATGAACTATGTACATAAGCTTATGAAGCATTATGTGTACTTATTATTGTATGTGTTTCTACTGTCCTTATAAGCTTATGTCCATATTTAATTTAAAATACCCATTCCAAGAGTCTAGCATCAGTATCACTATAAAAGGAACACCAAAAATGGTAATATAACAGCGGTAAGGTAGATTAAACTGGCAAAACCGCTGGTAGGGTTCACAACTGATGAGCCAGGCCTTTCCATTAATTTTCCATTGCAGTAAGGGCAGTAGAACATTTTTAAAAAGAATCATACGCGTCTATAATAGTTACGAATTTTCATAACAGATGGCGCGCTGATGTATCAAAATGTTTACAAATAGTTTTGAATAAATACTTATCTTCAGGTCTTTATACAGTTGATTTCTGTGGGCAGAGTAGCAAAGAACGAGCATTAGCAGCTCTGGACCACTACTGATATATTTCCGTGGGGAACTGTCACGGACTATAATTTTCCAGCCCTTATCCATTTCAACAGGTTCACCTGCCAAGAGTCGGACTTTGAATCTTTCTCGCCACCCTATCATTACGCTCAAATTGATTGAAACAGACTTATGACAAAAGCCATATTTTTCAGCTCTGGACCCGCCATAGAGGTGACGACGACGCGTGGGTCAGATTTTGCAGCCCTCGCGCCTTAATATATTCTTCATGCGCTTATATCATATAATTCCATTCAAATTGTATATTACTTTTGAAAATTCTGGTTTTCTCTCCCGCTCGAAATCAGCTCTTTATATTGTAGGCAGCGGCATATATTTTATTTTGCGGGACCATTATAACCAGCGAATAATGAGCAAAACCTTTCATTATATTGGCACTCCCTGCTGAATCGATTTGTTTCCCAAAGGACATACTTTGAAAATCATAATCCAATCGTGGCTCGATATTGTAAAGTTCCTGATTGGATGTTATGAACTTTAAGAATATTTTTTCCGTATTTTTGTGCTGTACTTATCAGCACAGAAAGGAAGTTAATTATTAGCTTCTCAGATGGCGAAATACATCCTACTTTCATTTTCGATTAGCTCTGATACTTGAACTTGGAAAGCGTAAACATAAGTGATAAGTCTTTCATTAACAATTGATCGATTACGTTGTAACAATCACTTAGATTGGGTTTCGCAACAGCATTGATATTAGAATAGCAAGATTGAAAAATAATCTTGTGTCCAAGTCAGTTCATCTATTCATTGGCGCCAATATTTTAGGATCGAAATCGCGAAACAAATATTGTTTACAAATAGCTTCATCTCTGTTGATATTGCTTGGTCTTAAATGAATGTCTTGCAAAACTTTTTCCAAAGAAAATTTATCAAAATGAGCCACTGAGATGTTGTTAGAGCAACAAAGTAATCAGATAATGAGCAGATTGTTGTAAATCAATCAGGGGGGGGGGGCTCATCTTTGGTAAAACAGCTCTAAATTGAATCAAATACGACTTTTTAAAAGTCTTCACGCAGCAAGTTCAAAGGTAGATCTTGAGGCAGAACGCAGCAAGTTCAAAGGTAGATCTTGAGGCAGAGCTTCTCATCGACTTTATAAAAGTGCATAAATTATTCTTACAGATGCGCTAAGTTCAAATATACTTCAAACTTGAATTGAGAGTTTTCAAAAAAGGGCTTTAAAAATGTATCCATTGCTGTTACTATGGGGCGGCAAAAAAATATAAATATAATTTTTTTTTCTCTTGAGTTTGAAAAAATTAATGTAAATCGAATTATTACATTAAAAGGGCATTTTAAATTTAATCAAATATGCTCCCAAATTATGGCTTTTAGCATAAAAATAATAAAATAATTAAAACTAAATATTTTTGAAGGAATCAATCTATTTAAACTATAAAAAAAAACTAAAATGACATTGGAAATTAATGTGTTGTTCTCCAAGACGAGGCAAGATTAACTAAGCATTGGCTTATTTCCTATTATATATTATATTATTATATACAAGTCAAAAGAGATCACTAGCAGAGTATTATTCCTTTTGGTTTCCAGAGCTCAACAATCTATGAGCCTAATACTCTGCACATCTCCTCCCTTAACTTTACAGGGACCTTCGAGGTATCTTGACTGCCCTTCCATCTTGTATGCACGGCTGGCATTGAAGGGAGGCTCTTCTCTGGATCCTGGTCTTGGTTGTCCCTCTGCAACCTTCCATCTCTTGTAGATGAGGCCGTTGGTGTAGGGCAATCCTCCTCGGTCTCTTGCTCCTGGTCATCCTTGCATCTCCTTGAGAGCCAGGTTGATGTCGAAGTGGGGGTCTCCTCATTTATCTGCTCCTGGCGCTTTCCAGGGGCATCGTCCTATATGCTTGAAGAGTCAGATAGCAATCTTCTTCTTTCTTCTTGGACTTCTTAGATTTCTTCTTGGGAGGTTCTTCAGCTTCTACTTCCTCCTCCTCACTGTCCTCAGCTTGCTTCCTCTTCTGGGCAGTCTCTTCCTCCTCATCTCCGGACTCTTGAGTTCCAGATTTGGGGCAGTCGTCCTTCTTATGGCCAAACTCCCCACAGGTGTAGCAAGCCTTCTTGGACTTGCGCTGGTTCTCCTCCTGTCCTCCATCTTCAGCCGTGTTTTTGGTACACTCATATTTACGGTGGCCAACTTCTCCGCAGTTGTAGCAGGTGTTGTTGCTGCCTCCATCACGGCTCTGTCCACGGCCACGTCCACCACCACGGGCAGGTTTGGTACATTCAAACTTGCGGTGGCCTTCTGACCCGCAGTTATAGCAACCTCTGTTATCTCCACTTCCGAGTCTACCACGCTGTCCGCCGCGGCCTCCTGATGAAAATTGCTGAATCATTCTCACAATGTTTAATTTTTCACTTGTCTCCCCAGAGAGAAGTGGCTGCTTTAGTTTATCAACAATGTATAGTTTCGAGTTTAAGTGCTGGCCTTTATTTTGAAGTTTTACGTGGATCATTCCAACTGTTTCCAAGGGTATTCCATTTGGACCTTGTAATATTTTATCAGATTTTTCCAGTTTTATTCTTTGGAAACTTTGATAATAATATTGTAGGGGGAGCACGTTGACATCAGCTCCGGTGTCAATTTTAAAATTAATTTGTCTATTATTTACCTTAATTGGTACTATCCATTTCTTGGAATTATCCTCTACAGATCCCAAAAAAGCTATCTCTGATTTTATTTCATTTATGGCTTCTGATCTACATACTTTGGCATAATGGCCCTTTTTCTTGCATTTACTACAATACGAGTTCATAGCTGGACAATTTTTCCAATCATGATTATTTGAATTGCCACACCTGGTGCATCCATGTGATGACCCTCCCAACTGGTTTGACTTGAATTGTCTTATTTTTTGTTCGTGCCTTTTTGTTTCTTTTATGAGATTAGGCATTTTCTTTATTTGATCTATAGAATCTTGTTGGTAAAGGCTAGACTGCTGTTCTTTGACACTTTCTAATTGCTTTGCCATTAGTGTGGCTTTTACTAAGGTCAAGTCTGTATCAAGTTGCATTCTTTCAGATAATGCTCTATCCCTTACTCCAACAACTATCCTATCCCTAATCAACTCATCATGTAACATCCCAAAATTGCAGTGCTCAGCTAGGCTATGGAGTGCTGTGATAAATTCATTCACCTTTTCCCCTTCCTGCTGACATCTTTGATTAAATCTTGCCCTTTCATAAATTATATTACGTCTTGGAATAAAGTGACTTTCAAAGCATTCAATAACTTTACCATAATTTTCTAGTTGGTCACTTGCTATTTTACATGACAACAAAATGTCATCTGCATTATCACACATGCAGTACACGAGCATATTAACTTGCTCATTTTCTGGGTTATTAATTAACCCGCTTGCCTGCCTAAAACGTTCAAATCTCCTAATCCATTTTGGCCAATCACCTGGATTTGAAAAATTAAAGGTTCTGGGGCTACACAATTATAATTTTGGGACATTATAAAGATTTACTTATAATATAATATAACTTACCAAAATTTTGCTTGACGTCAAGTTTCAAATTTTCTTCGAACAACGACTTTCTTTATGAATTCAGTTTACCGCTTCTAAGCTTGCTTGATGTCGAATTTCAAATTTTCTTTGAACAACGACCTTCTTTATGAATTCAGTTTACTGCTTCTAAGCTGGCTTGATGTCGAATTTAAAATTTTCTTCGAACAACGACCTTCTTTATGAATTCAGTTTACCGCTGCCACCATGTGTTGTTCTCCAAGACGAGGCAAGATTAACTAAGCATTGGTTTATTTCCTATTATATATTATACTAGCGGACCCGCCCGGCTTCGCCCGGGTTTTACCCGAGTAAAAGATTGTCTAACGAATCTCTCGATAAAGTGAACATTTTTTTCCCGGTCCCTTGAAAAATACTCGATAAGTTGAATAAAATCAATATTAATTGGTTCCCTCGGTAATTGGAAGTTAAAGGAATAGTATCTTGCCTTGGAATTGTATCATTATTCTTGTATGGATGTACCCGGCTTCGCCCGGGTTTTACCCGAGTAAAGGTTTGTTTAACGAATATCTCAATAAAGTGAACATTTTTTTCCCTGTCCCTTGAAAAATACTCGATAAGTTGAATAAAATCAATATTAATTGGTTCCCTCGGTAATTGGAAGTTAAAGGAATAGTATCTTGCCTTGGAATTGTATCATTATTCTTGTATGGATGTACCCGGCATCGCACGGGTTTTACCCGAGTAAAGGTTTGTATAACGAATCTCTCGATAAAGTGAACATTTTTTTCCCGGTCCCTTGAAAAAATACTCGATAAGTAGAATAAAATCAATATTAATTGGTTCCCTCGGTAATTGGAAGTTAAAGGAATAGTATCTTGCCTTTGAATTGTATCATTATTCTTGTCTCAAATAAATTGCCGTGTCATCCTGAATTTTGTCTTTCCTAATTTTCTACATTACAAAATCATCGTATCATCATGATAATATTTAGAGCAGATTGTTGAATTATAACAGATAAATTAGAATAATTATCTTGATTATTTCTAGGCGAAAAGTTATTTCAAAAATTTTATTTGCTAGAAACCTTCCCAGTACTATACTAAATAACTTCCCAAAGTTTCATGGCGATCCAATGAGTGGTTTGATCAGGCATAAAGGACAAACAAACAGACATACATTCATTTTTATATATATAGATATTAACAGTAATTAAACGTAACAGTAAGAAAATGTTGATTTTAAAATATTTTAATTTTAAAATATTTTAATTTTTTCATATTTTAAATATGTAAATAGAGTCTCTTAAGAAAGACCACCTAAAAACATGAATAAACTTGTTTCTCCTGTTGGTGGTCTCTCATTGAAGATTCTAATTGCTATTAAAGAATCTCTAATAGACCTTTAATAAGAGACTGCCTCTTGGAGAGACGGTGTAGCTACGAAATGGATATTCCCGGCTTCGCCCGGATTTTACCCGAGTAAAGGTTTGTCTAACGAATCTCTCGATAAAGTGAACATTTTTTCCCGGTCCCTTGAAAAATACTCGATAAGTTGAATAAAATCATTATTAATTGGTTCCCTCCGTAATTGGAAGTTAAAGGAATAGTATCTTGCCTTGGAATTGTATCATTATTCTTGTCTCAAATAAATTGCCGTGTCATCCTGAATTTTGTCTTTCCTAATTTTCTACATTACAAAATCATCGTATCATCATGATAATATTTAGAGCAGATTGTTGAATTATAACAGATAAATTAGAATATTTATCTTGATTATATCTAGGCGAAAAGTTATTTCAAAAATTTTATTTGCTAGAAACCTTCCCTGTACTATACTAAATAACTTCCCAAAGTTTCATGGCGATCCAATGAGTGGTTTGGTCAGGCATAAAGGACAAACAGACATACATTCATTTATATATATATAGATTATTATATACAAGTCAAAAAAGATCACTAGCAGAGTATTATTCCTTTTGGTTTCCAGAGCTCAACAATCTATGAGCCTAATACTCTGCACAATTAATTAGAAAACTAATATTTTTAAAAAGAAATAAAATATTTAATATCTATATATATAAATGAATGTATGTGTGTGTGTGTGACAATTGACAATTGAAAAGCATTTATTGACCTTAGTCAACTTTTACAAGATTAAAAAGGACATATATACAGATAAAATATATACAATTCAGCCAGGGAGTCTTCCCCAGCGGGCGAGAGTCCTGTGCCAGGCGATGACGGGGTCCTCGGCGCTGCCAAGAAGGCCAACCTGGATGAAGTGCCGGTAGACTCGAGACTTGGCCGACGAGAGGATGGAGATGTCGTCTTGCTCGAGGCCGGTCCCGAATATCCAGGCCTGGAGGTCAGGGGGTCTGCCTATGATGTTGAAGGCTTCTAGGATGAGGGGTCTGATGGTTCTGCACCCCCAGTATCGGTGGCCCAGGGAGCCATCGCTGGAGCCGCAGGCAGGGCATGAGGGACCGGCAGATGCTGGGTGGTCTGGATGAGGCAAGGCATGGAGGGCCAGCCGCAGGGCGACGTCGGCGTTGTGCCCCGAGAGGGCGCCGCGTCGGAGGGAGGTCCAATCCACCCTGGGAGGCACGTCAACGGTGGGCGTCCATCTTGCTAGGAGCCGGTGGATGAGCAGGGCCGCAAGGCGCGGGCGATCCAGGGCGCGACGGGCCGAGCGGGTGGTGATGCGGGCGAGAGGCTTTGTCGTTCCGCGCAGGACAACGGCCTCGGCCAGGCTGGGAACCCGGTAGCTCGCCTGGATGTTCTCCGCCACGATCCTCCGGCAGAAGGCGGCGAGGGCAGCAGCGTCGGCGAGGGCGGAGCGCGTTGGGTAGGGTGTTACGATGGTACGGTGGTCGTCGTCCCCCAGGTCCCGGACTCGTGCGCCGACCCAGCGCGAGGGAGCCAGGAGATTCGGTGGGCGGAGGAACCGGAAGCCGCCGATGATAGGGAGGTCCAGCAGCTGGGTCGTGGGTGCCGCCCGATGGTCGAGGGACAGGACGCCGGAGGTCTCCTCCCATAGTTTCAGCAGCCGGAGGCGCCGGGGCTGGAGTGTGGTGCCGTCCGGTGGAGGTCTGAGCCAGGCCTCGCTAGTCACCAGCCAGGAGAAGCCGTTTCTCCCCCCTCGAAGCGCGACCTGGACACCTTTTAGACAGGCGAGATGGAGTTGGGTGCCTATGTCTATTAAGCCGAGGCCCCCGGTGACAACGGGCCTCGCTAAGATGCCGGAGGCGAGCCACGCCGTGTGGTCGGGCCCCCAGATGAAACGGGCCACGCGGGCCTGCAACTTGGAGATGATGGAGGCCTCCGGCAGGTAGGCGTGGAGATGGTGCTGGATGGTGGAGAGGACCAGGGAGTTGGCTGCTCTGGCTCGCCCGACAAGGGAGAGGCCTCGGGTGAAGGGCGTTGTTCTTCTGCAGGCGGACTCCAGGAGGGCCAGAAGATGTTGCTCCCGCTGGACTACGGAGCTCCTGGTTGCTATTCTGGTCCCCAGGACCTGGATCGAGGAGTTCGACCAGGAGGCACCGCCGAGGGGGGAGTCGCCGCGATCGCGCCAGGCGCCGCACCAGAGGCCCGCGCTCTTCGAGTAGTTGACCGCGATCCCCGAGGCTCGATGGAATGATTCGAAGATGGCGGCAGCCCTCGCGAACTGCTCGTCGCGGTGTATCAGGAGCACGATATCGTCGGCGTAGGCGATGACGTTGCCCACGCCGAGGATCGTCTCCAGGCGACGCAGCAGAGGTCCCGTCGCGATACTGAAGAGCGCCGCGCTCAGAGCGCAGCCCTGTCTCACGCCGTTGAGTAGTTTGAAGGCGACGGTCTGGAAGCCCCCGACCCTTATTGTGGCGTCCGCCCCGGCGTAGAGTAGAAGGATCCATCCCACGAAGGCCGGTGGGAGGCGCAGGTGGGACACCAGGAGGGATGTTAGATACCCGCGGTCCAGGGAGTCGAAGGCGGACTGCAGATCCACGGAGACCGCGGCCAGCGGCGTGCCTCGGGCAGTAGCCTCCTCGACGGCGTCTGTGACCCGCGCGATGTTCCAGGAGGGGGACCTTCCGGGGACGGCGTACGTCTGGCACTCCGGCACCAGAGTTGGCAGGTGGGGCCTGAGGCGGCCCAGCAGGATCGATCCGATTACCCTGTAGTCGGCCGAAGGCAGGGAGATCGGTCTGTAGCCGTCCAGACCGCGATCGCCGCCGCGGGCCTTGGGGACCAGGCAGATCTCGCTCCGGCGCATCGATGGAGGCAGGGCACCGCGGAGCTGAGACTCGGCGAGCACACGTCGCAGGGCGACCGCGAAGAATTCCTCGAAGGTGCTGAGGACCTCGCAGGGCAGACCGTCCCAGCCGGGGGCTCTTCCGCGAGGGAGGCGGCGGATGGCAGCGGCTACCTCAGCCTCGGAGACCTCAGCCCGGTGGAGTGGATCCTCTTCTCCTAGTTCGATAGGAGTGGTGGTCGTAGCTCCGATGAAGGCCGCGTACTCCGCCGGGTCGTAGCTCGGGCGGGCGAAGCGAGGCCGGAAGATGTCCAGGGCCTTTCGCCGCAAAACGGGGCCCTCGATGACCTCGCCGTTCTCGTCCCTGATGGTGGTGACAGCTGGGCGGCGGTGGCGCGTGAGGCGCGCGAGGTCCGGGAGAGATGGGTAATCCGCGTTCGTCGACGAGGCTTCAAGCTGTACCCTGATGTAGCGTTGGGCCCTGCCGATGTAGCTGTCGTCGCGATCGTGGTGGCGAGGATCGTGGAGCGAGCGGGCCTCCGCGAGGATGCCGGCCTTGATTAGTGTCCAGCGGTCCCACAGTTGAGGCGCATCGAGCATGGATATTTCCTCCGCGATGTCCACCAGGTAGTTGTTCATGTGCTCCTGGGCCAGCCCGGAGCGGAGCGTAGCAGCCACGCGAGGTTGGGAGGGGGCGGCTGGAGGGCCCACTCGGAGCAGCACCATGCGATGATCGGAGAGGTGGAAAGGAGCAATCGCATATGATGTTGAGACCTCCAGAAAGCGCGCCGGAGCGAGGATCCTGTCGAGGCGACTGCTCTCGATCAGGTCGCCGTGTGCAGCGACTCTGGTGGGAAGGTGGGCGGCGTCAAACTCGGGGGCGGCATCCAGAAGCGCGGCGGACTCGCAAAGAGCTCCGAGGGCCGCCATGGAGATAGAGTCGCGGTTCCTGTCGTCCCTGATATTAAAGTCCCCGAGGACCCAGGCTTCCTCCTCTTCTTCAACGGCGGCTGCCTCGATGACGCGGAGTTGCTCGATGCGCTCGCGCTGGTCGTGCGAGAGGTGGACATTTATGACGGTCATCTCCTGGCCGTGGACATTGAAGGCGGCCAAGACGATGTGGCCCGGCCACAGGATGCGGTGTCGCGAGACGGTGACGCCCGGCGCGTAGATGCAGGCGAGGCCCGAACCCGATATTGCGTCGGGTGGAGCAGTAATAGCATCGTAGCCGAGGCAGAGGTCTTGGGCGCCGTCGAGGTGGTGGGTGTTAGTTTCTTGCACTAGCGCAATGTCCACGCGGTGTTGTCTCAGGAGATGACAAAGGCTTAGGCTCTTGTTCCTAATAGCGAGCCCGCGCGCGTTAATGGAGGCGATGGTGAAGCCTATGATGATGTCCCTTGTTGGAGCAGGGGCAGGGCCTGGCGAAGGCGTTTGTAGATGGAGCCGCTGGAGTCGAGCCTCCTACGTAAGAGGGCTTCGGCCAGCTCGTACAAAGCAGTCCTCTGGGCGGGTGTAAAGTCAGGGAGTTGCTTTTTGAGGTGCGGTGTGGAGACGAGGAGGCTACAAACCCTCTCCTTTTCGAGACCCTCTTGGTTGGTTTTGTCAAAGATTGTGGAGGGGGCCTGCTGCAGGCAGGCATCTAGCTGTTTCCTGATTTTGTTCTTTCCATCCTGGGTGGAGCCTGTACCTTCCTCCTCGATCTGTGCCATCTCCATTGGCTCGACGGGCGTCGGTGAAGGCAGGGCTGGTGTGGTGGGCGGGTTGGAGGCCGAGCAGGTAGAACTCGGCGCCTCTCCAGGCGGCAGGGGAGGTCGCGCAGGATGGAGCGCTGGGGCACCCGGAGCAGCAGCGGGCGTCACTGGGGCATTATTAGGTGCCTCCTCTGATGGAGCTGGAGGCGCTGGTGGAGAGGATACGGGTGTTGGCGGACCAGTTCGCTTAGGCACGGGGGGAGAAGAAGGAGCAGCCTGAATCTGGGCAGGGGAGTCCACACGCTTTGGGGCGTCGAAGTTCCGCCTGGCGAGCGATGGGCAGCTAGCTCTGCGGTGGCCCTGCCTTCCGCATTTGGAACATTTAATTCCGAAGGAGAGGAAGGCAGATAGGGTGTCTCCCTTGGACTGTATGGTCAGTCGGGCGGGCAGGGTCTCCAGCCTGACTCCCTCGTGGAGCAGGATGAACGCCTCCCGGCGGCCGTCGCTGAAGGCGAACTCCCCCATTTTGATCATGATGGGGGCGATGGAGGTGATGTCTCCGTATTTACGCAGAGCCTGCACGATGGTGGCGTCCTCTACAAAGCCGGGGAGATTGGCCACGATGATCCTTTCGGCCCTCTTGCGGAAGGGGAAGACCCTGAGGAGTGTTCCCTCGATGTTCAGGCCCTCCTCCACCAAACGGCTCGCAAGGTTCCTGCTCGCGAGGCCCACGATGTGGTGGCCGTTCATCCTGCCAAAGTGGGTGATGTTTTTGGGCCGATTGCCCGGAGGTAGGAGTAGTCCGGGATGTCAGGGCACAGCTCCACAAAGATGTAATTTTCGTGGTTGGTTGTGGCCTGCCTCGCCTTGGCGTCGGCGATGTTGGCGCGTGTCGCCTTGATCTCCTGAGGCGGCACTGCTCTCGGCCCTGTTGGCCGCTTACGCTGCTGGGGGCTGGGCTTCTTAGCAGGCCTGCCAGGCTGCCCAGCGGCGTGCTCCGGCGTTGAAGTGAGGCGCCTTTTCTTGCCCTTGACAACGGTGTAGCCGTCGTTGGAGTCAACCTCCAGCATCTCGCTGTCGGCCCAGTTGAGCGAGGCCGGGCTAGGTGGAGTTGCGCTGGTCGAGGCAGCAGTCGTTGGCGCCGTAACTTCAAGCGCGGCGGCCGGATTTGCATGCTTGCCGCCTGCCGGCGAATTAGCATGTTTTTGATTTTCAGAAGTTTTTTCAGAAGTTTTCTTCTGTAGATCGTTTTTCGGTGATTCTTCCTCACCAGTTTCGGAAACAAAGCTGGGCCTTTCAGGCACTGATTCAGCTGTCTTTGGGCTACTTGCCGGTACCAAATTTGGCATGTTGCCAGCCATCTACACGCACGCCAGAGGCGAAAACGGCGGAGCTCGAAAAAAGCGTGGCCGCTCGCTCGCGTGTGTGTGTGTGTGTGTGTGGTCTGTTTGTCCTTTATGCCTGACCAAACCACTCATTGGAACGCCATGAAACTTTGGGAAGTTATTTAGTATAGTACTGGGAAGGTTTCTAGCAAATAAAATTTTTGAAATAACTTTTCGCTTTATAATAATCAAGATAAATATTCTAATTTATCTGTTATAATTCAACAATCTGCTCTAAATATCATCATTATGATACGATGATTTTGTAATGTAGAAAATTAGGAAAGACAAAATTCAGGATGACACGGCAATTTATTTGAGACAAGAATAATGATACAATTCCAAGGCAAGATACTATTCCTTTAACTTCCAATTACCGAGGGAACCAATTAATATTGATTTTATTCAACTTATCGAGTATTTTTCAAGGGACCGGGAAAAATGTTCACTTTATCTAGAGATTCGTTAGACAAATCTTTACTCGGGTAAAACCCGGGCGAAGCCGGGTACATCCATACAAGAATAATGATACAATTCCAAGGCAAGATACTATTCCTTTAACTTCCAATTACCGAGGGAATCAATTAATATTGATTTTATTCAACTTATCGAGTATTTTTCAAGGGACCTGGAAAAAATGTTCACTTTATCGAGAGATTCGTTAGACAAACCTTTACTCGGGTAAAACCCGGGCGAAGCCGGGTACGTCCGCTAGTATCTTTATAAATATACGAAAGAAATGTAAACAAATACAACAGTTATAATATGATGCACCAGCGCGCCATCTGTTATCAAAATTCGAAACTATTTTAAACGCGCAAGATTCTTTTTGAAATCAAATAAAGTAAAGCACGAAGGAAGATGAGTTTCTTTTTAATAAACGCGAGCGAGCTTTCGGGCCACACGCCCTTCTACTGGCAAAAAAACTAAGAGATTCAAAGAGATACAAGCCTATTTATACTATGGTAAGCAATATTTTAGCATATTTAAATTTTTCTTATAGACGGAGAAACAAAATATAACTATGAATACAATTAAGATATGCAAATATAGGGAAGGCGGATTTTCGGTATAAATTTGAGGAGATGGCTTGGAGTGGCAGCAGACATGGAACATGGAATATTTAGCAACAAAGCGCTATGCAACATGATGATTTTATTAATACCCAATTATATTCTGTTGTATATTTTCATTGATTAATTGAATAATAAAACAAGTTATAAAATTACGGTTAGCAGCCCCGTAAATAAAGATATTTCCGCTATAAAATTATTTCTTCGCAAAAATATAATCATAATAAATTTAAGAAAAAGGCCTACAAATTCACTTTTGAGTACTATATTTTCAAAAGAAATTTGTTAAAGGAATTAGCCTGGTAAACATCCATTAGGGAAGAAGCAGGGCTAAGCTGTGTCCTCTTCTGTCAATATATTGTAGCAAAGTATATTTGTTAATTTATTAACAGAGTATCATTTTTATGTTTATATTTTGCTACTCTGTAAACTTCCCTCATTGCTTATCTTTTGTTTATCATTCATAGTTTGTTCTTGTCTTAAATAAATTGCTGTGTCATCCTGAAGTTTGTCTTTTCTAATTTTCCACGTGGCATTTTGGTGGAGATGCTGGGTAAATTAGAGAAGACAAAGTGAAGATCGCTGAGAAGACTTCGAGGCCATGGGTGCTGTGATCTACATTTCATTTTTAGAGACTGGCTCTAGGATTCCACCGCCGTGTCCAAGCCAAGACTTCCCTCCAAGATGACGATGTCCCTATAAGCGACGATACGACGACAAAGCCGCTCTTCACGCCGCAAGAAAAAGAACGCAAAGGTACTAGGGACAATGTTCCAAGACTTCGATGGATCCTTGGCAGAAGCACGTCAGATCCATGTCAATAAATACAATAATTGCAAGCTGTGGGTCACAGCTCCCATAGGGAAAGTATTTATTAACAGAGTATAATTTTTATGTTTATACTTTGCTACTCCCTCAACTTCCCTCATTGCTTATCTTTTGTTTATCATTCATAGTTTGTTCTTGTTTTGAATAAATTGCTGTGTCATCCTGAAGTTTGTCGTCCCTAATTTTCCACGTGGCAATATGATAATTTATTATAACTCTGAAATATGCAAAACAATTTATTTGGGCCTCCAGGGAAAATTTTATTTAAAAAATATTTTTTATTCACAAATCTCTCTAGCTTTCGGGCAAGAGAGCCCTTCTACAAGAGAAAATATTTTACATTAAATCACCAATCAAATGAGAGCTAAAATCAAATAAAATGCTTTAGGAGTTTACAGTTATTGAATGCAGAATCAACGCGGACCTCCATTGTACGTGCTTATCGAGTTTGCTATTCAGAGGTGATATCTTCATTTGGAGGTTATTGGGTGGGTTCAGGGAATAGTATATTATAAATTTCCGGAATGTCAATTTTTCTGTTAATGCTATTGTGCTTTCTGGATATGATGGATTCCATGATACGTTTCTGTATAACAGAGAATTTGATATAATTCAATAGATGTTCAGGACTGGCAGGCTGGGAATCACATTTGGAGCATTTTGGGAATGTTTTGATTTTTCCATTAAATTTGAGCATTATAAGATTTCCTGTTCGTAAACTTGAAATCGCCTTTTGTTTTTCCCTAGTAAGGGTGAGGAAAGAAGATTCGCTAGGAATGGGGGTGGTTTAGGGTGGATTTTCAGAGAGAGGTTATTTTTTGTTGGTGGATGGAAGAGATATCTGAATAGGTGAGTTGGGAGTTTTAAATTTCACATGGATAATAATGATTATATATATTGTGATTATATTAAATCATTATCACTAAACATCATCATCATCGCTGAGGTTTGCCGGAGTGAAGGCTCGCCCAAAATACTATGTTTGAAAATATTTATTATTTGCTTATAAAATATTTAGGAAATTAATAAGGCAAAAAATAAATATACATACCTTGACTTTTATATAGTGTTGGCTTCCGTAGGCGTTTCTTACTGGGAAAAAGAAAGAGAGGATCCAATGAAATAATTTAGTAGTGTTTATTAGAACAAAATCATTATAGTGAACAACAAATATAACAGAGAGTACCGTCGTCTTCCGGGTATTCCTTCTACTGGGGAGCTCGGATTCTATATTCTGTGCGTTTATAATCTGTTTATCTGTGGCTCTCTGGTCGGGACTGCGCCTACATTCGGCCATTCCTGGATTTCAATCGTCCTCGATTGAACCTTGCGTTGCAGGAACGTCGTGGGTTGCGTCGGGGGGTATCTTCTACTTCTGGCTCCTCGTCCGGACTTTCCTCTGTAGCTGAATCATCTTCTTCACTGTGCCAAGACTTCAGTTGACTGATATGGGCCGTTGTCGTGTAGAACCGTCCACTGGTTCTTTCGCTTAACTGAGTCACTCTATACGTGTCGCTTGGCAGAACCTCGGTAATTATCAAAGGTCCTCGATATTTGGGTTGTGCCTTGGTTGGTTCACCCGTCATTTTGGGTACATGCCTCATCACTACAATTTCTCCTACTTCGAATTGGATTGTACGGCACCTCTTCTTATCGTAGTATGTCTTCATAATTTCTTGTTTGTTCTCAATTTGGGATCTCACACTCTCTTGAATTCTATCCGGCTCGGTCCATGGGTCCACGTCTTCGTCGGCTAATCTTCTAAGTATCCCATCGTGGAATCGAGGGGAATAGCCGTGGAGTGTTTCGAACGGTGTTTTATTCGTCGTCTTGTTCACCGCATTGTTCAGGTCTCGCTCTACCTCCTTGATCTTCAGGTCCCAATCCTTCCGTCGCGGATCCTCGATACTGGTTGCTATAGTGGACAATACTGTTCGGTTCACTCTTTCGACCATCCCGTTCCCTTGCGGATGTTTCGTAGAGTTCAGAGTATGATGTATTCCATTTCCTCGACAGAATTCTTCAAATTGCCTTGAGGTAAAACATGACCCTCTGTCGCTGATGATCTTGTCGGGTAGTCCGAAATCATTCACAAAACTTTTCATTACCTTCAGGACGTTCTGCGTCGATGTATTCCTTACAGGGCTTAATCGGACAAATCTTGTCAGATTATCGACAATCACTAAAAGTTCCTGGTTACCTTTTGTACTTCTCACGAAGGGGCCTACGTGGTCCATGTGTACGATGGAAAACGGTCTCTTGCCTGACTTAATGGGATGTAGGAAGCCTTGTTGTTTTCCACCGGGAACTTTGTTAAATAGACACTCGAGACACATAGCCACATGGCGTCGAACGTACCTCTTCATTGAAGGAAACCAGTACAATTCCTTAATTTTGTTGACAGTCCTATCAGTCGCAAAATGTCCCATTAGATCATGGAATTTGACAACTAAGCTTTTCCTCATACTTTTGGGTATAACATACAGGGCTCGTTCCTCTTCTCCATTTTTCACCATGCGGAAAAGTCTGCCTCCTTTGTAGCTGTAGTCGTTAATTCTATTTTGTTCTCCTACTGTCCTATCACACGGGTCCTTTCGAAAGATCTGGATCAGGTCTCTCAATTCAGGGTCGGAATGCTGAATCATCAAGATTTGTTCTTCCAGTGTGATTGTGAGGCACACTTCAAGGTTTTTCTCCACGATTTCCTCCATCGTGTCTCTAGGGTCGTCGACTGGAGCTCTACTCATTCCGTCTACGTGGGCCATCTTCTCCCCTGGTTTATGTCGAATTTCGAAATCGTATTCCTGAATCAGATTGTACCATCGCGCTATCTGAGGATTTGTAGTCTTCTTCGCGTTCATGTAGACCAGTGCTTGGCAATCTGTAACCACTGTAAACTTGATTCCTACGAGGAACTGACGTAGTCGATCCAAGGTCCACACTATCGCCATCAGCTCCAATTTGCTTGAGTGGTACATCTTCTCGGCCTCTGTTGTCTTCTTGCTCACACAGTAGACCAAGCGCCATTTGCCGTCTTCGTCCATCTGTAGCACCATTCCTGCTAATCCCTCAGCACTCGCGTCGCAATGTACTTCTGTCTTGAGTTCAGGGTTGTAATGAGCTAGTACCGGATATTCGACCAGATCCTTTCGTAGTCCTCCAAATGACCTTCGCTGTTCTTCCTTCCATTCAAATTGTGAACCTTTCTTCGTAAGTCTGCTTAGCGGTTCTGCTTTCCTCGCGAAGTCCTTTACAAATCGTCTGAAGAAGTTCGTCAGTCCCAGAAAGCGTCGTATGTCGTGGACATTCTTGGGTTCTGGAAATTCTTCTATCGCTTTGATCTTTCTTGGGCCTGGCTTAAGTCCGCCTGTACTGATAACATACCCTAAGAACTCAACTTCCCTCCTTCCGAACTCACATTTGGAGGGTTTCAGTGTCAACTTCGCTGATCTTATTCTTTCGAGGACTTCCCTCAACCTTTCGATCATCTCCCGCCAATCCTTTGCCGGGATAATCACGTCGTCGAGATAGCAGAATGCCTTCTTGTTCAGCAGCGGACCTAGGACAGTGTGCATCAGTCTTTGGAATTCAGCTGGTGCGTTGGCGAGTCCAAAAATCATCCTTTCGAATTGACCTGTATCATCTGGGGTGATGAATGCTGTCTTTAATTTTGCCTTATCGGTTAGTGGTATCTGCAGATATCCATGCGCCAGATCCAGAGTGGTGAAGAATTTCGCATTCCTTAGGCCTTCCAGAAGGTCGTCTATCCTTGGTAATGGGAACTTGTCCTTAACTGTTTGAATGTTGAGTCTCCTATAATCTACCACCAGACGATGATCTCCAGTTTTCTTCCTCACAAGTAGGACGGGACTAGCGTAGGGTGATCTAGTTTCCGTGACTATTCCATTGTCCTTCCACTCTCTGACAATCTCCCTGATTGCTTCGCGTTCACTTGCAGTCGTCTTATACGGTCTCAGACAGACTGGCTTGCTTCCATCAACCTCCTTAATGTCCATCTTGGTGACATCGGTGCACCCTAATTCCTCCATGCCAAGAGCGAAACAGTCTCTATACTCGTTTACTACATCTAGGATTTCTTGTCTCTCTTTCGAAGTCAGAGAATGATTGACGTTGATGTCCTCAGGCAGTATGGGGCGCTTACGTTTCATTTGGTCTTGTCCTTCCCTCTTCTCTTCATTTTTAGTCTGAAACGAATCCTCTGCGACGTCCAGGTTAACAACAATATCATCAAGGTTTAGTAGTTCAACTCGCCCTACACATTGGTTCTTCCTTACTCTCAACTTGCCCTTGCCAGCTGAGATGATGGGTACGGTCGTCTTTCCATCGACCACTTCCAATAGGGAATCGACACAGGCGTCATCTACTCCTGTGAACAATACATATCCGTCCTTTACCTCGTCTGTGATTGCACTTGTAAAGTTAATGGAGTCGCTCTCCAACTGAACAGTTTCGGTTGCTCTCAGTTCGATGCGACGCGACTTGATTTCTTCTTGCAGATTAGTAAACGGAAATTCGGATGAATAGCCAATATGCAGTTCCTTACCGATTCTCGCGAAGGATACGTAGGGCAGATCTGTCCATGTTCTTCCAATTAGTAGGTCATAAGGTTGGGCATCATCGTTAACAATGAATACAGTGATTTCCCTTCCGACGATGCCATCAATCTCCAGGTCGACTGTCGTCTTCCCAACGGTCCTGGCAGCTGGCGCAGTCTGGTTACCGATGCCGTACAGACTAGTCGAGTCTGGTTCGATGTCGACGCTGATCCTCCTTGCGACCGATTCTCTCATTAGACAACTGCTGCTCCCGGTGTCTATCATTGCCTTCACGGTTTCCTTGTTGTCGATCTTGACATCCTTCAAATATACATCTGGCGGGACAGTCTCCAGTCCTTCGACTTCCAGGTTGGCTACTTTTAGTCCTTCTTTGGGTCTTGTGCAATTCCTTTCCTTGTGTCCCGTTTGACCGCATCCTCGGCATGTCAACGTAGTCCTGGGTGCTGGGCAGTCTCTGGCAATGTGTCCAAACTGATTGCAGTTGAAGCACTTCGGTTCTCCCTTGTCGTTTCTGATCGTACGGTTGACCATTCTCCTCAAGGTGTTAGGGTACGTTTCACTGATTTCGTTCCTTGCAGCGTCTTGACCCGAAACATTCGTTCCTTGTTTAGTCTCTTTAACTTCGCTTTGGTTGGGGAATCTCGCAGATTTCTGCTGAAACGACGGTGGTATGAGGTGTTTCGCATTCCAATGCGGAGGTCCCATCTCGGTGCGAACATTTTCGTACTCGTCCAGTTTATCCGCCAACTCATCTGGGTTGTTTAACTTGGTCCAATCGTCAATGAGATGATTACGCAGCACATTTGGAACTTTTTTCTTTAGCTGGTTAGTGACGGACAAATCCTTTAGGGCGTCGAAATTTTCCACGTTCATTCCTTCGATCCATTCGTTGAAATATCCTCGCAATTCGAAAGCGAAGTCTCTCCAGGAACCCTTTTGAGATCTCTCGTGCTTCTCGAATTTTTGTCTGAATTGTTCGGGGCTCAACTTGTACCGTTTTAGGAGCAACCTTTTCACGAACCTATAATCGCCGCTTTGTTCTTCTGTTTCCCGAGCGATTAATTGAGTCATTTCGTAAGGTAGCAATCCTAGGAGGCTGAACGCCCATTGGTCTTCATCCAATCCTAGTCGCTTTGCCTGTCTTTCGAAAAGAATTAGGTAAAAACTCAAATCATTGTCCTTCGACTCGTACTTGGGCATCAGTTTACGTATCTCGTAATGTGCGTCATTGCTGGTACTTCGAGACGTATCGTTGTTTCCGCGTGTAGTCTGGATGCGCAGCTTCTCAAGCTCGAATTCCATTACCATTTGTTCTTTTCGTTCCCGTTCTATACGTTCTGCTTGCTCTGTTTGTGCTGTTTGTTCCCGTTCCTCGATCAGAGTCTCCAACAGTTGTTTTGCGAATTCTTCTTCGTAGGATTGGCTATTCAAAATAAGGTGTTTTAAGTCGACGATCCTGCTCTCTGGCGGTACTACCTCGCCGAGTTCATACGCCAACTTGCTCAAATCGCATTTCCTTACTTTCGCTAAATAAGTCATGTTTTTTTTTTTTTTTTTTCAAAAGGAAAAATAAACAAGGCAAAAATTTTTAAAATAAACAAATAAAACTGACTAAACCAGATACGTACTGTTTCAATTATTTCTTTAAACGAAATCAACTTTTCTTTGGTAATTTTGAGACAATACTTTTTTTTTCTTTTTACCGCGATACTTTGCGATAATACTTTTTATTTGTTTCTTCGATTTACTTTAAAAAATACTTTCTTTAGAATACTTTACTTTACTTTAAAATACTTTCTTTAGAATACTGTACTTTACTTTAAAATACTTCACTTTACTTTAAAATACTTTCTTTAAAATACTTCACTTTACTTTAAAATGCTTTCTTTAAAATACTTTCTTTAAAATACTTCACTTTAAAATACTTCACTTTACTTTAAAATGCTTACTTTAAAATACTTCACTTCACTTTAAAATACTTTCTTTAAAATACTTCACTTTAAAATACTTCACTTTACTTTAAAATGCTTACTTTAAAATACTTCACTTTACTTTAAAATACTTTCTTTAAAATACTTCACTTTAAAATACTTCGCTTTACTTTAAAATGCTTACTTTAAAATACTTCACTTTACTTTAAAATGCTTACTTTAAAATACTTTCTTATCGAGATGATTTTGCAATAATATTTTACCGAGGTGACTTGTAATAATACTTTTAGGAATAGGTAATTAAATTTCGTACATACCATGCAACTCCTCTTACGTTGATCGGTCACCGCGCCACGTCCTTCTCGTTTCCAAATTATTCCAGTGAATCTTCAATTTTCTTCAGGACCATCCCACTTCTGAATTTCTGTTGGCTTCCGTAGGCGTTTCTTACTGGGAAAAAGAAAGAGAGGATCCAATGAAATAATTTAGTAGTGTTTATTAGAACAAAATCATTATAGTGAACAACAAATATAACAGAGAGTACCGTCGTCTTCCGGGTATTCCTTCTACTGGGGAGCTCGGATTCTATATTCTGTGCGTTTATAATCTGTTTATCTGTGGCTCTCTGGTCGGGACTGCGCCTACAATAGATAGATGAATATAAATTTAGGCGGAAAATTATAAATACACATATTTTTCATCACTACTTAAAAAATACACAAATAAATAAAGGTATTCTCTCCCGTCAAAATAGACGTCAAAAATAGACCTCATCTATTGACCGTCCCCACAAACTAGCAGACCCAGGTCGATGACAACACCAGCTTTGAGAAACTGAGAAACGTTCACTTGGAGACCATGGTTTCGAGCTAATGGCCCTCTTCAGTCCAGGGCCAACATTTTGTTTTATGTAGTCGGACGTCTGGCTTCCATATCACGAGAGAAAGAATGGGTGGTGAGACAGGGATCAATAAGGAAGTGATGCTAACGCTATTTGTGGTGTCACCGCGGCAGAATGGAATAAGCCGAACAAAAACGCCAGGGGACCGAAAGCGCGGAGGAATCACCGCAGATAGAGTCTGGTGAGAGGAGTTTGACAACTAAGTTTTTCTAAAGAAGTCACCGGACACAACCCGGTTGACAGCAGCTGACCGCGGAGGTACACTGAGTTTGCCAGGTCGAGTTGGCGTCTGGACTTCACTGAGCGGGTTGTTCTGTGGAAGTGTGTCGGTCGGCAGCGGATCAGCTTACAAGTCGATGTCGTCCAGGCCGGACTTGGGCAGGTTGTGTGGATACTTCGCAAGATGTGACATGCATGGTGACAAGGATCCTTTATACGACGGAGTTTGGGGCAAGTTATTGTTTTCCTTCCAGTTCGAACCATTCTAATAAAGCCCTAGACTCAGTTGTATCCTTTCCCTAACTCATAGGTTGCCTTTGTACCATCCTGATCAGACAAAGATCTCTATATGGGTAATATGGGTCTGTTTGTGTATGTGTGTGTGTGTTTTTGCTTGTTTCTTATACATTCTTAAAATATACTAATCGGTCCGTTTTATTGTCTAAATCGCATCTTCTGGCATCGAAACTATGATGAGTGTTCCTTCCAGATATAGCTATATAACCTGTGAAAAATTAATACAGATTGGTCACATATTGTAGGAGTGTTTAAGGAACAAACACACAGACCCATATTCCTTTTTATTTATATAGATCGATTTTACGAAAAATCCTGATATGATTGGAAAAAATGGAGGTCATTTTCGAAATAATCACACTAAATAACATAAAAACTGGATAAAACTTCTGTTGAATTTTCAAAATATTCAATTTCGCAGGCCTTTGTAATTATATGCAGATATTTATAAAAGTCTTTTTACAATTATTTTTATTGTTATTGTTGGATAGTTTTAGAAGCCAGCTCTCAGATTTATAAAATAAATTATTCAAACTTTAAACATTTTTAGATATAGAGAGAAACGAGTTGAATACCTCGTATTTAAGGCTACATAAATTATCTAATTTACATCGTTCAAACCAGATTGAACTTATACTCAAAGAATAATCATTTTCTTGGTTCAGTTATACAATAAGCTGGGACAAGTCTCGACTTCAAATAATTAGAAATATCTTTTTAATCAAATTATAATTTTAAATTATTTCAAGTTTTAACCAATAATTCAAAATATAATTCCATATGATTGCATTGTCATCGGGAGTAAGTAAGTGAAATAAAAGATAAATAGTGTCAAATATGTAGTAAAATTTGTTTAAAATCCTTTTTTATTGAGCTAAAATAGCTCAGTCGGGAGAGCGTTAGACTGAAGATCTGAGAGTGCCTGGTTAGATCCCAGGTTTGGCATCTTTTGCCCTCCTGCAAGGTCTGGGGGTCACCTCTACTTCACCAACTCGCCATGTGTAAACAGCCAGGACAAGGTGACTGTGCTCAATGTAACACCTGTAAACTGAGAGACGAAATAAATAAATATAGGCTTTTTTAATATAAATGATAGAAAAGAAGAAAGATAGAGCTCAACATATACGGAGAGAATTTTATTTATTTGGTTTACCCGGGTTCCTGGAAAGCGCGTACAAATACCAGGGCTTGAGAGAGTTGATAGAGAATTTAGAGAAACATATAATATCAGAAAAAATGAAAGAAAAAATAGAAGATAAAAAGGTCAGGTGTTGAAATCAAAATAAAATATCTACATATCTTCTTCTATATATATATAAATCAATGTTTGTTTGTTTGTTTGTATGTCCGGTATACAAATTCGCAGTAGTTCACTAATTCAAACCAAAATTTCCATACATAGGTAAAAAGATACGTGGAAGACGATTGGCTATTTTAAAAAATATATAAATCAATTATTAAAACTATTTATTCAAATTATTCTACTTAGCTCACGAACAGCGCCCTCTATCAAAGATTAGATTAAATTATGCTGATGCAAACAAATAGATAATGCTAATAACAAACAATTATAAAAATATCTTATCTAAATATATATAACTCGGGTATATATGCACACGGGTCAATCCCGGGGCGAAGCCCGGGTCACCCGTCTAGTATATATAATAGCTTTTAAATTATATTTTAGCATAGTAATCTATATATATAAAATTCAATGTCTGTCTGTCTGTTTGTTTGTTTGTACTCTATAGATTCAAAAACCATACATCCAATCGCCGTGAAATTTTGGGATATTATTAGGTATATCACCGGGAAGGTTTTTGAAAAATAATTTCCTGAAAATCTTGAATATCCTTAGAGTTATTTGCAGATTTGTATATTTAACTCGCAAGCAGCGCCCCCATTGTGACGATGATAACAAGTTTTCTTATCACTAAGTTTGTTATCTTAAATATTATTTATCAAAAGTAAGATTATCTCAGGATGACACGGCAATGTGACACGGGAAAAAATGTTCACTAGATAAAACTATGATTTTCTAATGTAGAAAATTAGGAAAGACAAAATTCAGGATGACACGGAACACAGGGACCGGGAAAAAATGTTCAATTTATCGAGAGATTCAAATTTATGAGTTTCAAATTTTCAAAATATATCTTTTTTTTTTAATAAGTTTTTAGAGAATTGTTTTAACAAATGTTCGCTAGACAAACCTTTACTCGGGTAAAACCCCGGGCGAAGCCGAGTACGTTTTATAAGTTTATAGAGAATTGTTTTAACAAATGTTCGTTAAACAAACATTCACTTGGGTAAAACCCGGGCGAAGCCGGGCACATCCGCTAGTTATATTTATATTACATTAAGTAAAATTAACACCTCTATTAGCAAGACATATATCTTAGACATACTTTATAATTTAGCTTTTTTACGATAAAACTAAAAAAAAGTTTCCGACTATCTTATTCTCGGCGTGTTCAATCAACGGGCCACTCTTCTAGATTTTAAATAATAGAAGATCTCCACAGCAAGTGATTATTCTTATTTTTGATTGGGCGGGCTATCGTTCTATTATTCCATAAAATACCTAATGTTGAAAAAATATATATTTTTATATAAATACAACAACAACAACAAAGCCTTAATTAGGAACACTCGTCACATACAGGATTCTCCCAGATGGGTAAACACAAGTAAACATAACAGTTATCTACAGTAAGTGGAGAATAACATCAATCTTTCCTTAAGTTGGGTCACTCTTCTGTGTTATACTTTTTGACTGGGCTGTTCTCCAGAATGTGTGAAAAGCCAATGCATTGGTCCTGCTTGTCACTACTTATTTCAATAAAACATATGGTGAATTGTTTTCATAAACAATCTTCTGGCAGAGAATCACTCTCTCATCCTCCAAAGCCAGACAGTAAAACATGTAGTTTGGAAATTCCTGGATAAATTCACTACTACATGGAGTGCACTTCAAGTTCTTGGATTTCAACAATAGAACGTGATTATACACAGCAATAACACGCCATCTATATAATACAAATGAAAACACCAAAACGCGGATGTTTCTTTTCACAAATAAATCAAACTTCTACTGTCCTTATTTCCAGGATTCCAACCTTCAGTGTTGCATATATAAGCAGAATGATCCAATACAGTATTAGAGCTCTAAAGAAGCGATGTGGTAGATTAAATTAGCGAAACCGCTTGGAGGGTTCACCACTGATGAGCCAAGCCCTCCCAATATATTTTTTTCATCGCAGTAGGGGCAGTAGAAGTTTGATTTATTTGTGAAAAGAAACATTCGCGTTTTGGTGTTTTCATTTGTATTAGAACGTGATTATGTTTAAATATTATGAAAAATTAATTTTCACTTGGGCAACGCATCGCTCTACTGTCAATGGGATATCTTTGTTGACGTAAGACACCATAGAAGTTGAGGTATGCGAAATACCTATAGTGAGAACAGAGTACAGAATTTCTTATTCTTACATAACCCAACTGTATAGAATGTAGTTAGGGCCTCCAATCCCGGAAAACGTAATCCCGGAGCCAAATAATGATCCCGAAATTCCGTGATTCTGCTCGAAAAATCCCGAGATTACTGGTTTGTGCATGAAAACTCGCTCAAAAATATATTTTTCTTATCAAGCATTTTGGTAATCAAACAGATGATGAGATAGCATACTTTTGACGTTTTGTTTATACAGCTGCATTTCGTGTCTTTTTTTCTGAGAGATTTGAAATTATTTTCATGCACTAATAACGAAGGGTTATTCTGCAAGATCTTTCCAAAATGGCAGCCTCTAGAATGAAAGTATGCAGCAGTATACATGGGGGAGGCCCCAGTTTTTGTTGACATGCAAATAGTGGCTTCTTAGATAGTAGCGGCATCCCTTTATTTTTGTGGCGGATCTGCGTGTAACATGGACCCGCCACTAACCTCTTAACTGGATTTCAACTTTTTTTATAATTTTTTTTTAATCTATGTTTATACTCTCCATCCTGTACTCTGTATGCGTGAGTCATCATGAACGCACTGCTCTGCTGTTCATTTTGTGAAACCCTCGCTAGCTTTTTTGTCATTTAATTTAAATTAAATTTATTTAATGTCATTTCATTAAATGCTTCGTCACTATCAAGCATCAGCCTAAAGTAGTTTTCAACTTATACGAACATAAAACAAAGTATCTAAAACAATATTTTCGGACCTTGTTATTTCTCAATAGAAAACGCGTCGGACATTTTTGGTAAGCTTATCACTTCTTGATTGTGATGGCGAAGTTTATTCCTTTTAAATCAGAAGGAATCTGGTGCTATTACCTACGAGACGGATCTGGCCAAAATGCACAGTGTATAGCGCGCAAAAGGATTTTGAAATGCGTCGGTGGGTCAACAAAAGGGCTGCATGTACACCAGAAGGCGGTCCACGGAATCGAAACTTCGAAGAGAAAGGTTAAAGACGAAGTTGATACACAGACCCCTGCAAAAAAGACCCTCAAGATATCAATTTTCGATCATTTTTCGTCTCATAGTCTCGTGATCATGAGATTACATTTGCTATAATTACAATTAATTTTAATCACAATTGCTATAATTATATATAGAATTACGAGTAATTATGTTTACATTCTAATGCAAATTATTTGTTTTGCAAAGTAATCGTAATTACAAGGTAATGTATTACTTTGAATGGATTACTGCACAGCACTGCATTAAGAGATGTGGTCTAAGAGTTCCAAGAACAGTATTTTTTTTTCCAGATGTGTGTACAGTAATTGACAGCTAATTTCAAACTGTAACCCAAAAGCAATGATTTAGTTCATAAGCAGGCGCAAAATATATGGCTTTCAGATTCTTTTCATCGAAGTAAGTGCCACGTCATTGGCACTATATAAAATAAAAAATTAAAAATATAACGAACGAAACGATATACCTCTTGGCGTAGAAAGACGAAAATGTTTTTCAATCCCGGGATTGAGAAAAAAGCAATCCCGAATCGCGGGATTGAAAATATGTACAGGGATTGGAGGCCCTAAATGTAGTTCTAATAACTAAAGGAATGTTTCTTTGTAAGATTTTTATAAATAATTGCCTCATCATCGTGAGTGAGAAAATAGCATTAAAAGATGAAATAGTCAAAATTTTCATGAAAACCTTTATAAAGAAAGCTATTTTATATGACTACAAACAAAAATTAGGATTTATTAAAAAACACTTTAAGAGAATAAGTAAGAGTAATTTTTATGAAACCTAATATCTTGCTAATTAGTAAAATTCACGGAACGGCGTTTTTATTTTTTAATAAAAAACTTTACTAGATATTAAGGAACTACTGTATTTAAGTTAGTCTTTTTTTGATCTATATAAATCTTGAAATAAACTTTTACGTCAGTCGAAAGTTTTTTTAAAATTATGTCTTCAAAATGACTTGTAAAAATCTTGGAGGTCCGCCTGGCCAACAGATAAAAGACAATGTTTTAGTATATATATATACAGTGAAACCTGTCAATAGCGCCCCCCTCTAAATAGCGCCCGATTTTAAATACGTAGTACGATGCGATTTACATTAAAAGTGACCTGTCTATAGCAACCCCTTTCTATAGCACCCTATTTTGGTGAGTCCCAAGAGGGGGCGCTATAGACAGGTTTAACTGTATATAGAAGATTGTCCGAACGTTGCAGTAGTCAGATTGTTCCCAGATATAAATGATCTATCACAATAACCACTTTGTTTATATGATTTTATGAACTGCGTAGATTAATAAATGTAAATATTTCTCCATAATTTTTGTTGTTTTTTCTTTCTGCAAAAAGCGCAAATACTTCAATATCGCGTCTTGTTGATTATTAAATCAATCAATAAATAAAAGGTATTGGCGATACATATCCCAAGTACACCATGATAATCATGGTAATAAATGGTTTAAAGGATGGTTTAAATTATTAACGATTAAACCTTTAAGAGGTTGCCACATACAACATCTGCTTTCTCTAAAATAGCCCTATTTTAAAAATTAATTTAAATAAAAGAACCAGACTTCTCATATTACAGTATTCTACTAGCTCAAACATCTCTGCGCTCCAGGACCCTGGGTTATAAATATATATCTCTCAAAGGATATGTGTATGTGGTATTTAGATCCCCAAGTCTTTTTATATCAAAATTTATTAAGCGTTTTAAAATGTTTTACACACACAGCTCTGGTGCCACAAAATATGTACACACATCAATTTTATAATACAGAGAGATTATTATATAGTCTACAATCTTTTTTTTTTTCACGTGAGAGCTATTTATTTTTTCTGTCCATATTTTTGGACTTTGAGATGTTCTTAGAGATAATTCTAGAAACGTAGGTGGACCTAGGGTTGGACTTAGAGCTGGGCTTAGAGGCGGGCTTGCGGTTGGAAGCGGGCTTAGAGGTGGGCTTAGAGGCGGACTTAGAGGTGGGCTTAGAGGTGGGTTCAGAGGTGGGTTCAGAGGCGGGATTAGAGCCGGGCCTGGAGCGACGGGCTACCTGCCTTTCTAGAAGAATCCGCTCCATTTGAAGCCGCTCTCGGTCCAGATTCCTCACATAATTCTTTAAGAGTTGGATTTTACGGATGATCTTCTCTGCTTTACCCAGGTTTCCAGCATTTTCAATTATATCTGCAGACATAGGTGTCGCTAGGTCTACCGGGGTGGAATCGTTAGTCTGAGAGGCTTCAAGGTCCATTTTTGTACCAATATTGGCTGTCGAATCTTCAGTTGAATATTCAATTCCTTGTTCTATATTGGAGATGACGTTGCTGGATGTTGTAACATTAGGATGAGACTCGTTTGCATAGTGTTCTGTTCCTTGTTCCAAATTGGAGTTAATTGTTTTGCCCAACAAATCGTCAGTATGATTCTCATTCGTATAGTGCTCAGTTTCTGGTTCCATATTGAAGTTGACTGTGCTGGACATTGCAACATCGGGGTAAGATTCAATCGTATAGTGCTCAGTTTCTGGTTCCATATTGAAGTTGACTGTGCTGGACATTGCAACATCGGGGTAAGATTCAATCGTATAGTGCTCAGTTTCTGGTTCCATATTGAAGTTGACTGTGCTGGACATTGCAACATCGGGGTAAGATTCAATCGCATAGTGTTCTGCCCCTTGTTGCGTATTGAAATTGACTGTGTTAGATGTTGCAACATTGGGGTAAAACTCATTTTCATTGTGTTCTGCTCCCTCTTCCATGTTGAAGTTGGATGGAATGGCTACTGAGCGGTCGGTATAAAGGTCGTTTACATAGAGATCTTGATGAGAATTCCAGTTGTGTCGGCTGGCTGCATCATCACCGATGGTCCCCTGCGCTGTACCTTGGTATCCACTTGGGTAGATGCAGGGCGAGCTGGTTGTCCTATTCAGCAGCTCGAAGAAATCCAATTCATCTTTATAATCCATGACTCCGATATATATATTTGTGTTAGAGACTTACTTTAATAGGAAATTTTTCTTTGTATTCTTGATATTTATAACCTCCTGGAATTTATATAAGCAAATAGTTTTATTTTAAAAATATTTCAGCTCTATAATTGACGATAACCAAATTTATAACTCTTTGTGTATTAAAATATATATAATGATTATAAAGTTAATTTCACAGATAAATGGCGCAATTAAAATTATAAATTTAATTAATTTTATACTCTAAAAATTATTGAATTTATTTTCTGAATATTATTTATTTATTTTTATCTTGTTAACCCAGGTTTCTTAAGTGTGAATTTCTACATGGAAAAATATCGCGTTAAACATTATAGTGGATCCGTCGTATGTGTGAAGACATTAAAACAAAAATAAAATGTTAACGAAATAAATTTAGTTTTTGTGATATCTATGTTTTATATGCGCGCGCAATCAATGCTCATTTATAATAAACTAGACGGGTGACCCGGGATTGACCCGTGTGCATATCTACCCGAGTGATATATATTTAGATAAGATTTTTTTATAATTGTTTGTTATTAGCATTATATATTTGTTTACATCAGAATAATTTAATAAAATCTTTGATAAAGGGCTCTGTTCGTGAGCTAAGTAGAATAATTTGAATATATAGTTTTAATAATTGATTTATATATTTTTTAAAATAGCCTATCGTCTTCCCCGTATTTTTTTACCTATGTATGGAAATTTTGGTTTGAATTAGTGAACTACTACGAATTTGTATACTGGACATACAAACAAACAAACATACAAACATTGATTTTTATATATATAGATAGATATGGTTTAATGAATAAGCAATCAAGGATTTCTTATTTCTCAAGCTTTCGGGCTAACACGCCCCTTAACACGGAGATCCTGACTTACAACTTCACATTTCCGTGTTTAAGGACATGTTAACTCGAAAGCTCAATAAATAAAAGAAATGAGAAAAGAAACGAAACCCTTGATTCCTTATTCATTAAATCAAAATCAGGGAAGAATCTTTATAATAATGTTGATTGACACTTTTCTTCAAATCCTAGTGCAATATCTATTGTGATTGACTCACATCAAGAGAGCAAAGAATGTATGAAATGTGATAACAATGCACGCTTAAAACCCTCTCTTAATATTCAGGTTTATAAATCAAAGAAGGTTTGGTCCTGCTGTAGAATGTCAGACTTGAGAGAAGAACGATGCTATTCTGACACGGCGCCATTTTTCGTAGATATTTGTAAAACGTAAAATATATAAAAAAATTATAGCAAAAACAAATATCATAGAACTAATATTTTGGCCTGTGATTTAACTATTGAGTTCTTGCAAGGAACCGCCATGATTGCTTATGCGGGGCAACAATGAAGATACAACTTCTGGCGATGTGGAAATGATACAGGAAGGCTGAACATGAAGGGAACGATATTGTCAAGTAGCTCTACAACCCCGGCCACAGGAAGCTCCATGGGACACCTGTCAATCATCACTGGACTCCGTTAGGGAGGACAACCACAGGTGTGAGGGGTTCTCGGAATCTTATCGGCAGATAAGAAAAATGAGACACCTCGGTGGCTGAAAACTCATATTATTATTTTACCTTGGAATAAGTTGTTATATTATTTGACTCTCTCTCCCTCTTGTATATAATTTTATTGGAAAACTAAAAGGTAAATACCTTTATAATAAATAATTATTTACAAATTTGCCCTTGCTTTATTTATCTCCGCGACAATATGGTGTCTTAAATGTGAGAGTGCCAACGGAACGCTGCAGACTTGTCGAGCCCTTCTTGATAGCGGATAGCAGGTCAGCCTAATCACTCCGAATTGCTGTGAAAGACTCGCCCTCAGAAAACAAACATCGGGACGCTCAATAATAGGCGTCGGTAATAGATCAGTAAATGGACCATCCTTGTCGGTCAATTTTAAATTTGAGTCGATTTAGGGTTTCTGAGAATTTTGAGACAGAAGCTCTAATGATGGAGGTCCTAAAGACTAAGGTTCCTATTTTTGAACTGAAAGAGCCAAAATGGATTTTTCAAAACTACGTGGATTTGGCACATCCAGAGTTCCATATCCCTGCACCAATTGACATCATTCTGGGTGCAGATTTATATGCAATTCTGATGCAAGAATAAAAATCTCAAGCTCTACAAGCTTGATACCCTGATTAAGTGGAGATAAGAAAGAAGAAGATTAGTTGCACATATTGAGAGGTGACTTTATAACCAGAGAAAGGAAGGTTTTACATGATACACAGAGGGGCTGTGATTGGACTGTGTGAGGAAGGGTATTTGAAGACAGTTTTCAAATATAGAGGTGGTGTGGTGCTTATATTCCTAATTCTGAAGAGAGATATGATTTGAAGCTACCATGACCCGTAAAGAATTGAACATTGTAGAAGTTTGGGTTGACAAATTTTGGTATTTTTGAGGAGGTGATAAAACGTTTGAAATTATTGTTGGAATCTTCATAGTATTCCTGTAATTTTCTTTCATTATAGTTAGCAATTTATTTTATGCTTGATAAATTAAATCTATTGTAGCCTAATTTATTTTTGAATAAGTTGGAGTCTATGTAATCTGTGAGTTACAGGAACTACTATATATAGGTTGAGTCTTTTTTTTTAAATCTAAATCTTGAAATTAACTTTTACTTCAGTCGATCTTTTTTTTTTAAATTAATTTATGTCTTCAAAATCGACTTGTAAAAATCTCGGAAGTCCTCCTGACCAACAGATGAAATACACTGTTTCAGTATATATATGTAAGTGGTATCTCGGATTCAGAAATTCATTCATTGTTGGTTAGAAAAAAAAAACCCGATTATTTATTAATTTTTAATACATGTGTGTGTGTGTGTGTGTACATTATTTTTTGCCATGCTAAACATTCACTCATTTACATTTCATAGAATATAATTCAGTTTTTCATATTATTTAAGTTAAATAATCTATACACATAACAATTACAACATTATTTTCAGCTGCTACATATATAAACACCAATTTATAGCAGATTGTCCGAAAGTTGCAGTAGTCAGATTGTTCCCAGATATTATTTATTTATGCTTATGAGGTGATACAGCAACGTCTTTACAATTAGAGAGGAGACAAAATGAATTAAATCTAGAAAAAAGAAGTGAGAACATATCGGTCATTAAAGTCTGAGAGGCAAGGCCAGCTGCTGTATTGTCCGTGAGGTCAAGAGACGTACGGACCTCTGTGGTGTTGATCTCTTGGCGGAACGACTTGGAAGTCGGACTCGGGCCCCCCCACTACGGCAAAGTGGATCAACTTCGGGGGGGTTCCCAGATATGATTTATTACATCAAACACCTTGTTTATATATAAATTATATGAACTCTGTAGATTAATACATTCTGAAAATAGAGAGAGAGAGAGAGAGAGAGCAATCCATACTTAAATCTTAGATAATAAAAAGGCATATATTGAATTGAATAAAATATTTATTTGCCAATTTATTTATTTATTATATAAACATTTATTTGCCCTCATAATTTGTACATAACTGGATGTAATCCCACCACAATATGTATGCAAAATGTATAATCTAAAAATTTTAATAAAGACAAGGCTTAGAAATCTGGGAGAGAAAGGCCATCAAAGAGGAAGCAATCATTAGCAGGTTTTATTATCCAGGAACTCATAAAACTGGGTTCAAGAACCTAGTGTTTCCTGGATCATGTCAGAACAAGCTAAGAACAAAGAATTAGCAGGAACCAATCAGAGTATAGGAGGATTAGCTAGGAACCAATGGAAAGCTTCCACGAGACAACCAACAGCCAATCAGGGCCCTGAATAGCTTTCGTGTTAAATCGGGAACGGAGTTTAGTTAGTTGGGACCTGGACAGCATCGAGTTAGCACCTGGACCGACCAAGGACCCGGTTAGGAGCCAGCCACCACCCTCTCAACGAACAGATGAGTCCCACCTTCAATAATGTGAACAGCCATAGTTAATAGCCAACTCCGCCAAATAGCTTCAACCCCTTTCTCCCTAGATCGCTAGCCTTTTCCAATCTAAATTCTGTGTTTTTCGTTATTTTCCCCTGTGAGAACACCTTGTCACTTCAGAACGACTGCGCCCACCACAATTCAATCAACTTGCAACAACAACTCTCCCCACCTCCAAAAAGGTATTGTCCCAACGTTACAGTGAGTCGATAGGATTCTACAGTGTAATACATCAAATGTTACAGTGGAAATTTTTAATATTACATAGAGTCGACAGGATAAAATGGAAAGTGACCAGAATACAGAAGTCAAAAATAGCGGCGACCTGTCGAGGGAGGACGAGACGGCAGGAAATGGGGGGGAAACCGCTCCCCTAGCGGGCCTCTTGCTCCAGTTAGCGGCGGTGCTGGCCCAGGCGAGGGCGTCCGACCGACTAGAGGCGGAACTCCCACCCTTCGATGGATCCTACAGCGCGCGCCAATTCTTCCAGTCCTACGACCCGGAAGATGGATGACGCCCACGTGGACGCCCCCGAAAAACTACTCCGGTTGCCGAACTACCTGACGCGCCAACCCCTGGAAGTCTTCAGGAAACTCCGGTTGACCGCACAGAGCTACTTCCAGGTGAGGCAAATCCTCACGGATCTCTATCCGGAATCCAGCGAAGCATCCTTCGCGAAATACTTCGCCATGAAGCTTGCTGGACAAGCAGACCTGGAGACGTATTACCGGGAGAAAACCGCCATGGGTTTACAACTGGGGCTCCCACAGGAGGTGATCCTCGAGACGCTGGCGGAGGGGTTGCCGTTCTCCGACCAGCGCCTGGCCCGCGTGGTACCTCCTGAGAGCCTGGGAGAGTGGTTCCGACTGGCACAGCGGATCCATGGACCCAACATACCAACTGCACTACACCGCGTGGAACAACCGCCCACCATGTCGGGTCCATATCCCCGCACACCCCGAAGAACAGGTGCATGGACTGCACCTACTCCGCCGTCAAACTGTAAGTTCTGCGGCGCTCGTCATTGGCACAGCGAATGCCGGCATAGGCCAGCCCCAACACAACACGCAAACGCACGGGCAGTGCAAATAGCCCAAAATCTACACACGAGTGCACGGGCAGTGCAAACGGCCCCAACACAGCAGCACGCCCGGCGTCCCACGCCCCCACCCCACGCCGAAGACGCACAAGCCGCGGAGGCCTTTCGGAACTGAGGTAGGACCTCCACCCTTTGTCGTCAAGCAATTGACGCTGAAACTGTTTCTAACCCCTGAAATGCCACCCCCCTTCCTAATTGATACAGGCGCAAGTTTGAATATAGTGCCCCATAATCTCTATAAAATGTTAAAAACTAACCTTCCTAATTTAAAATTAAAAGAACAATCTATAGACCTACAGGCTATAAATGGTCTTGTAACAACAATAGGTAAAATAGTACTCCCCCTGACAATAGGTAAAATTACTAGAAAAGAGAATTTCCATGTGGTGGAAGCACCTCTACCATTTGGAATTCTCAGCATAAATACCCTCCGTAATTTTAAATTAACAATGACTTCAACCAAGGCACTATATTCCAACTTGGCGCTCCATTGCCTACCCCTACCTACCATTTCTACCATGTACCCAATGAATGCACGTATTGGGAGTGCCAAGCGATGTCACAAAAGACCCACCATACGCCCAAACCTTCCGCACATGGCACCCAATGCGCGCATCCATTGATCAAAACCCAATCCCCCACATGCCAATCTAGTCACGCACGACACAACTTTTTCACTAAGGCCAATTGCCTTTTTTATATGCCCTCAAATAACAAGGCCACAACGGCTTCAACTTGCAACAACAATGCACAAAACGTGTCCATCCAACAGGACAGCTCACACACCGAGCACATAGGTGACCACGCGTCGTCACACAACAGTCACACGCACAACCAGCGCAACAAAAGCGACACTCACACTAAAACACAACAAAATTATTTTCCATACACATGCTACAACCCTCACTATCCACCCCACTTCACCACACTTTTACAAAGATACAACCACATTTTCACCCAAAACAAATTCAGCGTACCATGCTTAAGGATCCCACAAGTAAAAAATACCCACGAACTCCGACAAAATAATTACCATACGTCCATATCGTGTTCCGATATGTAACCAACAGGAAATCCGCAACCAGGTCCAACAAATGCTGGAAAATGGCATTATAGAGCAGTCTTTTTCACCTTTCTCTAGCCCTGTCACTCTCGTCACCAAGCGCGACAAGACCAAAAGGTTTTGTATTGACTATAGAAAGGTGAACGAGCTAATTAGCTCTGATGTCCATCCCCTCCCAAGGATCGAGGATATACTCAACCGTCTCGCACAGGCCAAGTATTTCTCCACGGTCGACATATCCTCCGCGTATTGGCAGGTCCCAATACACCCCGATTCTCGACCACTGTTGGCCTTTGCCACGCTCGAAGGGTTATACCAGCCCACTCGATTGCCTTTCGGGTTGAAAACCAGCCCTCAGATCTACGAAAGAGCCATGAGTCAGGTCATACAGAGACACGGACTTGACTGTGTGGCACATTATTTTGATGACTTCATCATTTTCTCCAACACACTGGAGGAACATCAAAACCACCTGCGACAATTTTTCGCCTTTTGCGAGGTAGAGAAGTTACAACTTAACTTCGCAAAATGCGAATTTTTTAAACAGTCCATCAATTTCCTAGGCTACACCATCACAGCTGGTACTACCACACCACTCACACGCAACACAGACATCATCCACGCCATCAAACAACCACACAACCGCAAAACACTACAATCCTTTCTAGGCGCTGTGAACGTCTATAACAAATTCATCCCGGAATACGCCCGCTTGCGGACACCACTTAACAACCTTCTCAAAAAGGATGTCATGTGGGTCTGGGATGGAAATTGCCAAAAGGCGTTCATTAGCCTGAAAGGGAGCCTCACACAACACCCCATTTTACTCCTTTACAAAGAGGGCCTGCCATGCCAGGTGTATTGTGACGCCTCCATCCTCGGTATAGCAGGCATCCTCAAACAGGTTCACCCTGATGGGAAAGTATATCCAGTCCAGTATTTCAGCCGCACTCTGCGTTCCCACGAGCGAAACTATTCCATCTCTGAACTTGAATGCTTAGCAATCGTTGAGAGTGTGGAGAAGTTTCGCATCTATTTGATGGGCAGAAAATTTACTATATTTTCTGACCATCGCGCATTGCAGTGGCTGAAAACAATCAAAAACCCGTCAGGCAGATTGTTTCGGTGGAGTTTACGGCTGTCGAGTTACGAGTATGAGGTCCGCTACATAAAAGAAACAGCAATATGAGGCGGATCTCTTATCCCGTAACCCGTTCTGTGGTTTATTAGACGCCTCCCTTATTAAGAACCATTAGCCTTCTCCATCGGGAGATTCTAGCCTGACCATT